>MNCI01007375.1:94195-148179 GCA_015680685.1 Gnetum montanum
GATATCGTGGGGGATGCGATATCACGGTGGCCGCGATATTGCGTACGCGATATGCGATATCGCGGCTTAGTGCATATCTTGTCTCATCAATACTTTTAATCATAATTGTTTTTTTATTGATAATACACATTGGAGGATAAATATTATGAATTTTTAACAAGGTCATTATTGCTGCATAAATACTACTCACATAGCAATACACATGAAAACTCTTTTTAAGAGACTATTGCCTAAGGCACCTCTTTTATGGATATGGAAACTTGGAAAAAATATTTTGGCATTGCCAAGATTTTCAATATAGTTGTCTAGAACTTGGGGTGTTAACTAGTCTTTCTCTATTATGTCATTACTCCTTTTATTAGAATTAGGGTGCAAAATGAATATTGGTTGAAATTTCATAGTGATTTTTGTGGTGATGATTGTTATGATGTTATTGATATCTTGGTGGAAAGTGCTACTAGGATTCTTGTATTCTCTTCAATAGGGGATGATAATGGTGAAGAAATCCATGAGAATATGTATGAGAATTCAAAAAGCATAGTGGAAGGTGTTTTGATATGAGAATAAAGTTGCTTATTTATTAATATTTCTAAATTAAAATTATGTTTATTACCATATTTTTTAAGGAATGTTAGAATTTTCTAATTTTTTTAGAAATAAGTAATTTTATGCATATTTTTGTATATATATATATATATATAGTGACATATTGATATACGCATATTTTTTTTGCATAAAAATTGTGACTAGTGTCCTATATAATTTTGTATAATTAGAGAGTGGCCACAATATCTTTAATTGTGCAAAATTATATATTAAGAATTTTTTATCACATATGGTAAATTAACATTAAATTGTGATTAATTATATGTACTATAATAGATTTTATCCCATAAGATTTTTTTTATATTTAAGATGATTGATTAGGATGATGTATTAAGTTATTTTTCTTAATTTTACCACAAGGATTAAGAAAAGTGATATAATTTAATAATTTCATCATAATGATATATGAATTCTATTTGAATTAAAAATTTAGCCCATACGTAATTTTTATGTCATGTGATTCATATTTTATGCATGGTTTACATTGGTGAACATGTCGTATAGTATTTTAACCTCAAATTTAGTGACATGCATGTTTTAATTTATGCAATAATATAACCTATGAACTACTCTGATTTTAAATGCGACATTCTTGAATTCTCACTTGTTTGTTTTGAATCAAATATGGTTGATGTTGGCCATAACAGATGGTGGATTGACTTTGGTTCTACAATCCATGTTACTAATTCCTTACAAGGGATGCAAAACTTAAGGAAGTCAATGGGAAGTGAGTTGTGATCTATTCAACAAACAAGATGAGCTCACATGTGGAGGAAGTTGGAATATGAAAATTAGTTTTAAGTAGTGGTTTTATTTTAGAGTTGGGAAAGACATTTTATATTTCAAATTTTTCAATTTAAATTTTGTTTCAAGGCTTATATTAGTAGGATTTTCCTTTAATTTTTCAAGCACTCTATTCAATTTACATTATAGATCTAAACTTATTGGAAATGGTACATTGATAGATGATCTTTTCAAAATTAGTTTATAAAATGAAACTTATTATATGTCTATGCATGTTCATGATAGTGTTGGCATTAAGAGATGTGTTATGAATGAAGAATCCTCTATGTTATGGCATCATAGATTAGGACATATCTCTATTAGAGAACAAAGAGACTAATAAATGATGGAATACTTAGTACTCTAGATTTCATTGACTTTGACACTTATGTGAACTGCATAAAGGGAAAGTAGATCAATATGTCAAAGAAAGGTAACAAGAGGAGTTCAAACATATTAGAGATCATACATACAGATATCTGTAGTCCATATATGAACACACATATAGTCAAAAGTATTTCATTACTTTTATTGATGATTAGTCATGATATATGTATCTCTACCTGATTCATAACAAGCAAGAAGCCTTAGATGCCTTTAAGATGTTTAAGGATGAAGTAGATAAATAATGCAGTAAGAAAATAAAGATAGTGAGGTTTGATAGAGGTGGTGAATGTTATGGTAGATACACTGATAATGGGCAAACACTTGGTCCATTTGCTAAGTTTCTTCAAGAGCATGGGATTGTTGCCCAGTACACTATGCCTAGTTCTCCAAACTAGAATGGTATGGTAGAAAGAAGAAACCAAACATTATTGGACATGGTGTAGGGTATGCTTAGTAGCTCAAAGTTTCCTAAGTCCTTATGGATTGAAGCTCTTAACATGATTGTGTATATATTAAACTGAGTTCCAACCAAGGCTATCTCAAAGATACCATTTGAATTATGGAAAAGTTGGAAATTGAGTTTACAACATATAGGTTTTTGGAGATGCCCATCTAAAGTAAGAGTCTATAATCCACAAAAAAAGAAGCTAGAACCAAGGACCCTAAGTGGCCATTTCATTAGATATGCCAAATGATCTAAGGGATACAAATTTATTTTCCATCACATACTACTATGTTTGTGGAATAAAGGAATGATAAATTTCTTGAGAATGACTTAATTAGTGAGAACAATCAATCCTAGAATACTATTCCTAAGAAAGATCATGCAGACACTCAACCCTCTACTTCAAGTGGTAGATTGATTATCATACACAACATGCCAAGAGCACAAATGCATGATGAACAAAAACTAGTCATTGAAGTTCCATAGACTGCTGATCAAGAAGTAGTAGATCTAGTTGAACAACAAATACTAGAACTTGTTGAATAGGCAGTTGAACAACATGCTCCTCAGGAGAATGATGAACCAACATTAAGGAGATCTACTAGGGTAAGGTGATCAATGATTCATAGTGACTATATAGTGTATCTATAGGATTCTAACTACAAAATAGGAGTTGAAAATGAGCTCAAAACATTTTAACAAGCTGTGAGTTATAAGGAATCTAACTTCTAATATGATGCCAAGAAAGATGAAATGAAATCTATGTCATCTAACAGAGGTTGGGATCTTATCAAGTTTCCTAATGGTGTAAAAACCATTCAATGCAAATGGGTCTTCAAGACAAAGAAAGACTCATTAGGCAACATTGAAAGATATAAGGAAAGACTTACTGCTAAAGGATTTACTCAGAGAAAGGGAATAGATTACATGGAGACCTTTTCTCCTCTATCTAAGAAGGACTTTCTTCATGTGATTATGGCATTGGTTGCCCATTTTGATTTTTAATTATATTAGATGGATGTAAAAATGACATTCCTCAATGGTGATCTAGAAGAAGAGGTTTATATGAAACAACTTGAAGGATTTTCCTCTATTGATGATGAGAAATTGGTATGCAAGCTTAAGAAATAAATTTATGAATTAAAATAGGCCTTGAATTAATGGTATTTAAAATTCAATGATTTCATCACTTTATTTGGTTTTGAGGAAAACATCATGGATCAATGTATATACTCGAAGTTCAATGGGAGAAAAATCTATTTCCTTGTCCTATATGTGGATGATATCCTTCTTGTGACCAATGATAATGGATTTCTATATGAGGTAAAACAATTTCTCTCTAAGAACTTTAACATGAAGGATATGGGTGAGGCATCTCTTTCATTGGCATTAAGATCCATAGGGATAGATCTAGATGTATTCTAGGACTATCGCAAGAAACCTATATCAATAAAATTGGTGATTCATTTTGTTATAACAAAGGTAAAAAGAGATCATTTTTTAAAATGTCATACAAGATGAATTTTACTATAGATTTTCGTGCGTAGTATTAATGTTATGATATTATATTGTAGTAATATATGGGATTTGTTGTTAACTTTTTCTATCATGTATCATGTTAAATGATATAGTATACAGCTATGAAAAGTGAATCAAATTTCTCTTTTGTTCATTATGAGTAAAGGAAAATAAATATTTATCACTTTAAGTTACAATCATTATTTACTTAGCTCTAGTACATAAAAGTACTCTTAAGCTAGAAATACCATATTTAAATGATGTTATTGTAGAATTCAAGTAAAATTGTTGCATGAATTATGTTTTTCTACTCCACTACATGTCCTCTTTAATGATGATGATAAACTTAATATTATTGCCTTGAAGAAATTATTACTAAGTTGTGAATAAATGGATATGTGATTTTAAGGCTTGCTTGATTTGTTTAATTTTAGAAATTTAGCCATATATTTTTGAGATTAAACAAAATATTTTTGTTCTATAGTGGTTTTTGTTTTTTATATTTAGATTTTTATTTGTTCATGGAGTGTATAGTAACAAACATGTCAAAATGAAAGTCAGAATTTGA
The DNA here is from genome assembly GCA_015680685.1 of Gnetum montanum. Lineage (NCBI taxonomy): Eukaryota > Viridiplantae > Streptophyta > Gnetopsida > Gnetales > Gnetaceae > Gnetum > Gnetum montanum. The sequence goes on from MNCI01007375.1 coordinate 98,503, forward strand.
ATTTATTAAAGAAAGGAAAAATGTGTTTATCTAATAACCATCAAATATGCATATGCTTGTAGTAGATGGCTCTAAATTTTTGTAGTATGTTACAGTAGACATAGCTATACAAGTAATAAATCTTTTACTTGTACATATTTTGATTTGTTAAATTAAAGGTTTTTAGTTATATATTATTTATCCTATTTGTTTTTATTAATTTCGATGGAGGTAAAAGTATTATGATGCAAGCAATGATGCTTGTGATGTGATTATGTGTTAAAACCTATTTTATTGAAATATGTATAAAATATTTGGTAAGAATTTATTAGAAGAAACAAAGAAAAATATAACTTTCATAAGAAAGAAGCAAAAAATAAGGTATTAGTTTAGTAGAAAGACTTTTGATTCAGAAGCTCCATATTATGGTTAGATTCTTATGGGCAATGCTAAGTTAAAAATTTTGAATTTAACTATATATCTTGAGAGTAAATATTTTGAAAAATGATTTTTCATTCCAAGATGTCCCATCACCTTACCATCCTACCAAGGAAGAATAAAGAAAAAAAATCAGAGTTTCATGAAAGTACATGAACAAAAAATCATTAATGTTGTTCAAAACTTTCACTAACAAGAAAAATAATAGAAATACTGTAAGAATCAAAGAAGAATATGAGAAAAGACCAAAGATTTTAGTGAAAAAACTTGAACAACAATTTGTTAATGTGGTTCAAATCTTAGTGATGAAGTCAAATTTTGAAGGACTACAATATCAGATATATGATATTGTACCTTTGATATCATAGCACTATTTACGTCATTGTATATGTGATATCACAGGATGTGTGCCAGCCTATAAATACAACACTTAAGCACACAGATTTGCAATAGATTTCATTCCATTGTAGTGTAACTCTTGTAGTTTGTATTCTTGATTTTAGTTCTAAGTACTTAGTAGTGTATGCCCATAGTGTGATGTTAAGTGATTGTACAGAGTCTTTATTTGAGTGAAGTGTACTTGGACATATTTTATGACTAACAATAAAGATGAGATTACTTATCATCATTGCAACATCCATTTAGTTTTCTTTCTATTTACTTAGACTAATTGTTCTTGTTCTCCTTAGTTAATCATTTACTTTACTTGCACTTTATTTTACATGTTGAAAGTAAGTGATATGGATATGAATGATTTCAAGCATTAAGTGCAGTTATCTAGTAACACAGTAGTGTTATCACTTGCTACACCTATTAGTGGTACACTTGGTAATCCTAATGATAACTACATGAGTCTAAGGCATGTACAAAGAATCAAGAGTGGATATCCATCACCATAGTATAGAATAGATTTATTTACTATTTTCCTTATAATTAGAAACTATTTTTACTTTACTATAATTTCTAGGAGCAATGGCCTATCAACATCATGATATCATATACGTTACTATGAGCTAAACCATACATGTAGACTTCACTTGATCCATATGGAAAGATAATAGTCTTAAACTTAAATCAATTACTAGCATAATCGCATTGCCTCATCCATGGATTATGATCTAGTCATGCGTGAAATGCCTATTACTTGTATCATTGGTCATTGGATTGCTCCACCACTCATCATTAGCACTGTTAAGTCAATGTATGCTGAGTAATTGATTTCACAAAGTTTGTTGTATCATAACTCAAAGTTAAAAATCATAACTCTTAAATAATCACACTTAAAAAAATGTCTTAAATCATAATATGGCTTCAAATAAGGTTACATCATCATCTACCAAGGAGAAAAAAAGAGATAATGACAAAATCATTGAAGAAGAAGAATGGGGGATGATGATACAAAGAATAATCACATATGCTCATACTAATCCTTATCATCTATATTTTAATTTCATCTTTTATTAGGAAAGTCAAATGAGATGGAGAGACATACAAGGCAACAAAGTCCTACCCCTAGATCATGTAGCACTTAATATGCTTCAAACTATCTTAAGGGAAATGAATCTAAACCAAATCCAGAAAGGGTACCATGTGACTAAGTACATGAAAAGGCCGTATGAACCCACAAAGGAGTAGATGAGGAGAGATTCTATCATGAAAATCAAACATGTATAGAACAAAGAAAATCATGTTAACACTTCCATTGTCTTGGAGGAACTCGTTGCTAATGTGTTTATTACAAAACAACTCCACCAAAATCATGAAGAGCCTTCAAAAACACCTATCATTAGACTTGAGGACCTTGTCAATGTTCAATTGCATTCCACCCTAGTAGAGACACCTAAGAGGAATGCTACTAACTCAAAGTATAAGTAGGACTCAAGGCCAAAAGTTTCTTCCATATCCTATAGAGAAGAGTACTAGAGTCATGAAAGGAGGATAAGCTGGCACTATTCTCCTACTACCTCATCCTCATCTTCATGATCATCAATGGACTCTAATAGGAGGACTCACAATTACCATGATTGTTTCTTGAATTGTTCAGATGAGGAAGATGAAGGATATGAATGAAGAAGGTGCAGGGATTGAAGAGATTATTGCAAAAGGGATGAGCATAAAAGGGGGTACTACTACAATAAAGCAAATGAACTTGATCACAATGATGAATCCTTGATGGCAGCTTGTAGTATGATTAACATTTATAAAGTTGTTTACATTCTAACTAGGCATGTGAGAGATATCCATATCAAACGTATCGATATGAATAACATGCTAAGATTTGAAGGTGGTTATAATGCTAATTGACAACACCACCTCCAAGCTTTTCATGATGCCTCCACCCTACAAAATATTGAAAGTAACTGGTAGAAGTTGAAGTTGTTCCCATGAACACTTGTGATAGAGGTAGAGAGTTGGTACAGATCACTTGAACCTGAATTGATTAGAAGATGGAGTACCATTCTAGAGATCTTTAATGACAAGTATCAAACTTACTCATAGGTATGTAACTTAAGGAAACAAATCTAAGGATGGAAGCAAGGAATTTATGAAACCCTTGATGCTAAAATGGACAGGTACTATTCACTACTACAAAAATGCTAGGCCATGGATTCTCATAATGGGAATAGCTAAGGCACATTGTAGATGGGTTATGAAACAAAACTAGAGAGATCCTTGGGGTGTATGCCCAAGGTAGATTATCTGAGATGACTTCCCATCAAATATAGAGACTAATTAACCAAGTGGAGAAGGAAGAATGCAAGCTAAGAAAGAGAGAATCAACTGAAGAATATAATAGAGATCCATTAATTAGAAAAAGAGATGCACAAGTTTATAACACTCAAGAGGAAGAAACCTTGGAATAGGCAATTCAAAGAAGATTCTACCAATTTAGAAAATGGTAACTGATATTGCTATAAAGGTAGAGAAAATGTGATACTCCATTGATGAAAAATTTACAATAGCATTGAAAATTATGGAGGATAGGACAAAGCAAGACTTTGGAATAGGAAAGGACAAGAAAAACAAGAAATATTTTGGATGAAAGGGTAAAGTGGGTTTAGTGGTTGAGTGTTTAAACACAATTTCCACTAATGAGAAAGGATGTGCCATGTGTTAGTATGAAAATCCCAAGGGATGTTGTCTAGTAATGGCACATTTATAGGAAGTGGGGACATATGCACTTAATCCCAAATTTGTTAAGAAAAAAATGCCCAAAAGGTTACCTTATCCTCAAGGTAACTATAGGTAGAACTTCCAACCAACATACCATCCTAGTGGAGCTTTGCCACAACCACAAGAGTATTACTCCTAGTAGTGGCAACAAACCTAATTGTGGACCATGCCATCACCTTGCCAATAATATCTATACAAATAGCTAGATCCATATGGATATTTTGTACAATGTAAAATATCTCCTAGTAATGCTACTATCTAAAATTCATAGTACTACACCACTGAGTACCATAGATCAACATTGCCAAGAACAAATCCAAACTTGTACATGTATCCATTAACAACTGGTTCAAACCAACACTTGAACCCTTTACCACTACTGCCACCTCTTGTCATGTAGGGGTAACTCCCATCACAACCATAGCAGAAGAGCATAACAAGGATAGTAAGTATGTAAGAGGAGGTAATTACATGAAAATCATAATACAAGAAATTACCATTCTTTTGAATGAGCACTAAAAGGATTCAATGGATGGGGAATACATCTACTTCCAGCCCATCCACATCCAATCCTCCTCAACACAACAAGATTTCATCTTCATCAAATTCAAATGTCATAATTTTCATGCTTACGTAGACAATCAGACAATGGATTAAGGTAGAAGCCCTTCCACAAAAAATGAACTAATCTAGGTAGCCCCTTAGTTTACCTCCAGATAGCAGGATAGAAACCATGTAAAGCTCTACTTGAATTTGGGTTAGGAGTGAACCTAATCTCATAAAACATGTATTAGGCCTAGAATTTACTATCACTAAAGAAATGTAACATTAGATTAGAGCTTGCAAACTAGTCAATCATAGTTCCACTAGGACAAGTGGATGATGTGATTACAACCATTAGTGGTTCATCTTACCTTATGGATTTTCTATTCATTCATGTGGGAAAAAATAAGGGGGAATTTTAAATTATCATGGGAAGACCTTGGCTTTGCATTGATGATGCTAAGCTTGGAATTCATGACTTATCCTTAGAGATTTTCAAGGAAGATGAAGTTGATATTATACAAAGATGGAGAGTTCCATGTATCACATAAAACAATAATGGGTGAAATTGCATACAAATAATATGGGTTATTAGAAAAGAGGATATCAAGGCATGAAATAGATGTGTAGAAGAAATATGTCTACAGAAATGTCTATATGTAGCAACCACACAACAGGAGGGCACCTAGTGGCTAATCAAGAATGAAGAAATTGAATCTAATAAATACATGGAACTAGTAGAACAACTTGTTGGGGCCTACATTCAAGAGACTAATAAGTTAGAATAATTAAAGGAAATGCACTTCTACCCATAAACAAATTAGGAGTATCGAATATAATAAGGATGGTTGGAGATCCTAGACACTATGGAACTAGAACTATTGGAACTAATGGTCCTACCAGCCACTTTGGAATATGCCTTTTTTAAAAATAAGAGGTTGGTAATAATTAATGCCATATCAAAAGAAGAATAGAAAAGGAAGTTTCTAGAAATGATTAACAGATGGCCCACAGCCTTTACATGGTCTTATGATAAGATCATGGGAATTGATCTGTGAATTTGTCAACACTAAATATATACTGACCCTGCAATCAAGCCATGATGTCAACCCCAACAAAGGCTTAATCAAAAATTAAAATAAGTAGTCAATTAAGAGTTGGAAAAGTTGTTAAAGATAGGATTCATCTATCCCATTGTAGATAGTGAATGGGTTAGTCCTTTAGTGATTGTTCCAAAGAAGGGAGGTAAATGATGAGTCTGCATTTACTTTTGGATGTTGAACACTACTACATTCAAGGATCACTTCCCTTTTTCATTTGTTGATCAGGTCTTAAACACCATTGCAGGGCATGAATATTACAATTTTCTTGATGCATAGAGTGGGTAAAATCATAAACACATTACATCTAGAGACTAGGAGAAAACAACATTCACTAGTTCATGGGGAGCATTTGCCTACAAGCAAATGTCCTTTGGTCTGTACAATGCACCAGCCATCTTCCAGATATTGTTATTAAGCATATTTCAAAAACAAATTGGAATTAGCATTATGGTGTTTATGGATTATTTTTCAAAATATGGACTAGATTTCTAGCAAGCACTAGATCGGTTAGAGTATGTACTGAAAAGATGTGACAAAACCAATTTCAAGCTTAACTTGTAGAAGAGCCATTTCATGGTCTAGCATAGTATAGTGCTAGGACATAAAATCTTCTAGAAAGATATAGAGGTAGATCTTGAAAATATTAGAGTCAAACAAAATATCATTCCAAGGTTGCAATCAATGAAAGATGTAAGATCATTCTTAGGCCACATAGGATATTATAGAAGATTTATAATTTTTTTTTTCAAAAATAGCAAAACTGCTTGTAGAACTCATGAAGAAGGATGTATCCTTTGAATGGATAGAGTCATACAAAAAGGCATTTGAAGATCTAAAGTAGAAATTAATAGAGACACCAATCCTTCAAGCTCTGGATTGGTCAAGGCCATTTCACATCATAACTAATGCTTCCAACTATGCCCTTGGTGTAGTACTAACATAATTAGATGATCAGAAGAGACTTACTATATACAATGTGCCAGTAGGAGCATCACCGGAGCACATTAATTTTCACCACAATAGAAAAGAAGCTAATTACTATGGTGTATGTGTTTGAGAATTTTAGACATTATGTGCTCAAGTATCCATTCTATGTCCCTATCGATCATAGTGTCATCTGATTTCTCACGAACAAACTAGTGGTTAGTCCCAGAGTGATAAGATGGCTCATTATCCTACAAGAATTCAAAATCATGATGATTGACAAAAAAGGAATAGAAAATATGGTATCTGATCATCTATCAAGATTGAAATGGGATTCTAAGGAGCAAAAAAAAACCTTTATAAGATCATTTTCCTAATGAAAATTTGTTTACCAAAATAATATAGGTTATAAGTGTAATAGGAAAGCCATGGACTATACAATATTGGACTTATCTATCAACACAAGAGCTTCTTATTGAATGAAGTAAGAAAAAATGAGAGAAATTACTTCATAAAGCAAAATGATATATGGAAATAAATGGAAATCTATACAAGATCTATGTAGATGGGCTCGTCAAATGGTGTGTGCTATAATGTGATCAACAAAGAGTCTTATAGGATGCCCATGAAGCCCCATGTGGTAGCCACTATGCAGGGTGTAGAATGACACTCAAGTTGATGATGGAAAGCTATTTTTGGCCTACCTTATTTAGAGATATCCATACTTTTGTCTAATCTTTTGAGTAATGCAAAAAGAGATGGAGTAGTTACGACTAGATACAAATGGCTAAAACATTGGATATAGCCACTTCAACCTTTTGACATATGTGGGATTGATTTAATGGGGTCCATAACACCAATTTTGAATGAAAAAGGATACATAATTGTGACTATAGATTATTGTACAAAGTGGGTAGAGGCAACAATAGTAAAAGACTGTATAGGAAAGATAATTATTAAATTTTTCCAATAGCATGTGGTGAATAGATTTGGAGTATTGTGAATACTCATATAAAACAATAGGACTAACTTCATTAGTGCTACATTCAAAAAGATCATGCAAAAACTTGGGGTAAACCATAAGCTAACAACACCATAGCATCTCCAAGAAAATGGTCAAGCTAAAGTTACTAACTAAGAAATTACTAGGATGCTAACTAGGATGGTTAGTAGGTTTAGAAAGGACTAAAGCACTAAACTAAATGATTCTTTATGGGTCTATAGGACATCTTAGAAACCACCTATAGGGTACTCACCATATCAGTTAGTTTATGGTAAGTTACCAACACTCCCAATCCATGTAGAGCTCCACACTCTAGCTACTGCTAGTAAACTTAACCTTGATCTAAGCTTAGCACAAAAAGAACATCTCATGAATCTAAACCTTTTAGATGAAATTATGCTTGTAGCACTCATGAACAATGAAGTCCATAAGCATTATTCCAAACTTAGGCATGATACATGGATAAGGCAAGTAACTATACAACCAGGTAATAAGGTCCTTTACTATAACCCTAATCATTTAGCCCAAAAAGAAAAATTCCAGATACTATGGGAGTGACCACACATTGTTCAAGCCACTTATCCATCTACTTCCTTACATATTTACCACCCATCCTATCCACATAAGCTCATTCTTGTCAATATCCAACAAGTTAAGCATTACTATGAACATTCTAAGGAGTCTATCCAATCTACCCAATAGTCTTCTACCTGTTCTATCTTTTGTTTAACTGATCCTAATGATAGTCATGGGGGTGTCAATCTGGAACCTTAGGTACTTCACTAAATTTTTCATTTTTTTTATTTTTCACGTTTTTCATATTTTCTCATTCTTGTATACTTTTCCATTTCTTAAATTTTTTATATTCTGTAAAAATTTTCATTCTTTGATGTTTATCATTTTTTCATCCTTTTCTTATACTTTGTTTTCATGACCTTTGTAAATAATTTTTATTTTTAATAAAACACATTATGAATAAGGCAACATATAGTCCCATAAGGTGAAGATTTCTCTATGTTATTAAGTCATAAGGGACTGATTATTCAAATAGTGAGACCACAATATTCATCCATTCATTCCATTAATAAGAGGTTCTTACCATGGCCATAATGATATTCTTCCCATCATACAACTAATAATAAACTTGTGATCATTATGCTTGGATAAAAAAGCAAAGAACCAAGTGGGAATGTAAAGGTTGTGACATCAAGGGGATTTGTGGACTCTCTTGGATTACCTTTGTTATGTTCTATCCTATTGCTTAGGATGTATTATATTCTTGTAGATTTAACAAGAAATGGAAGTAAGAGTCAAATAAGTGCTACCTTACCTTGTCATTGGAAAGACATATTACCCATGCTTAAAGGTATTCCTTTGGTATAGTTGACATAGATAAAAATAAAGTCCATGCATAGAATAAATTTTTGTTGGTTTCCCTAGAAAGACCTGTTACCCATGCTTGAAGGAAGGTGGCTTCCCAAGAATTTAAAAAAAAAGTGCAATGAATAAACTCATCCCTTGGACAATATTTCAAGTGAAAATACTCTTTGAAATAGTGGTAGGCTTATAGTTGTAATCCCAAGAGATGCTACAATGAGATGCCACTGGAATGTGGTCTAGACATAGTTTGAATCTTGAAAAAAAAGGCTAATGATTAGTTTAACCACTAATAACACACAAGAATTCATTGTGCCTATGGTAAGATACCTCATGTGCCAATTTTTGCAATCTCTTCTTAGTCCATCTCATCTCACTATATGAAAAATCATAACTTGTGATTTTGTATAACATAGCATAATTTTCTAACTTGGCGATACTAACAATGTGTGTTTTGCTAATAGGTATTTGTTACACTTAACTCCTTGAGTACCTAAGGACACTTTTTTGGTGTGGTTATACAAGGGAATTAATGGTTGGAGCTTGCTATGGGAGGACCCACTTGTATAACTATTGTATCTTATACTTGCCAAGCAATTCCACATCATCTTGAGCCTTCCAACATTGATAAATATCCGCATCAACTTCCCTTACCATTCAAAACTATATATTTATGGAACATGAACTCATTATCCATCTCATCCATCTTATCAACACTTCATGAACTTTCATAGCCTGAGATTCCTTCATACACTTTCTATGTCAAATTTTTGAACAAATATAAATCATTCCCTAGTCCAAGACCTTATGAACATGTCTTATACCTTCTAAACATTCAAAATGATCCATTTTTTATAATCTAGAATCAATGAAAAATGTGAAATTTTTTCCTTTAATATCAGATCTTTGATATTGTAGTGCATAAAACCTATATATACATGGTGACTTAGTGAAAAAATGTTATTTCAAGCTTTTCAAGAGGGGAGATTTGTTGCAATTTTTTCTCTTGATTTTTGGGCTTTGATCTTTCAACTTCCAACACCCATAAATTCACACTCGTAGCTCCAATTTTCATGATTCTTAAATCTTGTTGATCTTGGAGTTCTCAACTTAGTCGTGGGGGGTGCGTAGTGTGATATTGTTACAATTTGAGTTGGAATTTTCTAATGCTCAGGGGGTATTATAAGGGTAAGGATGAAGGGAGAATTGAAAATTTCTAACACAAATTGATCACATTAATGTCAAAAACACTTAAATAATCCTCTTAATAAGCCATACCATCCATTATGAGCCATAAACAAGAAAAATGGTAACTATGAAGGGTTATAAGGAAATTAACACTTATGAGGTTTCTTTCTTAAAGTTTTTCTAACACAATAGTCATAATAAGATAAGAATTTGACTTAACTAAAGGTATGAGAATGGAAAGGAGTTATTAAAATTAGAGAATACATTCCAATAGTTTCTAAATCCTTGACGATTGCAGATGGTCCAAAAGAGTGGAGCAAGAGGAGGACCCTCACAGCCAACAAGCAAATGACTAAGAGGCCAAGAGAGAGGCCAAATTAGAGAATAAGGGCCACAAGTAGAACATGCATAGTAGGAGGCCCAATCTTTCAATATCCATTAATAAACTCTTGCTATTGGAAATTTGTTCCAAGGGGAGGCAAAAGAACTACAAGCACAAGAATAATGACTCATGCTATTACAAGAATGCCTCTAGATCATCCAAGAGAAGATGCTCTTGACCACATTAATTCTAGATATGAACTTTGGTCCATTTTTGAAATTTGTTCTAGAAGTTGTAAGGATGCAACATTAAGACTACGCTCTCCCCCAATCTAGAGCGTAGTCAATAGAAAGCAAGTTTTTTGCAAAAGTTTTTTAAGTCCCAAGACTATGCTCTCCACTATCCTAGAGCATAGTCAACCCTCAATGGAGAGTGTAGTCAGCTAGAAAAACCTTTGGCAGCCTCCACAGCATAGCAATGACACACCAATGCAGTCAACTCATCACTGATAAGCATAGCTGATGGAATCTTTCTCTCTCTCTTACGTTCCCTGTTGCCAAAAATTGTAACTATGCACTAGCATAGTGAAAAGCATACTTGGGTGAGAGCATAGTTCCAAATATCACCTTTTCCATGTGGTAGTTACCCTGCATTTCATGCTAAACCTAACCCTAAAAGTACCCCCATCCTCAACATTTTCAATGTGTGCAAAAATTGGTTGGAAAGTTGGCAAAATGTTTGACAATATAAAATCTAAAGAGTGCTTGGAAAAGAAGCAAAGGCATACTGGTGAAGTTGTAGATCACTGTAGCCCACCAAAACACTACAACCCATGGCACAACACAATAGCCAACCCGGTAGACATAGAAACCCTAGCAAGCAATACTCTTCATGGCTACACACCTTTAAGACTGTGACTATTCTCTCCACTGCACCTATTGTATACTACGTACCTTCTTTCCCATTTTGGTGTTAACTACTCTTAATCCGATTTGGGGTGGTGTTCCATTTTTCTCTCTTGCATTTTTTGCACTTTCTTTGCATTTTCATTATTTTGAATGCATAGTGACATTATAACTACACTCAGGTGGTAGTCTCTACACATTGGCACCCTTATTTTTCCCAAAATCCTTGACTACACTCACCCTTCTTGAGCATCCATGACTATGCTCAACACCATCGACACCACTAATACTGTCAACACCATTAACATCGTGAATAGTGATTACACACTTAGCACCATTTTGCATCAGCATTGTAGCCAACCATGCTACACCCTAGTTACATTTGGTAAGTTCTTCTTTAATTCACAAGACCATTTAAGGCAACCCCATCTCTACCTCCAACAAGCCCTCACACAAATTTGGGGTTAGGCTATGCACTCGTCAACCTTGGTATTTCAACAATTGATGTTTTTGGCCATTATAGTTTCTAGCACTAGAAGGAGGGCCGAGCCACTTTATTAGACTCTGTTGTGGTCGTCTTAGTTGTCTCTCAACCCATGGGTGTAGATTGGACTCCATAGTCGATCCCCCCAAGACTCAGTGTAGCAACCCAAATCACACTTTTCTCCACTATTTTTCTAAGTCTCTATTCTCTCAGTGTAGAGAGCATAGCTAGCTCTCAGTGTATAGAGCATAGTCCATGGATAGCGTAGTTAGCTCTCAACATAGAGAGCATAGCCTATGCAGATAATAGTCAGCTCTCAGCATAGAGAGCATAGTCTATGGAGAGTATAGTCAACATAGTCAGTGGTGTTAGCTGAAATAGGGTTAGTTTCAGTGTCATCCATAGTACTCTTCAACCAGGAACCCACAGCTTTTTCTTTTACAACTTGATATGTGATCATAAATCTAGATCAGCCTTTGACATTGGTGTCAAAGGGACTTGACACCTTTACCATTCAACAAGAGGCTAGGATTGACAACCCTGGGAATCTCGTGATGGTTGGAGTAAGGTAATCCCTTAGGCTATGGGGCCAAGACCCAAAGTACGCTATGCTTAGTAATGAGAAATACAACTTCATATGTGCAAAGATCCAAGTAGGGTTGCCTATAGATTACCTTGACATGGAGTCAAAAAGGGATTTTTAATTAATCCATAGGGATGGATGAGAGTATATCCCTTCCTCATTCGACATCATCCTATTCATAGAGTTCCACCACTGGTTGTTGTCCCAGCTCATCCAAGTAGGTAAGTATGATGTAGGAATTGACTATGAGAAAGCCTTATAGGAGGAAGTGGATGAGTTCAAAGCTCACTCTAAACATGAGCCCCACTTTCTCACCATCTTCCTGTTGGCGACCATTTGGGATGCGACCACCAACGAGTGTCCTTGAATAGGATTCAGGTGCTTGTTGGTCTCTGGCAACAACAAGGCCCAGATACCTCCAAATAGACTCAGTAGTTAATGTGAGTATGTGTGTGTGCTATTGCGGTGTGCGGTTATGAAAATTAAAACAATTGCGTTGTGTGTAAACTACAAATGACTTATCTTAGAGAGATTCAACCAACTTTTCCAAGTACTGTGAGTTGTTGACAGTTCCTATTTTGTTCAATTGCCTAGTCTATGCAGTCCTTATAATACCTACTTGTAACAAATAAAATTTTGGAAAAAAATTTGAGCACAACTCTGCCAATCTACTTCTAACTTTCCCCAAATAAAGAGATAGTTCCACAAGAAAACTAGAAATAGAGCAAGATTTAATGGAAATAGACAGAAAAGAAAGCATATGTGTATTAAGACCTCAAATGTCTAAACAAGGTAAAATGATACGAGTAAACACTTTGCAATAAAGCTATCCCAAATTCAATAACTACGAATTGTTCAAACTTCCAAGGTTCAAATAAGCAATTTCTTCAAGATAATCCTACTATGCTACCAAAAAATTGTTGTGTAAACTATCACGTACAAGACTCCATTTTGGCTAGATAATGGATGTCAACAATTGCATTCAACAGAACCTTCAAAAGACTTGACAATTTCTAATTGAAATACCATAGAGATTCACTTTAAAGATAAAAGAAGCTATTATGGTCCTATCAAAATACCAAAGATTTTCTGAACCCTCTTGACTATTGAATTGTTCAACGGCTTAACTACATGCAGAGGCTCTCTTACAACAATCTCAATAGCAGTTCTAATACATTGCACAATAATAAAATTTACTACTAAAATGCTCTTAAGGATTTCAAAAACAAGCTCTTCTATGGAAAAATTTTAATCGAAATTTTTTATCATGCAACAAGAACAATAAGAGCAATCTAAAAATCCCAAAATTACTTGCCAAACATGATACTATCTAAACCACTAGATAAACAATTTAAACAAAATAAAAAATAATAAGCATAACTCACAGGACTATGACAAAGATGTTGAAATATTTTCTTTAGCAAATCATCTTGCAAGCAATCTTTCACAATTTCTTCTTTACAGTGCTCTTCCCAAGACCCAAAGTGTGTCTCTAAGTGAGAGCTAGTAGTGTGTGATCCCCCCCCCCCTTAAGTCCTCCTTTTCTTCTAACCCTTGAAGCCTTTTTATAGGGTTCAAAGGTAGTTAGATATTTGAAAATATCTTTGCTAACTTCTCTCCCAAGTAAGGAAGTTATAACTTGCCCAACAAGTTAGGAGATATTACTTGCCCAACAAGTTAGGAGATATTACTTGCCCAACCAGTTAGGAAGTTGTAACTTATACATAGAGTTAGGAGAAAATCATGCTAACATTCGCATGTCTTTTTGGTGATTTAAAATTATCTACAATTATCATGGAATTTTATAATCTTCCATATGAAGACGTTACAAAAATATCCCAAAAATTTATTTTCTCTTTTTAAATAATAATAATAATTTTATCAAAGGTGGAGTTGGAGGACATTGGTCATCCCAACATGCTATTCCACTGCATCTACAACTGCAGTTTGGGACTAGTTTTGGCCATGAAATCATTTTAATTTACTAGAGTTGGTTTTCCTCTTTGATAGATTTATTTTCACAACCTTTGGCATATATGCTGATCATCTATAGTGAATAAATTAATTATTATTACCATATATTTCTCCAAGCATTAGGCATCATCATGCAGGTAGGATAGGTGTCAGATCAAGGGTTTGTAAACTTTCACGTTGCGAGGGATAAGAGGCGATGCATAGGCGTAGCAGGCTCCATTGCTATCGTTGCTATAACTAACGTTATGGAAGGCTAGACACATGCTGCCACATCGTCTGCCTCGTACTCCTATTACCGTCAGTGTTTTACCATCTGAAAATAATTGTAACGATCCTCCATCTTTGGAACTTGGCTATCTTGCGAATTTCTGTTTATGCTGGAAATGGTAGCTGTAGTAATCTGTGTGCTATACCGTCACCATGGTTTCGACAGGATTTCTGGCCTCCTGAAACTACCCCTACGTGTAGTACTTCGGCAGCATGTGGTACCACACTATCTTTATCTTCTCCATTTTTGTGAGCGAGTTTAGTGTGCCTTTTTTTGACGATGTCTCCGGTGTAGTCACTATGTGTAGCATCAGTTGGAGCCTTTCTTGAGAGGCACGTTCATGTCGATGTCCAGTGCAGGGATGATGATCTTGGTACTGGTGAGTGTAGCGTGGTTCAGCTTTCCATCCTGTCCTCCATTCTGCTCAGCTGCAATGAAAGTGCATAGGAACACCTCCTTCATGTTAATGGCTTCTAGGGCTAATGTCTCGAAGAAGAGCAAACCCTCCTTTTGTACGAATTCTTGCACATCCTCTTCAGGCATAGCATGGCTATCGCTGAGATTGCACTTGTTTCTGATGAGCAAAATCACAATGTTATTGTCTGCATGCGCATGCAGCTCTTCTAGCCATCTCACCACGTTATCAAAGCTCTGCCTCTTGGTTAGGTCATACACCAGCAAGGCTCCCACTACTCCTCTATAATATGCGCTTGTGACTGCCCTGTACCTTTCCTGGCCTTCAGCACTTCATAAGCCACTGGAACCATGGATGCAATGGTATAATACTTTCCCCCCCCCCTTTTTTTAAATCGCTCAATTATCATCGGTCGAAGCCCTTTCCATTTTTCTTTTGAAATGTTGTGCGAATGCTAAACCATTTTCTTCCAATAATATCACATTTCCTTCAGAATAATTTGGCACTTTAATTTTGTCTCCCGAGAAGGTCTTAACATCATTTTATTTAACAGTTAATAACTTCTCCAAAACATCCATCAACCCATAATCTTAGAGCCACATGTTTATTTCTAAATTTTCAACCATACATTATTTTACAAGTTTCCTTTTTCCAGTATCAACTCTTGCTGTTTCAGGAAATGGCCAAATGTGCCAACACTTCCAATGAGAAATACATAGCCTAACCCCTCCTCAGGTTAGTTCACCCATCCTCCCCAAGATAATTATAACACTAGCATCACCATCCCACTCTATAAAGCTTAGGTCAATGCCTATAGTGGCATGCATCAAACACTATACATGCAATATGATGTAGTAGCGCCCCTTAACTTGCCCTTTGCGGCATCATATCAACCTGCCCAACCATCTTTGCCAATAGCCATCACATCAACTCAACCACACTCCAATGTAGGACCTATCTCAAGGCCCCACATGACTCAAGCATCCTACATCTTGCCTATCTCATTAGCATCCCTAGTATTGACCTAATCCACGTATGCATTACCTATTCCGATTGTCGTCATTGTATCATGACCCACATATCAATCCCATTTGATGATTCTACAACTAGCAACAAGGCCATGAACCACACAGTTGGTCCAACAACAAGTCACACAACCAATGGAACTGGATAGAATGTCTCATGACTTAGACTAGGCATTCTAGATGATAAAAAGCCTCACAGAAGAGGTGAAGTGACTCAAGGCTACCTTCTTTAAAAATTTCAAGGTGGTGGACTTCTACTAGGATGATTCTATAAGTCCTACTATCCCACCATTGACTCTGCCAACTAGGATCCCACTACCCTAATTCACCAAGTACAATAGTGAAGGAGATCCCAATGCACACCTAGTGACATTCAAGTCTGAGTGCTTGCTACTGCAAGCATGGCAACATGCCATCATATGCATTTTTCCCATGTCACTCATGGAAATGTGCTATATTAGTACCATGCATTACCTAGAAACTCTATTTCCTCTTTGGAAGACCTCTTAAGCTAGTTCATGATGTGCTTCAAGTATAACTTGAAGCTAGAAGCAACCTTGGACTAGCTAATGTAGGTTAACTAGGGCCATCTAGAGCCCATGAAAAAGTTCATCCAATGCTGGAGTGCCTTATTAAATGAAATACAAGAGCCAATAGCTGAGGCACATCTCTTGGCTACCTTCAAAGGCATAGTTAACGACTTTATCAAGTCAAATCTATAAGACTTAGGCCTATAATCCCTAAGCTAGGCATTTGCTGAAACTAAGAGCATAGAATATGTTGTGCAAGCTAGCAAGGACCTAGCCTATATGGCCTACAAAAACTAGCATGTGAGAAAGAAAAATAAAATAATGAAAATCATAACCACACATACTAAAGCAACCAACTAAGAGCCAATGGATAGGCAGCTCAAAGCCCCAACTCACAAAGCCACCAACTCTAGTACCATGGCCACAAACCCACCTACATTAGTAATGGCCATGACACAAGTTAGTCAAAGGACCAGCTTTGAGCACAAGGATCACTCGAAGTATACCCCATTACCATTGAAACCCTCAGAGCTATTGGATTAGCTATTGAAATCTAGGAAGATCCAACATAAGTAAATGTCTAAGGATGGTTACAAAAGGCATTACAGGTACTACGAGTTGCTAAGGAATTCTACCTTAGTAGCACCAAATGAGCCCTCGGTCCCATATCCCTTTAGGCTAGAGTAATTCTATCCTTACCACCAGTTGCTTGGTCATAGCACAAACTTCTATTGAGCTTTGCAAGATGATCTACAAAGGATGATAGATAGGGACAAACTAGTGCTTGACATGGAAAATCTAGTTAGACTTCAAAATTAATCTATGAGGGTGTATAAGGAACTTCTAAATGTGGCTAATGCAGGCTATCTCATCAACATTATCAGCATCAATGACAACTTGGAACTCATACAATGGTCATTTGTGGTCTGTGTGCCTTTTGGTAATGTAAAGGCATCCACAGCACCTACAAGTTCAAGGCCTTGTTTCATTGTTAGAGAGCCAACTCAAGCACCTATAACTTCCTTCCTTCTTAAGGTCCCACAACATGTCACAAAAATAATAGTTCAACCACCCTTTGTCATTAGGGTGCCACAACATATTGACTCCTCACCTACCTAGATTTCGGTAGTGGGCAACCCATTGGTTCCTTCTCATCCAAATGCTAATCCTACAAGCAACACTAACATATCCTCTAAGTGGAAACTTGAGAGGCCCAATGAGTATCTCATAGATAAAATTATTAGGCAACGCCAAGAGTAAAGGGTGCTAGATCCACCAAAGCTAGTCTCTATATCTATAGTCCCAATGGCCAAAACAACTAAGGAGGCCACCACTAGCAACCAACAACCAAGCACTAGGGCCCTTGTGCAAGCTAAGCCAATAAAGCCCAAGTTGCCTCCCCATGAAATTCATCTCTTAGGGCATATGGAAGAATTCAAAGCCAATAAAAATGCAACCAATGGAAAATATTTCATGGATTCATTAGCCTAGGTTATGTAAGCACTCAAACAAAAGAACACAATGTTGAGCCTCTATGTCCTAATCATGATCTCATCTACCCACTGTGAAGAGCTAATGTGGATGTTGATCTCCATTCCTATCATGGAGGACATCCTAGTAAATAAGAATTCCATCCACAATATGATGTTGCCTCTTGCACCATAGTAATTGAGCTCCATAACCCTCACATTGAAAACATCGGTGGCTGGAATCACTGAGGTGTCAATAGACACATAGCCTTAACCCTACCTTCGCATGAGGGCCTTGCTAGAAAATGGAGGTGGAGTGCCCTAAATGATCTTGTTGATTGAATAGGGACTTTTTTGGTTGCAACTAGGGTGGTGGGTGCAACTAGGGGGTGCCATGGTTAGCCAAAATGCAAATGTAAGTGACATGAAATGGTACTAAGTGTCAAAGTGGAGCTTTATAGTACTAAGTGTAGAGCATAGCCATGGAATAGGGGCAAGAATAGCTAAGGGTTCCAACTAAAATAAGGGTATCAACTAGTGGAGACTACTACTTGAGTGTAGTATGGCATGATGACGTGTGAAAAAGTGCAAAAAGGTGCAAGAAAAATGTAAGAAAATTATGGAATAGAGAAATGGAACACCACCTCAAATGGGAGTGTAGTTAACTCCAAAAGGATCTCAAAAGGTACACAGTGTACAATATGCATAGAGGGAGTGTATTCATAGTCTCAGTGGTGTTGGGACATGAAGTCTAGTGCTCATTGTAATGAACCATGCCTGCAAGGCTGGCTACTGCAATGTACCATGCGGTGTTCTGCAGGGCTACAATAGGGCTATGGTGTGCTATGGGATGAAAGGCTGCAACAAGACGACAATGTACCATGTAGTGCTGGGATGCCTCTCTACTAGTGTGGTGTCCTTTGGGTCTTGTTTTCCCATGGAGCTAAGTGCCAAGATGCCAAAATGCCAAGTGCCAAATGGAAGTGCCAACTACCAATTGATGAAAAATGGAAGCCCACCCCTAAAACATTGGGACATAGGGGTATTTATAAGGCTAAGGTTAGCCCAAAATGCTAATTGGGTGCCACATAGTAGTGTTGTAGGTGGGACTACAAGAAAAAATTAAAAAAATTTCTAAGTCTAGAGATGACCAGAAAAAGTTCAAATATTTTCTAACTCTAGTTGCTACGCTCACCCAGTGTTACGTGTAGGACATGGGATGCTACTTGAGCATAGCATGGACACTTAGAAGAATTTAGTAAAAATGTAGTCTTTGTTCTTACTATGCTAACTATGCTCTAGAGTGTAGTAGGAGGGGTAGCCTTAGGAGTTACAAAATCTACCAAATGCCTCTTCCATGCTAAGCTAGCTTGACAGCTTCTAGCTTGACATTTAGGAAAAACTAGCGAGTGAGGTGTTGGCTACGCTAACTATGCTCTAGAGCGTAGCAGGGGTAATGGGAGTGTAGAAGAACACTTAGAAAAATTTTTGTAACTTGCTACACTCACTCCATGTTGTGCACAGGACATGTAACTTAGCAGTTAGAAAACATTTTGCAAAACTAGTGTCCTATGCTGCCTATGCTAGTTATGCTTAAGAGCATAGTAGGGGCAATGGAAGCATAGCATAACACTTAGAAAAATTCTACAAAATTGGCCACTTGTGTGTTGGCTATGCTTGCTATGCTCTAAAGAGTAGCAAGAGCGTAGCAACTATAGTATCAAGCGTAGTAGCTACAGTGCCCAAGCATAGTAGCTATAGTGTCGAGCATAGTAGCTACAGTGCTAGACATAGCACAACACTTAGAAAAATTTTTGCAACTTGTGTCATCATTCTGACACTTAGCCAAAATTGTAGAAACTTGGCCGTTGAAGTTAACTACACTCTACTGTAGTGAAGAGCATGGTCCCAACTCTTAAATAAATTTTTAGAAAGTGCCATTGTTCTTACACTTAGTAAACAAATTTGTAGAAAGTACCATCATTCTTACACTTAAATTTTTTTTGGAAATTTGGCAATTGGAGCTAACTAGACTTAACACTTAGAAAAAGTTGGGAAAAGTGGTACCATTTTAACACTTAGCCAAATTTGTAGTTGAGATGCCAAGACCCAAAATTTTGTGGTGTCTCAATGATCCCTTTTGTTGACTTTTGGAGGATTGGATCGAGAGATGTCAACAAAGAATTACAAAACACCATAGTAGGTGTGGAACTAACATCACTTGTTAGTACAAGATCAAGCATCATTCCACCATGTTTAAGAGTGCTATGGATAAGGGTATGTTGGGGAAAAATGTGTAGGCAATGTGCTAGGGAGATGACATGCAAGCAAAGAAAATAAAATGCAAATAGTGAATCCTAATGCAAGATGTAAAGTCAGGATAGTTGATAGTAACCATGGCATGAAGTGGCTTACACGTACGTAAATCCCCTGTTTCCTTTCAATGGAGAGGCTGCTCCTCTTGACCCAGCCATGACCACATAGACACATTTCCCTGTCATTCCCCAAGCCACTGTGCAGCCATCTCGGTTGCAAATGCAAATACCCCACAACAACATGGGGACGGTTTCATCGCCGCGCGTACTCAGCATTCCGTCTGTGGTTCCAGCGACCACTGCGCCCCATTTCATCCCGCAGATCCAACCCCAAACCATGTCCACAACTCGTCCGATCCAAAATTTGTCACTTCCGCCCCCTCCAACCTGACAGATCACCACCGTTGTGCAGCCACAGATACCTGTCCAACAACCTACCGTGAGTCAGTGGACCTACCCCACGGCACAACACAACCAGTCTGTGGTATACGGTGTGCAACCCTCGGTGGCACCCGCAATGCATGTTCCACAGATGGTTCCGCAATATCCTCATCCTTATCCTGTGCAGCAGATGACGACTAACCTCTCTTCCCAAACTGGTGGGTGGTGGTCTTCACAGGCCCCCTTGCCTGCAGGGATCACTGCCCCACTGTCTACCGGCCAAACCATCTCACCATTTCCACTGACTGGCACAGCTTTTCCAAGTCAGCCCCCTGCTCCTCCTGCACAGGCACCTCCAGCAACAAGTCTGGATCAAGTCTTTTTACTGATTCAAACCCTCACTGAGGAGGTTAGGCGTCTTAAGGCCGCTGGCTCAGACACGGTACAGATCATGGACTTCTACCAAGATGATCCTATCAGCTTAGTGGTCCCTATGTTGTCATTGCCAATAGGGATGTCCTTGCCTCATTTTACCAAGTATAATGGGGAGGGGGATCCCAACGCTCACTTGGTCACCTTTAGATCTGAATCCTTGTTGTTACAATAGTGGCCACACACGATTATTCGAGTCTTTGCTATGTCTTTGATAGGAAAAGCTTTGGATTGGTACCGAGCCCTCCCACGCTCTTCCATCTCAACTTTGGAAGAGCTACTGACATAATTCATGACCCTCTTTAAATACAACTTAAAGCCGGAAGTCACGTTGGATCAGCTCATGGGGGTGAAACAAGACTTGCTTGAACCAGTCTAGAGGTTCATACAGCGTTGGAATGCTACCTTGAATGAAATCTGTGAGCCAATCGCGGATTCACATCTACTTGCTATATTCAAAGGAGCAGTCAATGAATTTATTAAGTCAAATCTGTACTATCTTTCTCCCAACTCTTTACATCAGGCCTTCGCTCAAGTTAGAAGCATCCAAGATGCTGCGGAGGCCAGCAAAGAACCGGCGTATGTCACCTACAGGAAAGCTCACAACAAGGGCAAAGACAAAGGTAAGGCGACAACAACAACAAGAGCTGCACTGACTGAGGGCACAAAGAACAAGAACAAGAAGGCACCTACGGTGCCTCCTGAGGCTACGGCTGGTGCAGGAACCAGCCAAGACACGGCAGCTCCTGAAAAGGCCCCCCAGCCAAAACCAAACTTTGAGCGTAAAGATCACTCAAAGTACACGGCCCTACCTGTAAAGAATTCAGAACTGTTGAAACAACTGTTAGGGGTAGGGCACATTCAACCTAAGAAGGTGTTCGAGGAAGCTCTAAAGCGTCATAGACGTCATTGTGAACTGCTGAAGGACCCTTCTTTAGCCTTACCTAACGAACCACCAGTTCTGAGATCTTTCAGGATGGACCGTTTTTGTGACTACCACCAGCTGTGTGGTCATGATACAGATTACTGTTGGGCGTTGAAAGATGACATTCAATGTATGCTGAATGATGGTTTACTCAAGTTAGACAGCAGTAACCCGACACGCCCAGAAAACCAAACATTGCACATATATAAGGACCCGTTGAACGTAAACGACACTCCTTATACAATCAATGTGGTGAGTACGGACAGTGAGAGGAGGGGACTACCAAAACAGCCTTTTGTTTTGCGTGTGCCTGCCAGCTCACAAAGGGGGGCAACCATTTCATCGGTAGCTAGTGGTGTCTCCAGACCGCCCTTCATTATACGGGCACCTTCTCAGATACATCCTCAGTCACGCAGCAACAGACAAGCCGTGGCTTCGTCCGCACCCACGCCTAGGGCACCCTTCATTATCAAGGTGCCAAAACCACAGGCTGCTCCTCTCACGCAGGGGTAGACCTCTAACCAGAACATCCAACCATCGCCTTCCAAGCGAAAGGGAGAGGACATACCTGTTAACATAATGAAAGACCATTCTACACTTGGCTTCCCTAAGCCTAGGCCCCTAGCCTCTACACCTTCGTCTCTGCCTCAGAAACAGGATAAAGGCGCAGAAACGCAGCCACCTTCTCTTGGCAAGAAAAAGAACAACCTTTTGACTGACACTGTCCTACCTCGAGAGATCCATCTCTTGGGCCAGATGGAAGAGGACAAGGGAGACAAACAACATAGCTGAGAGAAGGACCTCCTCGATGCATTTACGCAAGTCAAACAGGCTCTCAAACAAAAAAACACAACCCTAAGCCTTTATGACCTACTTATGACATCTCGAGAACACCGTGAGGCTATGGTTCACATGCTGACATCCATACTTGTGGATGAAAGCTTACCAGTGGAGGAGGAAGCAATACATGCTGTCATGTTTCCTTCCGAAGTTGAGCAACCTACGCCTACCTCGCTGACCTTTCACGATGAGTCTATCAAAGATGATCCTGAGAAAGATCAGGTGACCACTGAACCCATGTTCATCACAATTTGGCTCGGTCAGTACCTAAACCCACTAAAATGTCATTCCTTATCCCATCGTGGATAGGTTGGGTCTAGTCGACCAGATCATTCCCATGATGACAACCTGCGTAAAGTCATTCAATGGAGCAAGGGTTCAAGTCAAAGGGATGGTGCATATCGAGTTTGTGGCAGGGAAGCAATTCCCAACGGATGCCACATTCTTAGTCATCGAGGAGATGCCTGGCTTCAACTTGATCCTAGGAAGGTCCTGGTTAGCCTAGCTGAGGGCGATTTCATCACCAATACATCAAGAAATACACCTACCTTATGCAGGAGGGGAGGTCGTGATACGCGGTGATGAAACCACCCCCAGAACTGTCAACAACATTGAGGAAGAATGGGGTTCGGAGATAGAAGCCTTGGATGATCAGACCAATCTCCAAATCCCTCAGAAAACCGAAACCAATGATGACAGTTCAGCCTGGGCCAACTTGCTATTTCCGGATGGCAGCGTAGAGGAGTCAAATCATAAGTCCCCCCGCCCTTACGCAACGCTCAACGTAAAGGCCATTAAGAGACAATTGCATATTAATGGTTGAACAATGGCTTTTGCGCGCGTCATCACATCTTTACACGTTCTTGCGGCTTACACTTAGTAGTTTGTTTTATTTCATACATTTTTATGCTATGTTCGCTTTCGGTTTTTACGCTAGTCATTTCTTACGTCATTACGTTTCTTTTACGCATGCTATTCACGCTTTTACATCATTTTAGCATAATTACGTAGGATTGTATACCCTCACCATTTACGTTTTCTGTATTACGCATAAGGCCCAGAACGGCCTTAAACTAGCTAAGGCCTGCAACAGCCTTAAACTAGTTCTCAAAGTATGCAAACGTGTGTGAATGCCTGCAATGGCCTAAAACTAGTCTCCAGTTTACGCATACAGCCCGCAATGGCCTTAAACTAGCTTTTCCATTTCATCAACATAACTTAGGCAAAATCCTTAACAATTACGCTCACATTTTGTAAATAAAAACATAAGAGAAAAACAAATTAATTGATATTTAAAACAACCACCAGGTCTTATAGCGTGTCTTTAGGTCATTCACAAAACACTACTTGACTTAACATCAATAAAACTATGCGTAAACCACAATTACGCATCTCCTCTACTGCCACTGTCACCAGTATCCCTTAAGTTCGGCTCTAGCCCTAAGGGATCGTCCTCTAGTGTACCTTCTCTTCTGGGAAGTATTCTCTCACGAAGAATTTCCTCTTCATGGGGTCCTTGTTCCGGCACTGGCTCCATAGGGGGACACTCTTCATCACTACGTTCTTCCTCCTGTACTGGATCCTTAGCTTGCTCGCCTTCCCTATCCTCTTCCGGTACCTAGATACAGTAAACATATTAGCTAGATAAGACTTAACAACATAATTAGAAAATGTAGACTTAGTCATGCATAAACTTACTTGCGATTGCCTTGCTTCCATAGCAAAGGGAAGCTTGTCCAGGCCGGCCCACAGGCGCTTCATAATTTCCTCCTCAGATAGGTCCGACCACACATCAGCTCCCAAGGTAGCTCCAGCCTTCACCTTCCCTTTCTCTACGCTAGTCCAGTGAGGTGGGTCCGGGAAGAATGTAGGGACCGTTGTCTGCCCCCAGGGAGAGTCATCTCCCTTTCCGGGGATGCACTTATAGTCACCTGCTCTTCGAACTTCTTGAAGGCTTCGGAAGCTCCGATGACGTCCAGGAAAACTTCCAGGGATTGAGCCTTGACGGCAGAATCGTGATAAATTTTATGATAAGTGATGCTTTCTCACTTATACAGATGTTTGTGGTCCTTTTCCTTCTATCCCCACTCTTGCACGCTTGCACGATAATCTCTCCAATCCTGGCTTTTCTGAGCTAGGAGCTCTATTTGCATCCGCTGCTCTATCAACGCCCGACTAGTTTCCACGCTGTTTTTGATGGCGGTCTAATAACTAGAGTAGTTGATAATAGTGGTACGCCAGTCTTCATCGCCCGTCTCTCGCACCTGTAGGAATTCGCACCGTGATCTCAAGTCTTCAACCTCTTTGGTTAGCGACTCAATCCTCTGCTTTGACCTCTGCAGCCTTTTCCATAGATTTTCATTTACGCCCCTACTCTTCCATAAGGAGTGTGTCAAGCGTAACGCATATTTACGCATTTCCTCATAAATGTGACATGGCACGGCTGCCCCATCGGATGGAGGCTCCACTATGTCCAAATCAATGGGCTCTGTGTGATCCCATTGGAGGCGAGCTCCTAACAAAAAAAATCATCAATATTGGTGACACATTACCACTGTATAATATCGCAAACTCATTACAGCCATAACATACCAGCTCCAGGTTCGACGTGCTCGAGGCGCTCGATCATATCACTGACAACACCTTCCATGAAGGCAAACTTGTCAGGAAAATCTCTCCACGCTTTGCTCACAGTGACGGACGTGGATGCATCTTCTTCTCCTATAGCGTAATCAAGTTAGAAAACTTTAATTATTAATAAAATCCTGCAAAATTTCTAACATGTTTATTACCTCTACCGGTGACAGTGGCGACTTTGCCAACGTCTTCCGCCTTCTTTTCCTCTTCACGCACATGAGTCTGTGCGTTGCTGGTTCCAGTAGCTGGGGCCTCCTCACGCATAGGGGTCTGTGCACGGCTCACTCTAACAGCTGGGGCCTCTTCTTCTAAAACTGAGGCCCCTTCCCCACGACTTAGTACCACTGCCCCTGTTTCAGGGGTCAGCTGCTCTGTAATTTTCACTAGTCATATCACAATACGTTTAGTTTAATATATCATTCCAAATATACTAAGTAAACATTGCGTAATACATTTTTCAATACATCTCCTTCACGCTTACTAGGCGGAGGCTTACTCCACTAAACTCTGACCGCCACAGTTCTACCTGCGCCACTCTCAGGATCCGCAGAGGCCTTGGTTATACGAAGCCTGTTGCTCCGAGCTAAAGGTTCTACAATTTCCGCTGCCAAACGTTTCCCTCGTGAGGCATCACCATTGTAGGTAGGCATTATCCCACCTACACTGTCGGGGCCTCGCAGTCAAGACACCGCCAACCCTTTGGTCGTTATAGACAGTGACTCCCCGATGCCTTCCGGCAGATCCTACCCATGGGTAGTGCTGAGGATATGGGTAATCCAAGGTTTGGATAGCTGGTCTCAGTCTTGTTACACCCAGACCCCATTCCTTTGGACGACCAAAAACTCAGCAAAACGCCGAAGGCAAGCTATGTAGAAGGCGTAATGCACATTGAAACGAGACTCAAGCTTCTTGCGAAGCTTGACCATCTCATTGCGTAGTCTCTTAGCAAAATAGCTTGCCCAATTGAACTGGGTCCCTTCTTCCAGGACCTCCCGCATAATACAGGTCTATTCTATAGAAAAGAACTTCTCTTGCGAGAGTGTTTTGGGGAAGGTCTGCGCCCGGAAAAGGGGATAAATTATCTTGGCGATGCCCAGTTTGAATCTTTCGCAAGGAAACCATTTAGTCTCCTTCGGGACTCTTACCCACTCCTCCAGCCATTTCTGGCAGTCGAGACTCCTCTTCGCTTTCTCATCTATGGGAAGGCCATCAGAGGGGATGCCAAAAAGGTACTCGAAGAGCTCAGTGTCAATATCAAAACTTACACGTACGTTATGCATGCGCATGGAAAAATGCTCTGCCTTTTCGTTGAAGGAGTTGACCAGGGTTAGCATTTCACTCACGGGGACATGAGGGGTTGCGACTAAAAATAGGTGCATTAGCCTCGCTTCTCGAATCTTGGTGGTCACCGCAACTGGGGCCGCCGCGTGGTCTAGCCAGCATTGGGCGTCCTTGATGTCACCGTAGCGGAAGAGGATGGTATTCGCCTCGCGGCCAGAAATTGTAAGGGTAATCTCCCAGGATTCCTTGACTGAACAGCGTGAAACACAGGTCAAACAAAAATCCATCTTATGCAACGCTCACAATGCACAACTACACCACGCAACAATAGAATACGTAGTAGTCTTACCAGGTCCAAATGGCAAAGGAAAGGGCAGAAGGTTCCTCTGCACGTCCTCAACGGTAAGGGGCGGATCCAGGGTCCAGTCATCATGTAGCCACCCAAGTTTCTGGCAATTCTCAAAAGAGTCAGCATAGCGGGTGGGGTACTCACGCATGTCGAAGCCAATCTGCCCCATCACACCAGCGCGTACATTGCTAGTTGAGGTGAACGCCTTTATTGCCATTTCGGTCCACGACAACGTATCACCATCCCCAACTAACCTGTTTTCATGGATAAAAAACCTGTACCATACCACATAGGTTTATCTTATACTTTGCAAAATTCAGATAAGTGACATATAACACACAAAAGAAATACAGTCGACAAAATTGCTTACCTGCCAGAATAGTACACAGTGCCTGGTAGGTTCTGAAAGTAGGTCGAGACATGGCGAGCCACGAACAGAGTGTTATATGCATGATAACAACTAAACTGGGCCATTCCCTAGATCCAACTTAAGCACCTTAAACCTCAGGTGCTAAATTCTCGGTCCTCGGGATGACTAGTATCGATGGCTCCGTTTGTCAGGAAAGCCAGGATCCCTTGTGCAGAACCCACTAGGAGGTGCTCCAAAATGGTACCAGCAATATTGCCGGACAAATTAGACCATACAATGATGTTGTAGTTGCGCAGTAAGAACTGCAGAAACTCCAGCGCACCCCTTCAAAACCATAAGGCCTTCCCATGCAACCGCGTTTGCGGGGGAGGGACATTGGGGACGATGGGGTTTATACAACACAAAACGCCAACAATATCCAAGACAATTAGAATAGGCTTTAACGTAATGCTGTACAGAAAACCCAATACATAAATCAATGTCTAGGTTTACATTTGCATGACTAATACAGAAAACCTACAAACTACGCCTAGTTATCCATACCGAAATCGCCCAAACCCTTGCAACAGCGCAAGGTTTGTCCCTGACAACGGCAATAGACGCAACCTCATCAAACCCTCGCCTTAACCCGAGCTCCATAATTTGAAATCTGCATTTACATAAGAAATACTACCAAAAATAGACACTAAAACAACATAAGCATGCAAGGAATGGCCTACCGGTTCAAAGGCGTAGGGTCACGCACTTCAACCACTGCCTGCGAAACGTGCTCCAGATTTCCTTGCACATCATCGATTTTGGCCAATTTTGCATTCTTCCTTTTCATTTTAGGTGCCATTGTAACAGCCTCAGAACTTTCGCAGCTTCACTTCTTCGAATCTTCACAAACTACACGCTCCAATCTTCTACTCCTTCTCCTCTCGCTCTGCAATAGCTAAAAATTCGAATTCACGACAGCCAGCAACCCGTTCTCATTGAAAACCACTTACTTATATGCAAGAATCATCGACTTGATATCCGATTTCAGCGGGACTTTCCTAAAATGGAACCCGAAAATCAAGATATTAATGCGGTAGATATCGCATGCGCCACTGTCCGAAATGACGTTAAACTATCACATCTTATTGCCTCGTAATCGAGTAGCATTAACTACAGCCTGTTTACAATATTCAAAATTCTGTTAGCTTTCCACGTTTGACAACATCTCGTCATGCTTTCTTCTAATCAGTTACGTATTTGGCGATTTTGCAGGGCGGTCGGTAAATGGACGCAACATTTTCAGCACCTCTAACTTTGACAGGCCCATACGGGAGAGTAGTTAGGCAGTTCGACCCTACACTAGTAGAAATTAACCCCCCTTTGAACGACATAACCATAGCCGCGTCGAAAACGTCCCTAGAATGGCCAGAACAGTCGACGCGCACACTAGAGCTGGAGGCTGGGGACATAACTGAAGACCCCCTCAATGAGGTTTCTATAGTTACGCATAAGGGTGAAGCCAAAACGCTTAAAGTTAGTTATTTACTAGACCAGAAAATGCACGATTCTATAAAAAAGGTCCTTCAAGACAACATCACAGTATTTGCATGGTCATACGAAGATATGCCGGGACTAGATCCCAGGTTAATCCAGCATAACATAATCTTAGACCCGCAGATTAAAGCAGTTAGGCAAAAGGTATGAAAAATCAAGCTAGAGATCATGCTAGCCGTGCGTGATGAGATCACTAAGCTGTATCAGGCTGGTTTCATCCGCGCAATCGACTACTCGGATTGGGTATCTAACATTGTAGTCATCCCAAAGAAGACCGGAAGCATACGCATCTGCATAGACTTCCAAGATTTGAACAAGGCCATGATCAAAGATAACTTCCCACTACCGAGTATCGACCAACTAGTCGATACGACAGCTGGGCATGTGCTTCTGTCCTTCATGGATGGCTTTTCAGGCTATAACCAGATTCGCATCAACCCAGAACATCAATTAACCATAATGTTCATGACACCCTGGGGCACCTTTTGCTACACCATGATGCCTTTTGGTCTAAAAAATGTCGGAGCAACATATCAATGAGCCATGACATACATCTTTAGCGATTACCTCTTAGGGAGACTGAATGACTATGTTGACGATATAGCTATCAAGTCTTTAAAGTTAAAGGATCATTCAGAAGACCTGGAGTTAGTCCTCAAAAGATGCTTCAAATACGATCTCCGGCTTAACCCAAAGAAATGCGTACTCGGAGTCAAAATCGGACACATGCTAGGGTTTGTGGTGTCGAGAACTGGCATACGAGTTGACCCTGATAAGGTCAAAGCCATTATCGAATTAACGCCTCCCACAGACCTTAAGCAATTATGTAGGTTACAAGAACGATTACAGTTTATACGCCGGTTCATCTCGAGGTTAACCAACAAATTACACCCTATGCAACATTTGCTTAAAAAGGGGGTTAATTTCAAATGGAAGGAAGATTGTCAGCATGTGTTTGACAGCCTAAAACAAGAACTTCAACACTTACCGACAGTTTTCCCATCACAAAAAGATCTACCGTTTTACATTTACCTCGCAACTTCAGACGTAGTGTTAGCAGCATTACTTTGTCAAAGGAGGGATGATGGGTCGGAAGTGCCCATCCACTACTTGAGTCATGCTCTATACGCGTATGAAACGAGGTACAACGAAGTAGAGCGTAACTACTTAGCATTAGTATTTACGCTCAAAAAGTGTAGACATTACCTGTTCTGTAGCCAAGTTAACATCATCTATAAAAATAACATCCTTAGGACCATTACGCACAATTTATATGAGAGTAGCAGAATAGCTCGTTGGAAGGCTATCACAACAGAATTCGATCTGTATTATGTTAGCCAATCTTCTATGAAAGGCCAGGCAATAGCTGACCAGTTAGTAACATCACCTATTGACAGTCAGGTAACCATAGAGCTTGAGTTTCCAGACAAACATGTACATAGTTTAAGCCCTGTCTTAACAGACCTCGAGGCGACGTTGTATTTCAATGGAGCTTCAACCGCTAAAGGTGGCAGCGCCGCCACCGTTATTACGCTATCATCTGAGGATGTGCGTCTTCACGCTTATTGCTTGACCTTCCCCTGTACGAACAATGTGGCAGAGTATGAGGGGCTCCTCAGAGGATTACTAGCTACCAGCGAACTTGATGTTCAACACTTGGCAATTAGGGGTGATTCAATGCTCGTCATCAATCAGATCACAGGAGTCTACACCTGCAAGGCTACACATCTGCAGCCCTACTGCGACATGGCTAAAGATATTCTGAACCAATTCATGACCATCGATGCCCAACACGTGCCACGAACCGATAACACACTGGCCGATGCACTGGCTACGTTGGCCTTAAATGTACCCTCACATCTGCTCGACACTTGTCCTGCTTTAATAACAGATTGTACAGGTCCTATCATTCAAGTGGTGCAAATATCTTCTCTTCTCGAAGAAAGCACGCCAGAATGGTATGACAACATTAAAACTTACCTCTTACAAGGTGAGCTACCACATGAATTGACAGGCGCACAGAAGGATGCAATCCACAAGCGAGCTAGGCAGTACATAATCATAGGAGACAGTACTATCTGTAGACGCTCTTTTGATGGTGTGCTGCTTACTTGCGTTAACAAGGACCAAGTGTAGCGTATCGTTAGCGAGGTTCATGAGGGATTATGCGGAGGACACATAGCACCTCAGGTTATGGCTTCGAAAATCTACCGCTTAGGGTACGACTGGCCACAGATGGAAAAATATTGCCTAACAAAGGTTAAAACTTGTGACACGTGTCAGCGTCACGTAAATCTTATACACGTGTCACCTACAGAGTTACGTATAACTCAGATAACATGGCCATTTCAATGATGGGGACTAGACATTATAGGTCCCATCATGTCGAAATCTTCCGCAGGTCATAGCTTCATAATCACCACCACTGAGTACTTCACAAAGTGGGTAGAAGCTATTCCTTTAAGGAAGATCACATCTCAACAGATTTGCCATTTTAACCATATTTGGTCTCCCAATGACTATCGTGACTAACAATGGGCCACAGTTTAGTAGTACAGAAACCAAATCCTTCTGTGATAGCCTTGGCATTAAACAATCTTTTTCCTTGCCCTACTACCCGCAAGCGAATGGTCAAGCTGAAGCAACAAATAAAGTCATCATCAATCTGCTCAAGAAAATGCTAGACAGTAATAAGAGACGGTGGCATGAAAAGATCCTCTATGTGCTATGGGCATATCGCACTACCTGTAGGATAGCTACAGATAGTACGCCATATAGCCTAGTCTATGGGTCCGAGGCGGTGCTGCCCCTCGAGCTACAAATCCCTTCTCTGAGAATGGTCCTCTCCATAATTATAAATGAGGCTCAACACACTGAGTCTCGAATTACAGCTTTGGATTCAGTAGAAGAGAAGTGGATACAGACGCTTGATACAATTGAAAAGTATCAAGACAAGCAGAGGCAAAAGCATCGTCACAATCTTCAGCAGCGCCCGATCAAGAAAGGGGATTTGGTTTCCAAGGCCGTTCGCGAACCAGTAGGCAAATTCTCTGCAAACTGCGAGGGTCCTTTCTTGGTGACTGATGCATACAACAACGGAGCATTCAAGTTAGCAGATGTCGACAGCAACCAGTTACCAAACCCTGTCACTCACATATATCTGAAACGATATTACATATAGTGGCATCTCCAGTGTGAATATCAGGTATGGCAACAATCGTCCGCTACGACGTTAAAGTGGCAACAATCGTCTGCTACGACGTTAAACTGGCAACAATCGTCCGCTATGACGTTAAACTGGCAACAATCGTCCGCTACAACATTAAACTGGCAACAAACGTCTGCTACGATGTAAAACTGGCATTCCTTGCACGCGTCCACCATGATGCTAAACTGGTACTGACCATCCGCCACGACGCTAAACTGGCAAGTTGTAACCGTCTGCTACGACATAAAACTAGCAATGTTGTACAGGTCCACCAAGACGAAAAACTGGCATCTTTTGCATGCATCCGCCACGACGCTAAACTGGCACCGGCTGTCCATCATGACAAAAAACTGGCAAAGGTAAGCAACCGTCTGCTGAGATATAAAAGCAACACAGATTTTTCCTTGGGTCATGACGTGAAACTGACATCCACAGCATGGTCTGCTGAGACCTTAAATCAGCCCCGCCACCATCCACTACGACGTAAAACTAGCATTTCTCAGTCCGCCCAGACTCTAAACTAGGACCATGGTCTGCTGAGACTTAAAACCAGCAACGACAGTCTACCAGGACTTAAAACTAGGATTTACAAGCCGCCACCATGCAAATCAAGCGAGCATAATCATCCCTGTCCAGCTTCACGTCAAGCGGGGTGGGATACTAGGACAATCTCAGCATCGCTACCCCACTGGCATCCTACTGATTCCTCGGATGTGCCGAGAGGCATACTACTGACCCCTCGAAGATACTGTCACTATGCCCATTGCAACGGTGGTACCTCTAAGAGGTTAGTTCCTCTACCTGGAGCCCCAAAGGCATTCCCATCAATTGCGACTTTGGGAAACTCTGCTCATCATCGCTATCAGGCCCTGGCTTCACAGATTCATCTGGCTGGTTCTTTACATAACCAGTCAAGTGTGCCGAGTCTGATGATCTTTGGCAATGATATGCTGGGCTGAGCGTTAAGGATGAAAACTCTGGCCTTGTGCTACAGTTCCTCCTTCACGGCCCGGTCACTTCATCTCGCCTCTGTTGGCACTCGTTTCAACAACCTCTCCTGTGGTTCAGACGAGCAATGGTATCCTATGTTTTCTTCTTTGGTTGTAGGTTACTCGCTTCAAAGATGTCATCCAAAGGTGAATTCATCTGAGTGGTGAAGTACGAATAGCATTTTGAAAGGGCTACTTGGGTTAGCCTATCCACTTAGAAGCATATCCCTCTTCACCTTATAATCCTATCCTTAGCTCCTACTTCGCTTCATCCCTACCATCTGCTTCTTGTCTGCAAAAGCCACATATGCAAGCACCCGTTTTTTGCACTCACATTGCAATCAAGTCCATAAACTGATGCAACGCAATTACGTGTCATAGTAGAGACATCGCAGAAGTGACGCACTACGCTCCTTTTGCAAACATTCCTGCTATAGTTTGTAACAGAGAAATCTCAGACTGATGCGGTATGCTCGTCTGAAAGCATTCCTGTTAACACAAGTATGCATACGTTTCTGTATGTTCAATGAGTGCATTCCACAGCCCTGCCATCCTGCTTCATTTGAGTCTTCCTCGAACCTGTTTCCTGCCAAATCATCCTATCTCCTACTGCCTCCATCTTTGCCACTCTATGTTGACAGGGCGACACTTGAATAGCCATTGATGAACGCTGCTACTGCTTTTACCTCTTCGGTGTTTCGCATTCTTTGTCGACGTCTTTCGGGTAGGCCCTCTAACCATCAACAAAGAGGGGCCATTGAAACACCGTGGAAATTTCGAGTTGGCCTTAGGCAAAGATTCGTGATTCGGGCACGAGTACATGACAGAATTCCAGAAAGAAGAACAAGACAGGGCAAGGCAAGGAGGCGCGCGGCATAAAGACTTTGGTTTCCCTTCGCAGATTTCTCATCTCACTATGTTTCCATATTTATGCTATAGCATGCAATGTAGCGTAATGACGCTCAGCGAAATGTAGTCTGACATTAGAAGGTAGTTTACTTTAGCAAATTTGGCAAAGACTAAGGCTTAAACAGCGTAATATGCAACTTCTCGTATATTTTGGCTAAGTCTTTTGTCCAAGGCCGAGTTTACGCTCAGTACGCACGGTAGCGTAATGAGCGTCGAAAAAGTCAAAGAGAGATCAACGACACACAGTGGATCGGCGATTTTCTTTTTTTACATATTGGCCGCCTTACGCCCTTTACGCAACGCAGCGTGTGTCAGCGCAAGTCATCGTCAAAATAATCATTGCTTACGCTTCACTACGCACAGCAGCGTAAATGAGTGTAAAGCAGCTTGAATCTATTGTCTTCATGCTTTATTACGCTCTTGTACACGACGCAATGCGTACGAGCGTAATGTAGCCCAAAATCACCGAAGACATGCCCGACCCACATTTTTCACTCATACGCACAATACGCAGATGCGTGTATTATGCATAGATACGGATTTCAACACAAGGATGGTCAAGTCAACGATCTTCCGTAAAGTTTGAAACACATGTCATCACAGCTGTGCCTTCTCCACATATCGTCAAACCTATAAATATCCCAGTTGGCGAAGAAAATAGTACGACAACAAAGGACAACAATAGAGAGACAGAGATAGGAGACACTTGGCTTGAGCATTGGCAGTAAGAGCGATTACCCCTTTGGTGAAGACACAACTTTCTCCATTGGCGATTATCGGTAGCTCTAAGCAGAGACTACCTAAGGCAAAAGGAGTAGATCAGAGATCCAGAGATCATCTGGTGTGGTTTGTGAGTTTCTATTGATCAAAAGTAGTTGATCAATAGACGTCAGAACTTGACCTTCCTTGCATCCCTTCTCCGGCCTACAAGGTAGATCAAATTCTATTCTGCACTTCTGCTCAGATAGTTTGCTTGTTTCTTGTTGCTTTGTGTTTGCTTTATACAAAAAAATCGGGGTCTCCCCAGTGTAACTTGAATATACAAAATACTTATTTTCTCGGGTCAAACTATAGATCTTGCAATCACGCGTTTCTCTCGTGTCTGATTCTTGTTGTTGTGTTGACACTATCATCGTCGTTACCATTCATCTACATCGCTTTTCTCTCATTTCGCGACTCGCCGAATCATATCGTTCCATGAAATATTCGTAATCTTTATTGGTTTACTGATTAGTAAGTCCCTGTCTGATCGACAAGACTGTTCAGGGTGTCGCGAATTCGTTTTTCCAGCATAGCCCTCGTGCGGATCCGTGGTTAAAACTATGTACACGGGGTTTTGTTTGGTATTTTCTAGCTGCCGAAATTTTCCATCGTTACAGGCCCCAGTGTTTGGTTGTTGCCTTTGTTTCAACCGTGAGGGTTGTAAGGTGCTCATTCATCCTGTTACATTACCATTTCATAGGCCTACCCAGGTTGCTAGTGGGGTCGATCCTTGAAGGAGGAAGGACTGAGATGTTTCCCACTATCTGTCTTTGGGTAGGTGGGGGGCCATCATGTTGTAGCACTCTTATGAAAAATGGTGGTTTAGGAGTTGTTTCAGGGCCAACTCATTGTGTCATCTTGATGATGAAAGGTTACTTAGTGGCTATTTTTACTATTTCATGCCAATTTAATGTCTTAGAGGATGATTATTGTGGGACCTTAACCACAAAGGATGTTGTGGGTGCCTAAGGTGGCACTTTGATAATAAAGGGGGGCCTCTTGCTTGTGGAGGCTGATGGGATACTTTCCTTACTATGAGTCACATGAATCACAAAAGGTTTTTACATAGGTTTAGACTTGCCACTTATTCTGGTGGAGTTTATGATGTAGGGGATGTCATCTGCGTTGGATTGCCTCACTGCGTTGAGTACCAGTTGGCCCCATTCTATCATTCTTTTCAAGTCATCCTATAAATCATGATAATTGTCCATACTAGGATCAAACATCTAGTGGTAATGATAGTATTGGTCTAGCTTGAAATGTTGTGGGACTAGGGGCTCATTTAGTACTAATAAGGTGGGGTTCCTCAATAGTTCATAGTACTTATCATTTTTTTGGTAAGCAATCTCTAATACATGTTTGTAATGGATTCACCTAGCTTTCAGGAGCTGACAGGATTCCATTGGTAGTAGTGTATACTTTGAGCAATCTTTATGCTCAAAGTTGGGCCTTAGGGTAGCCCATACTGATGTAAGCAAGTTGGTATGAAAGTTGGCAGCTTTGTGAGCTGGGGCCTTGGGTAGCTTAGCCATCAGGCCTTGGTTGGTTACTTATGTGCTTGTGGCCACTATTTCCACTGTTGCATTTTTCTTACGTGCATGTTGGTTTCTATAGGCCATGGAGGCCAAATCATTATTAGCTTGCATTGCCTCCTCTATGCCCTTCATTTGGGCAAAGGCTTGGCTAAGAGACTTTGGGGCTAGGAAGTATAGTTTGGACTTGATGAAGTTATTCACTACACTCTTGAAGATGGTTAGTAGGTGCATCTCTACTAGGGGTTCACATATTTCGCTAAATGTGGTGTTCCAATGTTGGAGGAATTTTGGCATGGGCTCTAAGGGCCCCTACTTGACCTGCATGAGCTGGTTGAGGGTTGCTTCAGGCTTCAAGTTGTATCTGAAGCATGTCATAAACTAGCTTATAAGATCCTCCAAAGAAGGGATTGAGGCCTTGGATAATGTGTGATACCAATCTAAGGCCTTACTAGTGAGTGACATGGGGAACACATGCATGATGGCATGTGGCCAAGCTTTAAGGAGCATTCACTTAGATCAAAATATGATCAAGTATGCACTGGGGTCTCCTTTACCATTATACTTGGTGAGTTAAGGTAGTTGGACCCTAGTTGGGAGAGTCAAGGGTGGAACTATAGGACTTATGGGATCATCTTGGAAGAATTCCACCACCTTGATGGTTTCAAATGAGGTAGCTTTGAGTTAGTTAATCTCCTTTTTCAAACTTTAGATCGACTAGAATGTCTCATCCAAGCTTGGGGATGTGTCTACTAGTTGCATCGGCTAGGCTTTGTTGATTTCATATCATAGGGTTGGATTATTGGTTGTAGAGTTTTCCAATTTAACATTGTAGTGGATGGTTGTTTCTAGCTTAATGTCATAGTAGATGGGTTTAGTTGACACATTGGCTGAGCAATGGGTATGGTGACTAAGGTAGGCCACACACGAGTGGATTGGATGGATGCCATGGACACCGATGAGACAACTAGAACGTAGGATGCCTAAGTCATCTAGGGTTGGAAGGTGGCCCCCGCATAAGCATAGGTTTGGACAAATGCAGTGGCCACTTTTAGGGAAGGCTAAATTGGCATGGTCACCATCTCGTGGAGGATGGGTGGAATAAACCAAGGAGGGGCTATACTAGGGAGTGGTTGTTGGAAGATAATGTAGAAGGCACTCCCACATTCAGAGTGGGCCTCAAACTCACCTTCTTCCTCCTATGAGGATTCCTCATAGGTTTTTCCTACATCATGATTGTTCACACAGATGAGTTAAGACAATAGCTAGTGGTAGGACTCCATGAGTGGGATTATGTCAAACAAGGAGGGGTTGTACTCTCATCCATCTTGATGGACTCGTTCATAGTCCCATTTTGCGTTTAAGTCAAGGCAATCCACTGGTAATCCTGCTTGAATTTTGGTACAAACAAAATTGCATTCTTCATGGCTTAATGTAGCATTCTTTGGGTAGATTATGGTGTCAAATGTATTAGATACCGATGTGGAAGGTTGATTTGAATTCATGTTCACAAATCGGGTTGTGAGAGTTGTTGTTTGCAAGAAAATAGCTAACTCTAAAAACTGCAAAAAAAAAATATGACTAAGTCTACTAGTAGCAAAAAAAATAGCTAAGTATAAAAATGTAGAAAAATGGCTAAGTGTAAAAATGTCTGAAAATGTCTAAGTGTGAAAACTATAAAAAATTTACTAAGTGTAAAACTATAGAAAATTGGCTAAGTATGAAATTGTAGAAATTTGGCTAAGTATGAAAATTCAAAAAAAATGCTAACTATGGAAATGTAGAAAAGAATGCTAACTGTGAAAGCTACTAAAAATGGCTAACTTTGGTACTACGCTCACTATGCTAGAGGCTGCTATGCTTTGAGAACTTGTTATGCTCTTGAGAGCATCTAGATTTTTGAATGCAACAAATACACTTGGGCTTTTGTCCTGCAAGGTTCCAAGGGAACCAACAACTAGGGCCAATCTACACTAACTGAATCGTAGAAAACTCCTATGCTAGCCTATGATTCAACTACTACTATGGCAAGTCCATAGGGATGTCACATCTTCGCTAGCTCAAAACCAATAATAGAGGTGTAGAAAGAATGCAAGACTACCCTTGAACATAGAAGGAATAGGAGGCCCTACTTCTAGCATCAAAAATTGTAATGATCGAAAATGTTGATGGCTAGAATCACCAAGGAGTCAATGGATGCATAGCCTTAACCCTACCTCTACATGAGGGCCTTGCTAAAAAATGGAGTTGGAGCACCCTAAATAGTCTTGTCGATCAAATAGGAACTTTGCTAGTTGCAATTATGGCAGTGGGTGCAATCGGGGGGAAGGGGTGGTGTGGTTAGGTAAAATGCAAATGCAAGTGATGTGTACTGGTACTAACTATCAAAGCGGTGCTTCATGGTACTAAGTGTAGAGCGTATCCATGGAACAGGGATGATCGTAGCCAAGGGTTCCAACTAAAATGAGGGTGTCACCTAGAGAAGATTATCACCTAAGCATAGTATAGTGTGATGATGCATAAAAAGTGCAAAAAGATGCAAGAAAATGCTAGAAATGGAAGAGAGAAATCGAACACCACCCCAAATGGAAGCATAGTTAACTCCAAAAGGATGTCAAAAGGTACACAGTGTATAATAGATGTAGTGAAAGCATAGTCATAGTCTTTGTCGTGTCGGCCGTGAAGTCTAGCACTCATTGTGATAAATCATGCCTACTAAGCCAACTATCGTAGTGTACCATGTGGTGTTCTACAGGGCTACAATGGGACTATGGTGTACAATGTAGTGTAGGGCTACAACAAGGTTGCAATGTACCATGTGGTGTAGGGATGCCTCTCTACCAATGTGGTGTTCTCTAGGTCTCATTCACCCATGGAGCTAAGTGTCAAGATGTCAAAATGCTAAATGCCAAATGAAAGTGCCAGCTACCATTCGGTGAAAAATTGAAGCCCACTCCTAAAACATTGAGGTGTAGGGATATTCATAGGGCTAGGGTGTAGAGGTATTTATAGTAGTAGTGTGGTA
Organism: Gnetum montanum; assembly: GCA_015680685.1. Lineage (NCBI taxonomy): Eukaryota > Viridiplantae > Streptophyta > Gnetopsida > Gnetales > Gnetaceae > Gnetum > Gnetum montanum. Next base: position 137,695 of record MNCI01007375.1, read on the forward strand.
GGTGGAACTATGAGAAAAATTCAAAAAAACTTTTAAGTTTGGAGGTGACCAGAAAAAGTTTAAAAATTTTCTAACTCTAGTTGCTATGCTCACCCCATGTTATACGTGAGACATGGGATGCTAATCAAGAATAGGACATAGCATGGACACTTAGAAGAATCTAGTAAAAATTGTAGTCTTTATTCTTGTTACGTTAGCTATGCTTTGGAGCATAGCAGGAGGGGTAGCCTTAGGAGTTAGAAAGTTTGTCAAATGCCTCTTCTATTCTAAGCTAGCTTGATAACTTATGGCTTGACACTTTGGCAAAACTAGCCACAAAGGTGCTAGCTATGCTCTAAAGCATAGTAGGGGCAATGGTAGCATTGCACAACACTTAGAAAAATTTTTACAACTTGCTATAGTCACCCCATGTTATGCACGAGATGCATAACTCAATAGTTAGAAAAAATTTTGCAAAACTGGTGTCCCATGCTAGCTACATTCTAGAGCATAGTAGAGGTAATAGGAGTGTAGCATAGCACTTAGAAAAATTTTGCAAGACTAGCCACTTGTTTGTTGGCTATACTTGCTATGCTCTAAAGTGTAGCAATAGTGTAGTAGCTACATTGCATGAGCATAGCAGCTGTAGTGCTAAGTGTAGTAGCTATAGTGCTTGAGCATAGTAGTTACAGTGTTGAGCATAGCAACTATAGTGCTAGACATAGCACAACACTTAGAAAAATTTCTACAGCATGTGTCATTGTTCTAACACTTGGCCAAAATTGCAAAAAATTGGCTATTGAAGCTAACTATGCTCTACTGTAGTGGAGACTGTGGTCCTAGCACTTAAACAAATTTGTAGAAAGTGCCATCATTCTGACACAGAAAAATTTTGCAAATTTGGCAATTGGAGCTAACTACACTTAACACTTAGAAAAATCTGGGCAAAGTGCCAGCATTTTGACACTTAGCCAAATTTGTAGTCAAAATGCTAAGACCAGAAATTTTGTGGTATTTCAAAGGACATCTTAGTATATAAGAATTTAATTCATGCTATGATGTTACCTCTTGCATTGTAGGAATCAAGCTTCACAACCCTCGCATTTCATGATGAAGTAATTAATGTCAACCATGAGAATTGTGAGGTTATAATGGACCCTATGTTTATCACCATACGTGTTAGGCAATGCAAGATTTGAAGGGTGCACATCAACGATGAGGCAACAAAAAATGTTATCCCATACATCATCATTAATAAGTTAGGCCTCATGGATCAAATCAAGTCAACAAAAACCACATGCCTAAGATCCTTTAGTGGGTTGTGCATCATCATTAAGGGTACGATAACAATATCCTTCATGGTAGGGGAGAAATTCCCCATCACTGCTAAATTCATTGTCATAGAGGAAATGCTCAACTTTAACTTAAAATTAGGTAGGCTGTAGTTGGCCCAATTACGGGTTGTCTCCTCTTCAATCCACCAAGAAATCCACCTTCCATAAAAAGGTGGTGAGGTTATTATCCATGGTGATAATGCAACTCCTCTAACCATCAACAACGTAGATATGAAGCAAGGGTTAGAGGTGGAATTTCTTGATGATGCATTCGCAATAAAGGATGATTGTGAAACGCATGAGGTTGATGCACCAAAAAAGGCTGGTAGAATTACCTTTCAACATAACAAGCAAGGGTGAAGAAGACTATAGAAATAGTGTAGTCTAGGCCCTACACACCAACTAACCCACATGAGGTTAGGAAGCAACTGTGTGACTAAGGTAGCCCCTTAGGTCGAAATGCACTAGTTGCCTAGCTCCCCTTCACTTCTACACATCATGTATTTTACCTTTCACTTACATCACATTTGTTTACACATTTACATTTAGCATGATTTCTTATATTATGCACTGTTTCACTCTATTTATGCATTTATTTACTTTATTTACGCATTCATCCACATAGTTTACGCACTTGCTTGGTTAGTTCACACTTTTGTAGTTATTAAAAAACATTAAAAGAGCATAAAAATCATAAAAGAAAAAATTACAAAAAGAGAGGTAGCAATAGGAGGGCTGCCCTAGCCTTAAACTAGCAATGTTGTAGCCTAGAACAACCTTAAACTATCACCCTTAATCCCCATCATTGTGGCCCAAAATGGCCTAAAACTATTGCCCTGGCCCAAAATGACCAAAAACTAGCATCGGCCTACTATGGCCTTAAACCAGCATGGGGCCCATTAATGCTCCAAACTAACAATAGAATTGTTATGGCTCATAATGTCCTAGACTCTAATACTCATAGCAAATGCAATAAAATTATCATATGCCACACTTGAAGCCATATTACATCCAGCATGTAGCATCGCACATCAATCAAGCAAGGTAAGCATTTATTTTCCATGATGTTAAATTGGCACATCATGTGTCCACTATGATGTTAAACTAGCATAGAGACAACATGTTTACTACAATATTAAACAAGCATAGCAATTTTTCCGCCACAATGCTAAACTAGCATAGCTCATCCTTGGGTCACGATGCTAAACTGGCACAACAACTCATGTACTATGATGCTAAACTAGCATAACATTCTTTTGCTATGATGCTAAACTAGCATGCATACCATGCACATCTGCTACAATGTTTAATTAGCATACAGTAGTCCACTAGAACTATAAACTAGCATAGCATGGTCTATCAGGACCTTAAACTAGGTTCACGATCTGCTAGGACCTTAAACTAGTAAATCCATTGTCTATCAAGATCTTAAAATGGGTTTGCCATCATCTACTAATAATTCCTTTCATTCTCCTACAAGCAAGCAAGTGAGCATAAATCTTTCCCTCCTACATCACGTGGGTGGACATGTTGCAATCCAAGAATGGAGCACTTGCAACCAGTGTAGCCTTTAGAGCACCCGTAGCATCTTGGCCCCTAGCACTTTTAGTGACTTTTAAGCACCTGCAACTAGTGCAACCTTTGGAGCACTTGCAACATCATTGCCTCCTATAATTTATTATCATTTCTTTTGTTTTCTATGGTTTTCCTAACTTCTCTAAGTTGTGTTTGCAAGATGAAGCCCTAGGTCATCATGTAGGGATACATCTCATCGTAGTAGCAAGTTGCCATGACACTCAGATGTGCACAATTGAACTAGTTATGCCTTTCAAGAGTGCACATTCCATATCCCATTATAGCCTACCCACATCTACTCCCACATTCCAATACTCTCTCATTTCCCACATAGCGAAGATTGCAATCCCTTGATGCTCACGAGCTATGACCACAGGACACCCTCTTCACATATCGCATCACAAACGAAGCTTCACAAGGCAAACATAACATAAGTCATCCCATGGGAAGCCTCTGTTAGCTAGTGAAAGCCTAGGCAGATGTAACATAAGTCATCCTAGGAAGGAAACACTTGTTGTACTGACATCATGTCATTTCATCAATGGTTGAAACACCACAAAATTCTAAGCTTAGTACTTCTCCAACAAGAATCAAGCTAAAATCGTGATGCTGCCCACCATGACTAAAGCTTGATGGCCTCGCAGACAACTTCAAACGGAGTTGAACTAAGCAAGAAATGGTTCTCTTCGACCCATAGAAGACTACGACGATATATGGCATCAAACCTAGCAAAATTTTGAGCCCAAAATACTTGGTTTTCACTAGGTATGCATCCTGCACACCCAGCGTGCATGCCCAGTGTGCATGCCCAGCGTGTGACTTCAAAGACTACCCAAAACAAGCACTTTAGAACAAGATTTTCACAAGACATTGACTCTCAGAAATAGGGTAACTATTAGGCATCATCATGGGCTCAAGAAAATTGAGTTTTGACCTTGCAATCATACACTTGGGAGTACACACGTTGAGCATGTACCTCCTGCACACCCAGCGTGTACGCCCAACATGCACCATCCAGCGTGCAACACAACGTACATTAGTGGAAATCTTCCAGAACCATGTTAGATCAAGTCCAACTGAGCTGAATATCCACAGGCAGCATTCTCATGACATTCAAGTTCAAATTTGAGGGCCAAATTGGATACTTCCTGCTGTAACAGTAGTTTGTAAAAATGACTTCTTTTGTTTTAGTCAAGTCTGTATGCTGAGTTCACACGCCCAGCGTGTACACGCTGGCATGTAGAAGCACACGTTGGCATGCAGCACGCTACATAGTTATAATATCCTTTCCACCCAGGCAATGCAGCCACCTGTCATCTGACCTAAAATTCTCTCACCCACGACCACTCATACCCTTCTAGATCTGAATCCAGTGCTCAAAAAACCTCATAAAAACCCCAATTTTTCACTACATCAAGATTGGCAATTTGGGGCAAACGAGAAACAAAAAAAAAACTTGGAGACACTAAGGAAATGGGAGCAGGAAACTGATACGCTGGACTTCTACCCTGTACGCTGAGCATACAGCCTCCACGCTATGCCTACAGTCAAAACTAGGATACCGTCATCCATCCACATCCACCAAGGCTCTTTGTCCACCTTGTATCAGTCCCATAACTATGTTTAGACCGGTGCACTGTAATCTTCATTTTGCAATAAAATTTCCTTACTTTTTTTTAAAATTTGTTATAATCTGCATCTATTCTTGCCTATCCCTCTACATACATTTCTGCATATTTGTGTTCTGGTTTGCGCTCATTATGTTGTTTACACATAACCCAGCGTGTTGCACATTGGCATACGTTTGGGGAAATCCTTGTCTGATTCGCGTGCAGACCACCCAAGGTACTCTACCTTCATTAGTTCCAGCTTACCCTCAAGTGAAGGTAGGATCTTCTATGCCTGTCTATAGATCTCTCAATGTTTATTTCATTCCAGCCATACACCGACGATTTTAGACAATATAGAAAATGGTGCTAGAAGGAGGGCCTCTCTTTGCTTAGATCTACTCCAACCCGGCATAGATCTCTTTAGATCTGCTAGTCCATCTCATAAATCTACTTCCTGCAACCCCATATCTACAATCAATTTTTCCAGATCTGCACTCAGTCAGCATAGATCTAACTTCGAATCTTTCAGATATGCACCCTGTTCAGCCACATCTGCTGCACACCCAGCGTGTATATGCTGCACGCTGAGACCTGCATGCTGTAGACCCTGTCTACATGCTGCCCCAACTTACCTGCATGCTGTAGACCCTGTCTACATGCTACCCCCAACTTACTTGCATGCTGTAGACCTATCTACATGCTACCCCAACTTACTTGCACACTGTAGACCCTGTCTACATGCTTCCCCAGCTTACCTGCATGCTGTAGACCCTATCTACATGCTACCCCCACTTGCAACACGCTGACCACTCTAGCTTTACGCTGACAGTTGCAGTCTACACGCCGTGACCTCGGTTTACATGCCATGACCAATTTCTGTACATTGGTCGTTGAAGCCTGTACGCTGGGATCCAGTCTATACGCTATGTAAACAAGCTGCACGCTGTGAACTTAAGTGTACACCGACAAGTACACCCATATCATACTTGGCCAAATCCTTACCTATACGTCCTGACATTGTCTCCTTTCCACCTTGTTACACTACTACCAATATCAACACTTCTACCAAGCCCACACCAAATACTGTGGGCCCCACAATAATGCCGATACCCATCATGCAATCCATAGGGGCCCACGGTGAGGTTAATCCGCAGGGAGAACCTCGTCGATCTCTCAGACTGCAAGGGAAGAATCTGTCATTTAACGTTATAACACAAGAACAATATAATTTTATATGTGTAAAAATCCAAGCCAGCCTAGTAGTGGATCAAACTGACATGGAGGCTAAGAGACAATATGAACTGTTTCATAGGGGCGGACATGAGTTCATCCCTTCCCCGTATGACATCATCCCTCTTCTAGAGCACTATTCTGAGCTCATCTCACAGCTCCTCCTAGCAAGGAATCAGTCTCTAGACTAGTCCATGGAAAATACTCAATTAGAAGAGAAGGATGACTTTGCAGCTCAATCTGAACATGAAGATTCATATCATATCCTCATCCCAAAAACTTCCGTGAACCCGTTGTTTCACCCATTCATGGGGGAAACTACATCCCTCTAGTCACTTAGAACCACTCAAGCACTTGTGCCTCAACAAGAAGCCTCTACCCTTATTCCCACTCTCCCCGTGACTGATAACCAATTCAACATATCCATTGCCACTATTCCTCCAATCACCACATTACCCCCTCTCTTGCAAATACAACCCCAACAACACCCCCCTCAAAATAATGTAGGAGTGACCTTCCCACCCCAAGTGATCGGGATGCCATATGTGATACCAGCTTCTACATCCACACACTATATACCACAAATCCAAACCCAAGGAGCACCCTTCACCACTTCAACTCAACAAGTTCAGGGTGTTCCTGCACAAAACATGACCGAGCAATGGGCTGCAACTAGTGTCCAACCACATCAACCCCCTCACTACAACATACTGCCTTCTACAATTCCACCTACTAACATCCCTCAAGTACAACAACAGCAACCCTTTTCCTACAATATGCTACCCTTAGTACCACCTACCACGAATATTCCATAATCACAACCTCCAACCACTCAACTTTCCTCCTTCCAGCCCACCATACAACAATCTAACTTGTACACTACATAGCATAATCAATCTACTATCTCAACTAGTGCTCAAGACTGGGCTGAAGCCAAAAAATTGATGCAAGAGCTAACTGATGAGGTCAAGCACCTCAAAACCACTACCGAAGAAGAGCTTAAGATAGTAGATATCTATCAGGATGACCCTATCAGCTCTTCGGTCCCATCTCTAACATTACCTAAGGGTGTTTCCTTACCCACGTTAACTAAATACAATGGGAAAATAGACCCCAATACCCATCTTGTAATGTTTATACTAGAGTGTGTGTTGCTTCAGGCATGGCCACATGCCATCTTGCGAGTGTTCCCCATGTCTCTCATAGGGAGAGCACTTGACTAGTATCGGGCTTTATCCCGAAACTCCATATCTTCTTTGGAAGATTTATTACACTAGTTTGTTACCAGGTTCAATTATAACTTGAAGCCTAAAGCCATGCTTGACAGCCTCATACAGGTCAAGCAATCACCGCTTGAACCTATTCAAAAATTTATTCAATGGTGGAGTGCTACCCTCAATGAGCTCCATGAACCAATCCTGGAGACTTATCTCCTCACTATTCTAAAGGGGGCCGTTAATGATTTTGTAAAGTCCAAACTATACTATCTGAACACACGCACTCTTAGCCAAGCATTTGTACGAATAAAAAATATTGAAGAAGCTACACAAAATAGTCATGACCCAGCCTATTCAACCTTTAAAAACCAACATAACAAGAAAGACAAAGAAAAGGCTAAGACAACTATAGCAGCAGTAGCAGAAACACAAAAAATGAGCACAAGACAACAAGACAAACCACCTGCTACCCCTACTAACTATGCTAGACCAACCCCTACTACTACACCCAAACCTTCTGCATCACAAACTGCTACAACAGGTCATGCCCAAAAATTTGAGAGGAAAGATCCCTCCCAATACACACCACTGCCTGTGAAGCCTTCTCAACTATTTAACCAACTTTTGAAAGATGAAATGATGAAACACAAACAGATGTCTCCTGCAGCTATTCAAAGACATGATCGATTCTGTGAATTGGTCAAGAATCCAGGCTTGGCCACACCCAACGAACCTCCTATCCCAAAAGGCTTTAGACTTGATAGGTTTTTCAAGTACGATCAACGTAATGGGCACGGTAACAATTTTTGTTTCACCCTGAAACAAGACATTCAACAAATGATAGATAGGGGCGAAATAACTTTCGATGAGTCCAATCGAGTCCAACCACAAAACCAATCCATGGGCATGTATAAGGATCCAATAAATACTAAGGAAGCACCATACGTAATTAACACTCTCTATTTGGATAATGAACAAGAAGCACCTAGGATTAACACCATTTATTTAGATAATGAATAGCAAACACCTAAGAGACCCTTCGTAGTTCGTATTCCTCCTACTGTACAAACACCTGCACCTTAATCATCATACCCTCATATAACCAGCCTACCCTACAAAAACCCTATGTCATCTAGATACCCCCCGTAGTGGCAGACTCTACCATACCACCACAAGACAAACCATACATAGTGCATATACCTCCTACCGCTGCTGCCGCAAACACGCCACCTCTTACCCGGCCCGCTCCCTATGTAGTCTGGGTGCCACTCGCGGTTCCAACTATGGACGTACAATCCCCAACTAGACCAACTCCATATGTTGTTAAGATACCCAAACATCTTGATAACCACCAACCTACCATTCCGCAAACACAAAATAGACCAACCCCGTACATTGTTATGGTGCCTAGGTAGCCTAACACTCAACCACTCAACACTCAACCATCTTCAACCACCCAATTACAACCCCTTCCTACTCCATACGTCATACAGATTCGAAAGCAACACGATGTTTAGAAACCAAATGTTCCCCCACGCCACACACAAGAACGCTTGGCAAATAGGCTCACACGAGAACGATTGGAGAAAGAACGTCAATAGCTTGCCTTAGGATTCCCCAAGCCTACTCCATTATGTGCAGTACCCATGAAATCACCTAATAATGAACCAAACATGAGCTATAAGGGAGAATCATCAAGAATGAATGATACATCCAAATCATCGGTCACGAAAGAAATCGTCAAACCAGCTACACATGAGATAAAACTATTAGGCCCAATGGACCAGGTAACCACTAACAAGCATACACCTAACAATAAATATTTAGCAACATTCCTAACACAGGTCACGCAGGCACTTAAATAGAAAAACACCTCATTAAGCCTATATGACCTGATGTTAACTTCTCAAACACATCGCGAAGTCCTAGTACGCATGTTAACATCAATCCCAGTAAGCGAAGACTTACCTCCAAATGAACCTTCAATTCATGCGGTAATCTATTTGCCTCAAGCATCGACTTCTAAGTCACTAGGCTTCCATACTAATAACATTAAAATTGATGAGAAAATAGGAGAAGTAACAACCGCACCTATGTTCATAATGATACAAGTAAATCAATTCAAAATACATGGAGTGCATGTAGATGACGGAGCCACCACGAACCTAGTACCCTATCCCATCATCGAACAATTGGGGCTTACAGAACTAATTAGACCAACCTCCACCACATGTTTAAAATCGTTTAGTGGATCACATGTAGTAGTGAAAGGCACCATAACTTTGGAATTTAGTGGATCACAATGTATGCTTTAGGCTTGAATGTGATCCACTAATGCATAGAAGAAATCTTAGTGCATAGATTTCTTCTATGCTTAGTGCATAAATTGTTTTCATATTACATTGTTGCAACCGACGAAGGATTTCTTCTTCAGAGACACTTGCCCAGTCAGTCCCATCAAGGCCTAGATCAACGTTGGCCAAAGCCTTCCCTTTGTCCACCGTGGACCAAGTAAGACATTTCAGAGGAAACTCTCCCACAGAAACCTCCCCAGAAGCTGTGGTGATTATCCTCTTAGGCGATTCCATCTCCACCACAGTATGCTTAGCAAATGCACAAATGAAGAGCACAAGCCTAAACCCTCAACAAACATCTCTAGCTGACGCTTCTCTATAGATACCTCCTTTAACAATTTTTTACAATGATACTTATGGGTCTTTTCATCTTGACCCCATTTCCACACCTTAGAAGTGAAATCCTTCCAATCCTGACATTTGAGGTTCAGTAAATCTATTTGTGCCTTATGCTTTGCTAGCTCCCGAGTCATTGATACTTGGAGATTCAATAAATTCCAATATCTATTATAAGTAATCTCAGAAGTTCGCCAAGAACGATCACCTATTAACCTTGCTGAGGCAAACTCATAGCACAATTTGAGATCATCCCGTTCTGCTGATAGCTTGGAAATCTCTTTTTTTCCCACCTGAATATGCAACCACAGCCTCTCGATGGAGCGCCTACAAGTCCAAAGAGACTCGGTGTTCTGCACAACACATTCTACCACTTCATCATAGATCTGTCGGGGTACTTGCTCAATCTCTGGAGGCAGTGCGGGCAAACTATCAATACAGGTGGCCTCAGATGAATCCCATTTCAATTTAGCCCCTGCTCATATGAGGAGAACATACATTAGACATTGGACAATAGAAACAGATGCGAAAAACCGAAGAATTCGAAATGCTTAAGATATATGTACCTATTTCAGGATGAGCTTGCTAGATGCTATCAACTACCTCATCAATGATACCAGTTATAAAATCCATTTTACTTGGCATTTCAATCCAAGTAAATAGTTCATGCGTAGGAGATGGGTTAACTTCAGTGGTCGTTTCTGTGGGAGCCTTCATCATACGGACTTCTAAAAGAACGTTAGGAAGCATCCTAGTCTCAACATTTTTTCCTTGTAGCAGTAAAAAACATAAAATTAAAACTTCAAATAATGAAAAGCATAATTCAAAAGGCAAATAAACATAATATGGC
>MNCI01007376.1:3405-19418 GCA_015680685.1 Gnetum montanum
TGCATAATGGCCATGGCAATTACTACCCACACATAACTTCCACTGTAACATCCACTCCCACCACCCCCATAGGTAACATTCACTGTAATGTCCTCTACCACCACCCACATTGGTAGCATTCAGTGTAATGTCCATTGCCACCACGTGGCAGAGAAACGTGTAACTCCCACCACCCATGTGTAGGTAATGGTTGCAAGAACATGCAACTATAAAAATAACTAAGAACCATGCCTCATTACCCATGTAACATCCAATTGTAGCACCAACGTCCAAGTTGTAGCTCCATTACTACCATAAATCCTCAATGTGCATTCCTATTATTGCTGCAAAAACAAAACCAAAAACCAGAAAACATAATACCATTATAGATCAAGAAATTGGATTCTTCAATTGCCACCATATGGCTACCTAGCAACAAAACCTATGCCTCTAGTTGAAGTCTTTACTACATAAAAACTAATAAACTAATAATAATAAACTAATATTCTTCACTATGATAAACTAAAATACAATAAAATAAAACAAATTAAAATAACTAAAATAAGCATTAATTAAACACCAATTAAATAATTAACAATATGTAATTAAGATTTGAAAACTATCAATGTTGGGATTTAACAATGGCCCAAACAACATCAATTATCATATGCCTCATTGTGATTTAAACCATATGTTTAGTATTCACTAATACATAGTGAAAAGATACTGATCACGAACTTCAACTCAATTGCTAGCATAATTACATTGAGCATCTACATATTACACTTGGGTCATGCATGAACACTTGTGACTTGTATGGCTAAGTGTTGGATGCTCCACTACTCAACAACATTGATGGAGTTCATTGGATTATGTAGCTATTAACAAAGTAAAATTTCTTTCTTATCTATGTCAATCCTCTTTCCTTTCTTTTAGAACAATGATTGACATAAGTAGCCATGTTTTTCCTTTGAAAATTAAAGATTAATATTTTTCAATCTATGTTGGTACCCTACATGACGAGGTCAAAACCTTGACTAGATGCATTCTAGTGGCTAATGCCAATATAAGGGTATTCAATATGATAGGGTCAATCCATAACACGACTATGTTTTAGATTATAGTTTATGTCTTCATAAACATGATGCTTCAACTAAATCTTTAAGTTGCTCCCATGGTAGTTATGCAACATTTGTAAATAATAAAATATAGATCGGCCTTCATTAAATTATAATCAAATTTTCATTGTAAATATTCACACTTTACACACTTGGTGAATTGATTAATAACAATTCTAAACAATGCACCCAAGGGTGTAAGGAAAATGGTTAGGACACTCATCTCTCAATTAAGAGATTGCGGGTTTGATTCTTGCCTACACTTCTATGTGTGGAAGTAGTGCCATAGCTTTGTGGTAGGGAAGTATGGCAACAATGGCATTAATAGATCACATCTAAAATGCTATGTAGGGAAGGGTTGTGTTACCAACTCTGAATTACCTTGCTTTAAAATAAATCTAAACAATGTCAAAGTCTTATTTGACTCTTACATATGATTGAGCACTAAAATCTTTTCTTCATCCACTTCATCTTGAAGCATGAGTTCAACCGTTTTATATAACTTCGGAATTGCAGACCTATTTCAACAAGCACGTTGTTGACTTTTATTCGTCTTTGTAAATTTTTCTTGACACGCGCGTTAAAGTCGTTTAATTTTCTTTGTAAATTTTTTCTAACACATTGATGAATTTTAACAGTAGAATGGGTAGAATCATAAGCTTTTCAAAAATCTGGACGAGGACGACCTCGAAAACTTTTGGAGTATAAATATACGTCAAATGTGAAAGCTAATGCTATTGCATCCAGTCAGAAAGGCAAAAGCAATACCACATTATTTAAAACGGAGAAATCTATCCTCCGAAGTATTGGACACACGCGGTACATCCTCATTCCTCCATGGACCGTTAAATGGTATCTACTGGATTTTTTTCTGAATCTCCTGGACCCCAAGTGTAACGCAAAAATCGCGGGTCAGTGCATTTACGTATAAAAAATTAATAAACAATCTATAAATACTTTTTTTCTAACGAATGAAAGAAGCCGATCACGCGAATTCTTAAACATGCTCAGCTCGGTCATCACTGCTCACAAGAATCAGACCAATTCGTAGGTCGATATTCAAAAGTCAGAGAAACGTGCATCTTAAAAAAATATCTGCATCTCTTATACTTGTCGAGAGTCGTTGAAAAACAGAGACAAAGCATATGCCTTTATAAATATATACCCATTGTATCCTATTTTTTATATCTGCATTCCCCTCCTGCAATTGAAAGCTGAGCGACATGGAGTTACTCTCTTCAGATAACGTGATTGCAATTGTGGCAGTGGTTTTGCTAATCATCCCTATTCTGTACATCAGATTTGCAAGAGGTGGTACTCATGATTTGCCTCCAGGTCCCGTCGGTTTGCCAATTCTGGGGAATCTGCTTCAGTTGGGAGATCTGCCTCATCGTACTCTCAAAAAAATGGCAGACAAGTATGGGGATATCATGTTTCTGAGATTGGGCTCTGTTCCCACAGTCGTTGTATCTTCGTATGAGAAAGCAATGCTGTTTCTAAAGAACCACGACCTCGTGTTTGCCAGCAGACGTATAACTACTGCAGGAGACATTATGTTTAAGCAGAAGGTGGTGCTGGTGTCTCCTTATGGGGATTTATGGCGCCGTATGCGCAAGCTCTGCGTCACAGAAATGCTCTCTCCCAAAAGAGTGGAATCTTTCAAACACATTCGACAAGAGCAGGTATGGAAATCGAAATACGGAGTTGCTTTATTGAGTTTGCTGAATATTGAAGATCTAATTATACCTTATTCAACACCCCTCCCCACCTCCCCAAAATTGGGTATCTTTTAGTACGTCATCTAATTATACCTTGTTCGGTATACAGTGTTACAGTCTTACAGGTTATAGAATCCAGTCACTGTAATTGCCCAGTCCTAAATTCAGAAATATGAAATATGTGACTGATAACTAGTCAATGAAAACTGAAAGTAGTGGCCAATTCACAGCCTACGTGATCTGGCAATAGTTTGCAATTTGCATAAGGTCATTTTGTGTAATCGGCTAGAAAATTGTGACTCGGGTTTATACTTTTTGGTTCGCAACTTTCTGTTTCTGTGAGGCTTATATTCCTTTTCGTTACAAACAGTGTTTAAATAGTTGGAAAATATCTTGGATTTGTATCTCTCAATAATCACCATAAGTTGGGGCTGAGTTATATTTTAAAATCACACAAATAATACTTAAATCTATTGATTTTTTTTTCAAAAATAAGATTTATTATAAATCTATTGATTTTTTCCTAAAAATAAAGTTTATTATAAAAGTACCGCGGATTCAACTCCACTCTGGTAGGCAAGATTTCTAACCAGCTACTAATCGTTAAATCGCCAACTTAGAAACACCAGAGTAGCTGCAAGAGCAAGAAATAGTACTGTCATTCAAGATCAGGCTAATAACACTTGATTAGGTATACGATGGTCAACTCTATAATTTCGTATATTAGTGAAATGTGAAACAGGTCGAAGCGCTGATTTGGGATTTGTGGGAAGCGAGTGGCCAGGGATCGAAGGCAGTGAACATGTCTGTGGCAATTGGAGACGTGGGTTCGAAGGTTTCTCTGCGTATGTTGACCGGCCCAACATACAAAGGCGACTCCCTGCAATTGGCGGACGGCTCTACACTGGTTTCCAAGACCGTTCTTCACGACGGTGGAAATGTTTTGGGCAATTTTAATATCGGGGATTTTATCCCGTTTCTGAACGTCTTTGATCTGCAAGGCATTGGCAAGAAAGCGCGGCAGGTCAAAAAGACCCTAGATTACATTTTCGAGCATATGATCGAGGATCATCTTTAGCATCCTCTGCCTGCCGATGCTGATCATGCCAAGGACTTTGTGGATGTGTTGCTCGAGATGCTTCACGAAGATCCCGGTAATGTCACTATGGAAAACGTCAAGTGCATGATGCTGGTAACCTTCTCAGTGCCTGACTCTTTCCACCATGAAAATCATGGATTGATTGATTGACCAATCTTTTTTTTTTTTTTGTTTTTTGTCTTGGTTTGTCCTCGCTAATATTTCAAAGCAGCATGACCGCGATTTTCTGACCTTTCGGAAATATTTTCCCATTTGATGTTTATCTATGACGTTATTGTAACAATGAATTACCAGTTTATTATTTGCGAACTACACTTTCTGTTTGTACTGTCGGATAGTTTTAGAATTTTCCCATGAACTACACCTTCTGTTTTACTGTGGATAGTTTTAGAATTTTCCCTGAAGATGAGATAAGACTTCTAAACTTGTTGTGAAGATCTATCTTAGTTAACAATGTGATAGCTTTGGACAGCAACATGACAGTTTTCGTTGCAATCCATCCGTTCCAACCAATTCATTGTTGTCTCGAAATGGTCTCATATTTTTTTAATAAATGGTAATTGATTCCTGGACCTTCTCACTTCTTGATGGGAGAACAAGGCACGGGGAATCAATTGCAATGTAGCAGTTCAAGTCCCTTTCACAGTCACTTACAGTGTGCATACACCATCACAGCAGAGCGCCCGTGTGAAAAAAGATCCGGAACATTCAAACATTAATGGCATCAATGGCTAGAGGTCAGATCTTTTTCAAATTAATTTGTGCATTTTTGTTTCATGCACATTATAGATTAAGAGATCTGTTTTTTACATGCTTTTGCTTGTGCAATCCGGTTTTGATGCACTGGAAAGATTTCTAACATTTGGTATCCGAGCAATAGATCTCTGCCTTGATGCTTAGTTTTGGTTTTCTGTGTTTTGATGCATTGTTTCTGTCTACAAATTTCTGCTATTTTTTTCTATGCATTTCGGGGTTTCTACAATTTTGTCTGCATATTTTTATGATGTTCGTAGATCTAGTGAGATCTGGAACCTGGATTTATGGTGCCCCTTTAGCTCAATTAGAATGAGTGCTTCAGCGTTTGGATCCTTGATTTTTCATGCTGGCCTTATGTTTTCTTCTGGTCTTGGATCTGCTACGCTGAGAATGGTGCTATTTCGGGCAGTCTATCCGATTGAGGCAGTGGGTGCTGTAGGAAGAGTAAAGGATTGAATATTGATGTTGCTATTTTTGTAAGCCATGGATGAAGTTTTATTACATGCGATTTTCAATATGGCTATGAAAATAACGTAAACCATTTCACATGTAAACTAGTTATCATGTTGAATGTTGGCCTTGGCATATTATTTTTCCTTTTCACGGTGTGCGATGCTCTAATGAGGATTTTTATTTTTCCGGTTGATTAATGATGGAACCTTTTACCTAGTGGTATTTTTGATTAATGATGGAACCTTTTACCTAGTGGTATTTTTGAAATATCCTCTGACATGAAAAAGGAATTTTCCTGCGATTTGGACATCAATATAAAGTTTTGTCTATTTCAAACACTGTTTTTTTGAAATTTATTTTATCAATGCTTTGAAATTTAAGTACAGAAAAAAAGGTCCTTGATAAATGCACAATTTTGGACATTTGAATTTAAACTGATGGCCTTTGAAATATTTAATTTGCTCACATGGGTGAGTAATTTTGGCATTTGAAATGACAGTTTTAACACTACCATTTTTCGAAATAAGGATGCATTGATTTAAATGATTCATGTGGCAGAAAATATATATATAGATATATATTCCATTGTTGTTTTGAAAATTAGCAATTATGGACTCATGTTTTGGTGTTTTTCAAGCAAGAAATGATTGTAAGTTTTTTTCATGCTTGCTTAGAATTTAATTGCATTTTGTCAGTGTTGATTTTGATGCATAATGTAATCGTATGTATAACAAAAAAGAAAATTTTTGCATCATTTATTAGTGATCCTTATAATTTGTATAGTCATAGAGTGGCCACAGCATCTTTGATTATACAAAATTATAAATTAAGAGTTTTGGATCACATAAGTAATTGTGATTAATAACATGTAATATGATAGACTTTATCCCACAGGAATTTCTATTATATTTAATGTGGTCAATCAGGATGAAATGTTGAATTATTTTTCTTAATTTGCCCACAGGGATTAAGAAAAGACATATAATTCAATAGTTTCCTCATAAGGATATATGGATTTATTTGAATTAAAATTTAGCCCACAGGAAACTTTATGTCATTTGATTCATATTTTGCATGTTTTACATTGGTAAATGTGCCCTAAGGTATTTTATCACATATATAGTATTGTGATTAATTATCTGTCATATGATAGATTTTGTCCCACATGAATTTCCATTATATTTACAGTGATTAATCAGGGTGAAGTATTGAATTATTTTTCTTAATTTGCCCACAGGGATTAAGAAAAGGAATATAGTTTAATAGCTTCATCATAAGGATATATGAGTCTGTTTGAATTAAAATTTAGCCCACAGACAATTTTATGTCATGTGATTCATATTTTTGCATGTTTACATTGGTACACATGTCCTACAGTTTATAACCTAAAATTTAGTGACATAAGCATGTTTATTTTGTAGCTATGCAACGTGTAAATTACTCTGACTTTAAATGTGACATTTCTAAATTGATGGGTGATAATTACAAGGTGTGGAAGGAGAGAATTCTCCTTCATTTAGGATGGATGGACATTGATTATGCTATCCGTAAGGATGAACCACCTGCGGTTAATGCAACCAGCCATCCAGATGATATTGGTCTTTATGATAAATGGGAGCGATCTAATCATCTCTGCGTAATGTTCATAAAAACCAAGATCTCGGCTGGTATACGTGGATCATTGGAACAGTATAACAATGTGTGCACTTTGTTAAAAGCTATTGATGAACAATTTGAAACATCAGACAAAGCGTTGGCCAGCACCTTGATAATGAAGTTCTCATCCATGAAGCTCACTGGAATTGGTGGTGTGCGTGAGCACATCATGCACATGAGGGACATAGCGGCTCAACTAAAAACACTTGAGGTTGAGATGTCTGAATCTTTCCTTGTGCACTACATCCTAAACACGCTCCCACCGCAGTATGGACCCTTTAAGATTTCTTACAACACACATAAGGACAAATGGTCAATTAATGAATTGATGACCATGTGTGTGCAAGAAGAGGGTAGACTTGCCATGGAAGCGAAAGAAAGTGTGCATCTGGCCATGCAAGGAAAGAACACAAAACAAGTTAACACTAAAGGGAAGGGAAAAATCCCTCCACAAGTTGATATCAAGAAGGAATCTAGATGCTTTTTCTGTAAAAAGAAAGGGCACATAAAGAAAGATTGCCTTAAACATCAGAGATGGCTTGAAAAGAAAGCTACTCAATCCTCATTTGTTTGTTTTGAATCTAATATGGTTGATGTTAGTCATAACACATGGTGGATTGACTCCGGTTCTACAATCCATGTTAATAATTCCTTGCAGGGATTCGCATACCTAAGGAAGCTAGTAGGAAGTGATTCATGCATCTATTCGGGCAACAAGATGCGCTCACATGTGGAAGCGATTGGCACATGCAAATTAGTTTTAAGTAGTGGTTTTGTTTTGGATTTGGAAAGGACATTTTACATTCCTTGTTTTTCAAGGAATTTAATTTCTGTATCAAGGCTTGTATCATTGGGATTTTCCTTTAACTTTTCAGATACTATGTTCAGTGTATCTTATAGATCTGAAATAGTTGGAAATGGTACATTAACAGATGGTCTTTTTCAACTTAATTTACAAAACGACACTTCTTACACTTCTATGCATGTTCATGCTGGCATTAAGCGATGTGTTATGAATGAGGAATCCTCTATGTTATGGCATCGTAGATTAGGCCATATCTCCATTGAGAGAATCAAGCGCTTGGTAACTGATGGAGTACTTAGTACTCTTGATTTTACTGACTTTGACACTTGTGTAAACTGCATAAAGGGAAAGCAGACCAATGTGTCAAAGAAAGGTGCCAAGAGGAGTTCTGCCATATTAGAAATCATACATACGGATATTTGTAGTCCAGATATGGATGCATATGATCAACGGTATTTCATTACCTTTATTGATGACTACTCACGATACATGTATCTCTACTTGCTTCATCACAAAAATGAAGCTTTAGATGCCTTTAAGGTATTTAAGGCTGAAGTAGAGAAACAATGCGGTAAGCAAATAAAGATAGTGAGGTCTGATAGAGGTGGTGAATACTATGGTAGATACACTGATGATGGACAAGCACCTGGTCCCTTTGCTAAGTTTCTTCAAGAGCATGGGATTGTTGCCCAATACACTATGCCTGGTTCTCCGGACCAAAATGGTGTGGCAGAAAGAAGAAACCGAACATTATTGGACATGGTGCGGAGTATGCTTAGCAGCTCCAAGCTTCCTAAGTCTTTGTGGAATGAAGCCCTTAAGACGGCAGTGTATATATTAAACCGAGTTCCAACCAAGGCTGTCTCTAAGACACCATTTGAATTGTGGAAATGTTGGAAATCGAGTTTGCGACATATACGCATTTGGGGATGCCCGTCTGAGGTAAGAGTCTATAATCCACAAGAGAAGAAGCTAGACCCTAGGACCATCAGTGGGTATTTCATTGGATATGTCGAACGGTCTAAGGGATACAGATTTTATTGTCGATCACATACTACTAGGTTTGTGGAATGAAGGAATGCTAAATTTCTTGAGAATGACTTGATTAGTGGGAGTTATCATTCCTGGAACAAAATTCCAGCGATTGATCATGCGGATGCTCAACCCTCTACTTCAAGTACTCGAGTGATTATTGTACACAACACGCCTATAGAACAAATACGTGATGTACATCCACCAGTCGTTCAAGTTCCACAAACTACTGATCAAGACATAGTAGATCCAGCTGAACAACAGATACCAGTTCCTGTTGAACAGCCCATTGATCATCTTGCCCCTCAGGAGCCTGATGAACCAACATTAAGACGATCTACTAGAATAAAGCGATCAATGATTCCTAATGACTATATAGTGTATCTACAAGAATTTGACTACAACATAGGAGCCGAAAATGATCCCAACATGTTTTCACAAGCCATGAGTTGTAAGGAATCGGACTTATGGTATGATTCTATGAAAGATGAGATGAACTCTATGTCCACTAATGGAGTCTGGGATCTTGTCAAGTTGCCCAATGGTATTAAAGCCATAGGATCCAAATGGGTCTTCAAGACTAAAAGAGACTCCTTGGGCAACATTGAAAGATATAAGGCTAGACTTGTTGCCAAAGGGTTCACTCAGCAGGAGGGAATAGATTACATGGAGATCTTTTCTCCTGTATCTAAGAAGGACCCCCTTCATGTGATCATGGCATTAGTAGCTCACTTTGATTTTGAACTACATCAAATGGATGTGAAAACAGCATTCCTTAATGGTGATCTAGAGGAAGAGGTTTATATGGAACAACCTGAAGGATTCTCCTCTAATGATGGTGAGGAATTGGTATGCAAGCTTAAGAAGTCTATATATGGCTTGAAACAAGCCTCCCGTCAGTGGTATTTGAAATTCCATGATGCCATCTCTTCATTTGGCTTTGAAGAAAACATCATGGATCAATGCATATACCAGAAGGTCAGTGGGAGTAAAATCTGTTTTCTTGTCCTCTATGTGGATGATATCCTTCTTGCAACCAATGATCATGGATTTTTATATGCGGTGAAACAATTTCTCTCTAAGAATTTTAACATGCAGGATATGGGTGAGGCATCTTATGTCCTTGGCATTAAGATCCATAGGGATAGATCTAGATATATTCTGGGTCTATCATAGGAAACCCATATTAATAAAGTTCTAGAGAGGTTTCAGATGAAAGATTGTTCACCAAGTATTGCACCCATTGTAAAGGGTGACAGGTTCAATTTGAACCAGTGCCCTATGAATGATTTAGAGAAAAGTCACATGAGCAACATTCCATATGCTTCAGCTGTTGGAAGCCTTATGTATGCTCAGGTCTGCACACGACCTGACATTGCATTTGCTGTGGGGATGTTGGGCCGATATCAGAGTAATCCAG
The DNA here is from genome assembly GCA_015680685.1 of Gnetum montanum. NCBI lineage: Eukaryota > Viridiplantae > Streptophyta > Gnetopsida > Gnetales > Gnetaceae > Gnetum > Gnetum montanum. The sequence continues at coordinate 13,442 of MNCI01007376.1, forward strand.
GTATCGACCACTGGAAGGCTGCAAAGAAAGTCATGAGGTACCTTCAAGGTACAAAGGATTACATGCTTATGTATCGACGAACTGACCATTTGGAGGTGATTGGCTACTCCGATTCAGACTTTGCTGGCTGCGTTGATTCCAGGAAATCAACATCAGGTTATGTTTTTATGCTAGCTGGAGGAGCCATCTCCTGGAGGAGTGGAAAGCAAACCTTGGTTGCTACTTCCACAATGGAGGCAGAGTTCGTTTCTTGTTTTGAGGCTACTTCACATGGTGTATGGTTAAAGAGTTTCATATCAGGGCTTAGAATTCTGGATTCAATATCTAGGCCATTACAGATATTTTGTGACAATTCAGCTGTTGTCTTTATGGCTAAGAATAATAAGAGTGGTATTCGAAATAAACACGTCGACATAAAGTACTTAGCCATAAGGGATCGCATTAAAGAAAATAAAGTGGTCATAGATCATATCAGAACTGAATTAATGCTAGCTGATCCTTTGACCAAAGGAATGCCAGCACGGTCATTTAAGGATCATGTCACTCGGATGGGACTTGGTTCCATGATGTAATATGTTGTACAACATTACAGTGTTAATGAAACTCTATTCAGTTGTGTGTTTCTCACACAGTTGCACATAAAGTCATTAGAGAACACACACATAAGGTCGGACCACGAATAAACATTGGGTTTGTTCATACAGTCAAAGTTACCATATAAAGGAATTAACTTTGAGAAATAATACATTGTAATACATGGAAGATACTACTCGCATTAAGAGGAACTATCGCCATGATTCATGTATTTGTTTCTTGAAAGTTGGATATTAGAATAAATATGGAGACCAAGTGGGAGATTGTAACAATGAATTAGCAGTTTATTATTTGCGAACTACACTTTCTGTTTCTACTGTCGGATAGTTTTAGAATTTTCCCTGGTGAACTACACCTTCTGTTTTACTGTCAGATAGTTTTAGAATTTTTCCTAGAGATGAGATAAGACTTCTAACTTCTTGTGAAGATCTATCTCAGTTAACAATCTGATAGCTTTGGACAGCAACATGACAGTTTTTATTGCAATCCATCTGTTCCAACCGATTCATTGTTATCTGGAAATGGTCTCATATTTTTCTAATAAATGGTAATTCATTCCTGGACCTTCTGATTTCTTGATGGGAGAACAAGGCACGGGGAATCAATTGCAATGTAGTAGTTCAGGTCTTTTTCACAGTCGCTTACAGTCTGCATACACCATCACCGCAGAGCGCCCATGTGAAAGAAGATCTGGAACATTCAGGCATCAATGGCATCATTGGTTGAAGATCAGTTCGATCTGTTTTTCAAATTGATTTGTGCATTTTTGTTTCATGCACATTATTGAATTTCTATTTTTACTACATCTTGTTGTTTTACTATCTTCCTTAATCAAGGTGTAAATTAACATATGATTCACTAAAGTCTCATAAACATACACCTTTTAACCTAATAGGAAGAGTCTTTGACTCTTGGTTTACTTAACATGATATTTTCATTACATTTACCCTCTAGGTTTACTTAGCATGATGTTTTATCTACATTTATGATAAGGAACTTTTATACAACTTAAACTTAGGATGATGTGGAATGACTTACAAATTGACATTTTCACCAAGACATCATTTATGTTTCTTCATAATATATGAATGACACTCAAATGTAGCATGATATTTAATAATGAAACCAAAAACCTAACAACTTTCCTTCCTTGTTGGTCATATGGTATATTTTTTCCTTGTGGATTTTTATTCTTTTAATTAAAAATCATTTTCTCATTAGGATAAAAATTGCAGGTTGCATTCCATTTAAAAGCTTTTTTATTCATCATTAAAAAATATTTTGAAAAGTGCCTTGTAATCAAATAAAATGCTTATCTTAAAAATCATCCTTCATCTAAGAAGGGCGATTATTAAAATAAAATAAAAGTATTAAAATTAATCTTTAAGCACAATATAAAATTCATAGATTTTAATATTAAGGTTTTCTTTAATAGAGAGAGGCCATAAAGTAGATAAACCTTTAGCATTTACCTCATATTAATGGTATATAGCTTTATAAATTGATTAACAATTCATTAAAATAAATTTCTTGAAGGACCAAAAAATAGTTGCCCATCATAGAAGGGTGCATTAGAAATTACTTTTTAAATGAAAAATATAGGGTAACCTTTCGTACTTCAGATTTTTGTGACAAACCTTTTGCTTTTATGACCTTCTATCATTTTTATTTGCTCTATGGCTAGAATCTATTAGCAACTGAATTAACCCTCCACAAACCATGGCTTAGTCTATGAAAACAATATTGGTTAACATCACATTTCTGAGCTTATATATTGACCTTTGTTAAATGCTCATTATGTGTCATAACCATCAAAAACTATCGCATGTGACTGGCCCAAGATAACCAATTGAATTACCTTTAATTAGTTGTCTAATTTATGGATTACAGTTTTTATAAAAACCTTTTTTTAAGATAGTCTTTATAGGTATAGATGTACTTGGACAATCTTGTAAACAATCATAACTGTATGGGGCTATGTCTACCAACTTTGGCATGCTCATTTCAATGCTTAAAACAAAATAATTGTTCTTTGTGTGATCTTAGGCTTAGGATAGGGCCTGATGCATATTGCATAGGGTGACAATATGAGCTTTAAACCTAGTATTTTCCTATATAACTTAAATACATTAGAAAAAGAAGGCAACATAATTTAATAATTGAAAATTCAAAAAATAATAATAAAAATTAACTAGTTATACTTTTATTATTTACTTTTTACATCCCACATTCTTAACCATTTTTATGAATAAAAAATTATATAATAATACTATTAAAAGTACACATAGTTATGTAATGCCACTGAAAAAATGTCATGCATATAACTACATAGATCATCTTGAAGAGAATTGTTGATTTGTTAAATATCATCACAATTTTTTTTCTTAATTTTCTTTTGTTTATTGAAAAATTACCTACCCAACCACTGAGCAAAATTTTTAACATGTTATATAGTACATGACCACTAATTAATTCAACAAATTACTAAAGGGTCTCATTTTTGCATTATAAAGAGACCTCGGAATATCCTTTCTAGATGAAGTAAAAAATAAAGGTGTATTCATATGAAAAAGCTCATATTGTTGAACTTGAGATTTAAAATCAAATTCTAAATATTAAGAAATATGAAAATGGTCTAAGAGTGTTGCATCTTTGTAGACTTTATGTTTTTGTTACAAAGCTAAGAATAGTAGAATAGAATCTCTAAGCCTTTCAAAGATTAGGATGATACCCTCTCTAAAGTTATACCATGTAAACCAATCATCACAATAGCATAAAAACCAATAGTAGCTCATACTAAACAAAGAGCTCATGAATTTCAAATTAGGAAGAGGGTCCACCATTTTTCATAAGAATTCTCTAACATATTAGATTCATCATTAAAAACCAAAGAATATTTGATGAAATTTGGAGAAGAAACCATCATAAAATGATTTTATTTTGCAAAATTAGTAAGAGAAAATATATTGAAAATACCAAAAGGACTTAATGCACATTAAAGAACTACTTAGCTTGCAAAATTATTGTTTCCTTAAAAAATGATTTTGTTCAACCAAAAATGATTAATAATAAGAGTTACACTACCTTTACCTATATTGTAACTAGTAAATAGCATTGTAAAATTTTGGAAAATATTTTTACCATTCATGACTATATTTCAAGTGGAAATTTTAATTTATTAAAGAATAATAAAATCAAGAAATAAATTTCATGTGCAAAAAACTCACTAGTAGCTTTTGTCCAAAATTTATTATGTAGAACTAGGACATTCTATGAAATGATTAACATTGGGTAAAGGGGAAAAAGGCCACAACCCTGTCGATGTAATCATCATCTTCATAGGAAATGCATCAAGGAGGTAGATGAAAAAAATTGATAAAAAGGAATAAAATTTTAGATATATGAAATCTGTTTTTTAAAAAATTATTAAATGAAAAATTTCAAAGATAGGATATCTAAGAAGAAAAACCAAATTTTAGTATGGTTAATGACTGTTCCTTCTTTGAGCAAATGGTATCCTTATCTAAGATGAAAAATGATAAAGCTACTAAACCAGATAACATTCTTATAAAAATTTGGAAAGCCTTTGGAGAGACATAAGTTTCTTATTTAATACAATTATTTAAAAAAATTTAAAGGCTAGAGAAAGCCTAAAAACTACAAATAAGGCATTGCTAATTCTATTTAAAAGAAAACAAAGTTATTCACAATTGTGCAAACTATATAAGGATCAAGCTTATGAGCCATTCTATGAAGCTTTGAAAGAGACTTATAGAGCATAATCTTAGTCTTGACTTGAAAGTATTGGAAAACCAATTTGAATTTGTGCCAAGAAGATATAATATAGAGGTTATTTTCTTGATATAACAACTAATGTAGAATGTTTAGAAAATACAAAGAAAATTTACATATGATCTTTATTGACTTAGAAAAGGTATATGATATAATGTCTAGAGGTGTTATTTTATTGGCCTTATAAGGGACAAATATCCTTGGCAAATATATTCAAGTAATACAATATATATATGAAGAAGCTACTATTAAAATTAGAATAACTTATGAAATCAATCTAATTTTCCAATCATAGTAATTTTACGTCAAGGTCTACACTTAGCCCTTACTTGTTCGCTATTTTTATAAATTAATTTACTAAATAAATATAGGAAGAAATCCCTTGGTGTATGATATTTGAATATGATATTATGTTGGTGATACATCTTAAATAAATATTACTTCTAAAATGGAAAAAGAAAAATATGGTTTAGAATCAAAAGGCTTAAAAATTAGAAGACATATTATATAGAATGTAATTTTAATAAAAGTATAGATAGTGATGAAATAGAAGTAATAATTTAAGACCAAAAAATATCTCATTTCATACAATTCCTATGCCTAGGATCAATACTCTAATCAAAATTCATATAGAAATAAAAAGTAAGATTAAGGGAGGATAGTTAAAATGGAGATACCTTAGAGGTGTCTTATGTGGAAAAATTCAAATAAAACTAAAGGGAAATTTTTATAAGCCTATATATGCTATTGAATGTTGGATTGTACAAAAGAATATGAACAAGAAATCAATATGGTGGTAGAAATAAAAATGCTTAGAAGCATGTTGAATGTTATAAGAATAGATAAATTGTATCATATAGACATTATAGGAAGACTTGTGATAGTTTCTATCTTAGATAAATTTCAAAAATGATATCTTAGACAATTTGGTCCTATGATGGGCAACAAAAATAATTAGCCTATTAAAAAAATATTTCTATATCATTATTCCCATAAAAATAAAAATACATGGTGAGAATAGATATGATACAAAGCATTCATGAGCCATTTTGAAGTCAGTGTTACAAAAGAGTGATGCACTCAGTGCTAAAATAATTGAGAGAACCAAGGAACTAAATGGATAACAAAAAACCAAAATGCTTTATTACTCTAACATAATAATGAATCATATAAATAGAAATTGAGGATGACAACTCCAATATATAGCTAAAGTATTACTAAAACTAATTGTAACATAAAATAGAAATATCTAAAAAAGGGAAGATGAAAAGAGGCAAGAAAGTTGCTAGAAGGAGGAAAGAAGACAAAGGAAATCTCTAGTGAACGGAGAAAATTACCATTTGTAACAAATTTAATGGTTGTAGCAAATTTTCCCTTAATTAATGCATTTTCTTCAAAGAATTTGAAGGTTTTCAAAGAGAGAAATAACTATGAACATGACTCTAAACTTAGAAACACTTAAAATTTTTGATATTTTTCACCACTAAGAGGCTTAGTCATTGTTGAGTAGAAAGTAGTCCCTATGTCCAACCATATGAATCACCAACATTGACTAAGGGATTTGGTCAAATTTTGTAGACTTTAGCCCTCT
>MNCI01007380.1:839-13812 GCA_015680685.1 Gnetum montanum
AAGTACGACTTGACTACGAGCATTGACTGCTTGGTAACCCAGTAGCGTATTCCAGGATTCTACGCTTGGTAATCCCAGTGGTAGTTCAATGTGTACGGCTAGTAAAGGAATTGGCTGCTCATCGCTAGGCTAGAACGTGTGATAAGTACGACTTAGTTACGAACACCCACGGGTGTGTACGGCTAGCTAAGGAATCGGCTGCTTATCACACATAGGCTAAATAGGTGCCTCAGTACGACCACTTCGAGCACTTGCGTTACGTGTGGTGATCCCAGTAACGATTAGCATTTGGTAAGCCACAGTTGCATAGTTCAAGGTGTGTCCAGTAAGTGGGAACGGATGCTGATGCTAGTTAATTTAGACTTAGGAATTAGTTAGAGTTAGCTTAGTTTCTCAACCCTTTCCTCTCATAGCTTAGAAGATAAACCTGAAAATACCAAAAAAATCACATACCTCAGACTTGCTTAACCATACGCCGTGACACTTACAAGCAAGCCTGGGAAGACAACGAACGATTAACCCCAAGTGTTTCTTGTGGTGTTAAGGCATTTAGTCTACGGAGTTCGACCGGATCACGCGTGCACGCTCGTATTCGTATGGTTGAGTGTAGGGGTACCTCGCCACTCATCAAACTTCTAAAGAAAGAAAATGGCAACTAAATCCTAATATGAAGCAACTTCTAAAGAAAGAAAATAGCAACCGAATCCCTAAGGATAGTTCCTAAAGACTAGGACAAACAAAAAAAGCATGTTTAACAATTAAACACAATTAACACTTATGACCTACAATAGCATGTCTATTACATGTTGAATTCCACATGTTTACTTTGCCCCTGCTTTCTTTTAAATTTTAACAGAAGTAATTTTAAGGTGACAAAAATATTAGTGTACTAGAATAAAAATTAGTGGATTTTCATAGGAAGGATTAAATTATTTTCACATTTTCTGTCATAATGAAATTAGTCATTCTTACCATAATTTGAAGATTCATGAACTCAACTCCTCCATGAATAGCTTTTATACGAATGAGAGTCCAATGGCAATTTGCTCATTTTATGTTGAAAGCCTATAGTTTTTAATTGTTTTCTATTCTATATTTTGCAGCAGATGATGAGTCTAAATTATCTTAGGCTTACAAGGGTCCGTGCAATTTCTACAAGTTTTCATGATTATGTTGGATAATATGAATTATTTAATATCTAATATATTTGTGTTCATGCCATGTGGATGAACTTAGTTGTTTGTTTCTAGTTATGCACTAGATACTATTATGTACATATCAAGTTCAAATAAAATTTCATTTAATCCACATGAAAGAAAACATTGGCCATCATATTTGCAACAAAAGTTTACAATTTTCTAGTGTCATGTCTGAGATAATTATTCATATATTTAAAGCTCAAACAATAGTTGTTTGGTACTAATAATTATTCAATTTTCACACTTAAATTAGGTGGTTTGATATTTTCAAAGGGTTTCTTCAATTAGGTAGTCTTACGCAAGTTTTAGACACTACCTAAAGTTTGATCTTTGTAATTCAAAAATTGTGTCAAGATAACAACTTTTCAAAAAATTGTTAGTTTTCATAGCAACATAGTGTGAAACAATTTTGTTGGCTTATCTTTTTCACTTGCATTTTTTGAAATTTTCATTGATGAATTAGAAAAATGGATGTAGAAGATACCAAGTATTCCAAACCTTAATTTTATTACACTTTCTTACATTGTGAGATATGTTACCATGCTAAGCTACTTTTTATAGATTAGATTAAGTTTTCTTATTTTGGAAATAATTTTAAAAGTTGAATTGAATCATAAAACATCCACAAGTTATATGTGTCTAGTACCCTTCTATTCTTGCAATCCTTGTTGATTTGCACTTCATTTGCTTAATTCTTATTACATTTAAATGATTGTTCATGCTAAGTCATAAGTCACCCAATTTTTTACTACATAAGCACTAGGCTTGTACATAAGTCATTGGCTAAGGATTCACAAAACTATCTATTTAGGAAAAACACTAATTTTGAAGATCTAGAATCCAGTTGATTTTGGAAATTGGCTATCTTTAATGATGTAATTGTTAATAGTGGTGCTATAATGTATTTCTTTGTTCTCAAAGAGGAACATCATCACAAGCAAAAAATAGGAGGAGATTTCGTAGAGTGCAGAAGCAAGAAAATAGAAGACATGCATAGGGTAGACATCACACATGCTCTTAGGCTATTGCATGAGATACTGCTAGAGAGTAGGAGGAATATTAGCATGCTTAAGAAAGATTAGCATGAGATGAGTGATAACAAAGGGAGGTAAAACTCTAATTAGCCCTCTTGCGGAGTCCAAGGAACTTCCATGCCTTACTACAACTTATTTGGCCAAAGATGCTTAACAAGCTTATTCAACACTGCCTTGAGTTCATCATCACTCGAGGTCTTGATTATTATGAAGAGGAGGCACATTGGTTTTATGTGGCACATCATTGAGGATCACCTATTTCGAAGGTGGTCCAAATTGGTGACTCTGCTTTTATACTTATAAAGCATATCTTGGGGCAAGTACTCCACATGTTAGTTGGTTCATAGAGAGAGTGTTTTGTGATTGCTACTTGAAAGAAAAAAACATAGCTGTTGAGCAAGATGCTAGAGGTGGATACTAATAAGACATGATGACCTTATAGGAACTACTCCCCACAATAGAGAGTTTTCATTAAGGCGATTCACACAAACCTCTTGGCTATCATGCATCACACTCATGTGATGTCTTTTGTCTTGATGGTCCTGCTAGATTTAGAGGGGGAATGTTCATTGAATTATCCCCACATTATACTTATGAGGATGGAGATCCTTAATAGAGATGTTGCTACAGTGCCTTTCCCATCAGTCGTGTCTACTCTTTTCAGGCATTGGCAAATCCCAGCACACGAGGGGGATGACATAGAAGTGCAAGTTTTTGGTGAGGATCAATTACCATATTTGGGGTATGCATTTTACACCCAACGTGTCCCTAGAACATGACTTAATGATCTCATTTGAATCCTAGAACCATGTGTCCCAGAAGATGGTGGAAAGGTTGGATGGGATGAGTATTATGGGCAAACTGAGGAGATGCAAGTTGTTCATGTTCATCCTGACCAACAACAATAGCATTTTGGAGACAAAACAACCATGTTTGCCTAGTTAGAGGTAATAGAGGCTAGGTTGATTGCACACCATAACGCCATGGAGTTAGACATGCATCACCGTTTTGGATGGGTGGAGAGGAGGCTTATCCGCCATGTTGTAAATGTTTAAATAGTAGTGAATTACCTATTTAAACATTTGCGGGCATTACAAGGGTCCTCTGGTCCAAGGGAGATGAAGGACATTCTTGACCCTAAGTGGGTTGGGATGGTCACTCTAGTCCATCACTCAGAGGCAAGATCATCAAGAACAGTTGGGATGGAAGACCAACTAGTCAATGAGGTTGATGACACCATCATAGAGACAAACTTTATGTAGACTAATGCTCTAAACCCAATTCAAGACGCCAATGTAGCAGGATCTAGCTAGACCATTGTGTTTATGTATAGATTCATAATTGACTGTGACTTTAGTTTTTGTTGATATTTTTGTATGTGCATGGTCTATTACTAGCACTTTCTTTATAATAAATACCATGAACAAATGCATGATGCATGATTTTTGTGTTATATGTTGTTGATCAATGAAATTGTTTAAGAGTAATTTAGTAAGCTATCTTTGAAATTTCTTCCTATAATGTTAGTAAAGTTTACTATGAACAATTGACAAGGCCTTACGACACATTCTCATTATAATGTTAGTAAAGTTTACTATGAACAATTGACAAGGCCTTACGACACATTCTCATGATAAGTCAAGGTATGGTTACACCATTTTTCTTTGAACCTTTAAAATACACCAAATACAAATATTACGTGATATAGATTATTTGTAATTTATTAATAGTAAATAGGTTTGCCAATTCTTTGCATTTACAAATGCCTCAAATAATAATATGCACTGTTTAATGTGAGTCGCATGTCCTCGGAGTCTTCAAAATATACACTGCGATTAACCTGCGAATCGGAGTACAACTGCAGACTTAAACAGAAACTTTCATTGAAACAGTGCTACATCATTACTAATCGTAGTTCAAACGCAGTCTAAGCCGCAAAAGGATTTTGAAAAAGTACCATTGCACTGTGATACACAAGCAACTCGTAGTATTCAAAATTTCCTTTGCGATAAACCTGCGACCTGCAATTCAGTCGCAGACTAGAACAGAAACTATCATAAAAAGTGTCACTTTTCTGCGAGTTGCAATTAGAACGTAGTCTAAGCTTCAAACGAAATTTGAAAAAGTATCACCTCACTGAGGGACGCAATTGCTCACAATCTTCAACATTTTCCACTACCAGAACTTGCGAATCGCAATATTCTCACAGACAGTATCAAAGATTATCAGAAAGACAGCGATACATGACTCAGAATCACAGTTCAAACGTAGTCTATGCTACAAAAGAAAGTTGACAAGTGTCACCGAACTACGAGATGCAAGTTCCTCACAGTATGAAAGCTAATAAAAAACATTGCTCCATAATTGCAGCTCGCGACTGCCCGCAGTCTGAGGTTATGAAAATAAAAAAAACAGTGTTACTATACTGCGAGCATGAATTTTCTCATGGGTTATTTATAGTTTGTAATTTCCAGGAATACTAAGAAGATCGTATTGTAGACCAATGCTTAAATAAATCATGGGAGAAGATACAGCCTAAATGGTAGTAGGTTCTTCATGGTTAGGGACAAACTTATTATAATATCCAAAATGTAGAAATTTTTATAAGAATTGATTTTGACACTGAAACCGAATAGTGTATTTAAGTGGAAAGCTCCATTCCAAAATGCTGAAGAAAGTTTAGATTAACGGGAAATTTTTTTACCCCCTTTTTCATCAAAGTAAACATGTTTTCAAGTACTGAATTTTTGCAGGAGTTAAGAATTCGAGACTATGTTGTTAAAGAACCAATGGTGCTTGGTCATTAGTGTGTTGGGAGAGTGGAGGAGGTAGGTAGTGAGGAAAAACATATAGTTCCTGGTGATTGCTTTAGAGCTAGGCATTTGATGTGGTTGTTGCAGTTGCTACAAGGGTTCTCACAATGTGTGCCCTAAGATGGAGTTCTTTGCTACTACCTGTGGATTGCATTCATCTCGCATTAGGTATTTTTATTGCAATGCGATGGCGGCGATCCACATTTCATCACAATTTAAAAACAATATGATGTATTGTGAACCACATGTCATCATAGTATCATCTCAAAACTTGCGAGAACATGCCTTCCACGTGTCATCACAATTTAAAAACAATATGATGTATTGTGAACCACATGTCATCATAGTATCATCTCAAAACTTGCAAGAACATGCCTGTTGCAACATAACGTAGAAGTACAACTACATGTGGCTTGCACAGGCTTGCACTTTACCAAGATCGGGCTTCTAAATGATACTCTACCTTCTGACTACCTCAAACATCAAACAGTTATTTCTTATCAGAAGGCCTAGATGCCTTTCGGTTGATCTTCTACCTTCTAATTGATTCTGTGCCTTACCATTAACCTAAAACTCCAAGCAATTATTCCCTTCTAAAAGGTGTGAATGCTTACTAGTTGGGACTACAGTAGGGCGATGCTGGCATTGGCTTGTAATTTACCAAGACATGCTTCTGGATGACCCTCTACCTATCAAAATCACAAAACTCTAAGTAATTATTCCATTCCAAATGGTATGAATGACTTTTTTTTAGAACTACGAGAGGGTGCTGGTTGCACTAGCTCGCAATTTACCTTGATTGTACTCTTGGATGATACTCTGTCTTCTAAAAGCCTCAAACTTCAAGCAATTAATCCATATTGGAAGATTTGAATGCCTTCCGAATGATCTTCTACCTTCTAGATGATACTTTTTCTACTAAAAGCCTAAAACTCCAAGCAATTATTCTATTCCAAAAGGTTTGAATGACTTCTAGTTGGGACTACAAGAGGGTGTTGGTCACACTAGCTCATAGTTTACCTAGACTATGCTCCTAGATGATACTTTGCTTTCTAAAAACCTTAAACTCCAAGTAAATATTTCTTATCAAAAGGCTTGAATGCTTTTCAGATGATCTTCTACCTTCCAGATGACCCTTTTCCTATCTGAAGCTAAAACTCGAAGCAATTATTTTGTTCTAAAAGGTCTAAATGACTTTTAGTTGAGATTGTGAGGTGCTAGTCACACTAGTTCACAGTTTACTTAGACCGTGCTCCTGGATGACACTATGCCTTCCAAAAGCCTCAAACTCCAAGCAGTTATTCCTAACAGAAGGTTTGAACACCTTCTAATTGATATTTTGCCTATAATTTCAAGCAATTATTCCCTTCCAGAAGCTCTGAATGTCTTTCGGTTGGGACTATAGGAAAGTGTTGGTCACACTAGCTCGTACTTTACCTAGACCGTGCTTTCAGATGACTCTCTGCCTTCCGAAAGCCTCAAACTCCAAGCAATTATTCCCTACTAGAAGGTCTAAATATCCTCTAAATGATATTCTACCTTTCCAATGACCATCTATCTTCCAGAAGCCTAAAACTCCAAGCAATTATTCCTTTTCAGAAGGTCTAAATGCCTTCTAGTTGGGGACTACGAGAGGGTGTTGCTTGCACTAGCTCACAATATATCTAGATCATGCTTCCAGATGATCCTTTACCTTTCAAAAGGCTCAAACTCCAAGCAATTATTTCCTATTGGAAGATTTGAATGCCTTCCAAGTGATCTTTTGCCTTCCAATTAATCCTTTTCCTTTTGGAAGCCTAAAACTCCAAGCAATTATTCTGTACCTGAAGGTCTAAATGCCTACTAGTTGGAACTATAGGAGGGTGTTGATTGCATTAGCTTGCAGTTTACCTAGATCGTGCTTCTAAATGACACTTTGCCATTTGAAAGCCTCCAACTCCAAGTAATTATTTCCTTCCAAAGAACTAAATGCTTTTTGGTCAGGACTACTAGATGATGCTTCTCACTTTGGCTCGTAGTATACCAAGATCGAGTTTCCAAATGATCCTCTTCCTTTCGGAAACCTCAAACATCAAGCAATTATTCCCTTCCAAAAGGTATCATTAACTACTGATTTTCATTGTAGAGAGGTGCTAATTGCAAAAGCTTGTAGTTTACCTTGAAAATGGATGTGACATGCCTTTTGCTCTCGTAGTTTGAAACATGAAATTAAGCAACAAGCAATGCCAAGAAACTGCGAGCCACAGTTCATTCATAGTTTGCAATAGAGAAGTGACAAAGCAGTGTGTTCAAACTATGACTCGCATAACTCTCATAACTTGAAATAGAGACTTGTAGAACACAGTGTGAGGTTACTACAATCCACAGCTTTTTAATTCAGCTGCACAGTTGATGAATCATCATTTGTGTTGGCTACGACATCGGGGCCGTGATGTCGTGTATGCGACGTCAAGGCCTGAATCCGATGTTGGATATTCGATGTCGATGTATATTCCCCAAGTCTATAAATGTCACGCCTAGGCTTCTGTTTTAGGGAAGTTTTTTATCATTCTTAGTCAGAGTAGTGAAGCCCTTCCAGTTTATTTTCCTTAGAGTTAGGATATTTTCTAAGTGCTAGCAAAAGGAGTCTTGAGTGTGTATGGTTCTTTGTTCGAGCACTGATATACTTAAGCACAACATTGTGACAAAAATAAAATGAACTCTTTTGACAATCCTTGTAGCATCGAGAATAGTTGAATATTTTCTTTAATGCATTCTATTTTTTTTATCCTTTACTTTAATGCATTTGATTAAGCAATTTAATGCTAGCAATTAATGAACACAAGCACGACCACTTCAAGCATTCATATAGTACTTGGTAACCCAACAACACTTAAATTTTGGTAGCCCAGCAGTGCTATATGTGTTCAAGATGTGTCCAGGAAAGTGGGGTGGTTACCTGTGTTAGGCTAGCTAGGTAATAGACATTAGTTTCAATCTACTCTACCTTTATTCTTGTTATAAGTGATTACATCCATAAAATATAAAATGATAAAAATTCATATACCTCAATTACACTTAAACCATACCCTTGAGCCTCACAAGTGTAGTTGGGAAGACAACGAACGTTCTCAACACCATTTAACTTCCTAAAGGAACTAGTGTATGAGATAACTATAGGTCCATGGAATTTGATCAAATCGCACATAATGCCTTAGTGATTCATATAGTTAGGTGTAGGGGTACCTCACTACTCATCATCAGTTTGGGATTAATGGGAGTAGTTAGGGATTGTTAAACTTAGAAGGAGGGGATGAATAAGTTCCTCAAATTAAAAATTCATTAAAGCAAAGCACACATCAGAAATAACATGGTTTTCCAACTTGGGTAGTCCACACTTGGAGGGTAGCTTACAATCACACCTCTAGACTTTGTTGCTCTCAAATGTGATTTGAAGAGTATCACACCTTGTACAAGCTCTAAGCTCCACAATGGAGAGATTCATCATTGTGAATCCACTCAACCCTAATGTAGTTTCTAAGATCTCACAACCTTTACAACTTGAACTCTGCTTTAGAGTATTGTGGCACTACACCAACACTCAATCCCGTAGGATTTGAACAAGCTCAAGCAAGATGCCTTCATGCAAGAAGCACATCAACCCCGCAAGGCAATAAAAGAGAACAACAATTAAAAAAAAGAATGCAACTAAGTTTGCTGATCCTTGTACTTTGAGGTATAGCTCACTTCACCAATTACAATAAACAAAAGATTGTATAATGAGGAACAACAATGATTATAATGATTTCTTGATGAATACAAGTGATAGTACACTATGGTTGCACATTTATCAATGAGAATGAAGTCTTCTTATAGCTAATATGTTTCTAAAATCACCTCAAAATTGGTGTAATGGCTAATTAATGATCACTGGAGACATCTTCTCTGAGATTGAGACATCTTTCTGCAATGGACCTTCATTCTGGAAAGATGTCTTCTTTTTATGAAAGACATCTTTCTCTCCAAAAAAGACATTTGTTATTTTACAAAGATATCTTCTCTTGTGCTGCCTTCAATTTTGTTGAGATGTCTGTTGTTGCTTGGAGATGTCTTCACTTGATAGTAAATGTCTTTTATTTCTATAAGATGTCTTCACTAAAAAAAATTCATTCAATGCTAAGGCTTCCTTCTAACCTTTGAGATGAGCTTTGAAGTCTTTGTTCCTTGTCCAAGATCTTTGAATTCTTACATGTTCACCTAAGACCTTATAGATATCCTTTTTCCCTGAGCTCTTATTTTGTCTAAACTAGTTTGTTCCTTATCATCAATGTAGGCTTCATCTTGGTCTCCTAAGATCTTCATTTTGACATTACTTTGTAGCTATCATCTCATCTTCTTCTTGTGTCTCCAATGTACTTTGTCCTATAATCACAACAATCATACAAACATTCTTGTACTCCAATTTTCTTAACATTTTGACATACCAAAAGGTCAACAGTAGCATGTCCTCGCATCATGATATTTGTGAAGTGTGAGGGAATGTAAGATGCATGTCATCACACTTTGGAAAATAGTGCAATGTACTGCGAGACACATGTTTTCATAGTTTGTTTGCGATGGCTATGTGCACATGTGTATCAGATCCTACTTTCAAAATACGATGCCATGCGACACACATGGTTTGATAGCTCAATGCATGTTGTGTTATCTCACATTGTAGAGTTGTGAGTAAAGTGTGACTCACAAGTCAATGCATCGTTACATAAATTTTCAATTTTATTTTTTCAATCAATTTAGAAATACAAACTTGTAATTTAAACTTTGAAAATTGAAATTGCAAAAGCAAAAAAAATTTCTATGTAAAGGGTAAAAATCGATGGCTTTCCAAAAATTTCTTATCACCTTAGAAAACATTATAGTCCAGTCTAAATCTCTCGTAATTTGAATGTATGTACTCAAGGCAGAAAAAGAGACATCTTCAAGAAATGAATGGTTACCCTAAAAGCTATAAATTAATGGCATCAGAGATTATTTGGAATTCATACATTTGAGTAAGGTAAAAGGGAAGCACTATGAAGCAAAAGTAACATAAGGATATGTCTAGAGAGTCATATGTGAGTATGAGTCTTGTCTTAACATATGAGCCACAATTGAGGGATAACTCTAAACTCCAAAGTGAGAATGGGTTATGAGAGACCAAGAATGCTGTAACAATTAATAATTGGATGTATATAGAATATCAAACATCCTACATAGATACAAAGTGTTACAAATAATATATTACAAATTCTTTTACAAAATTAAAAAATATTTTCATTACAACCAAAATGCATCACATATTCATTTACAAAATTACAAAAGAGATGCATTACAATCCAATACCATGACAAAGATGGAATACCTCATGCACAATGACTATAATCAAATTTAGTTACATCACAATATACAACCAGACCATGTTCACTATAGTTCTCATTCAGCATATGTCATAGACACATGTTTTTCCAAACTTGATCAACTCCTAGAGAACTTAGGATTTTCTATATCATGGATTTCTAATACACTGAAACAAAATCAACAATGAAATTCAAGTCTTTAGTGAGTACCAAGTGATGCATATAGATTAATGTATACATTCCATAGTCATATTCATTTTCTTGTTTGGGAAGACCTTCAACTGTAATTACTTTCCATTTAGTAGCCACTTTTTTTTCACTTTTCCTTGAGTTTTATTACACCTTTAGAGGAATTAGACTCACTCTAAATAAATATTTAATAAAATTCAACATCAATTTTCTATCTACTACAAGGTGTTGTGAAGAAGGCAGTGAATCATACACCAAAATTTTATATGCAAGTATGTCTACAACAACAAGAATCGAATGTCCACCAATGTTCAAGGGAAGACAAAACAATGTATGTCTAGATTGCATAAACTGATCCCAACACATTTTATCTTCAAGCTCTTTCACAATATCTATTTCTACAACAAAATCATCAACTTCTTCTTCAACCAATGTACCATTTTCAACATTTAGGATATGTCTTTTAATGTCATTCTTTGATCTATGTCTCGACTAGTATTTTTGAGATACCTGCATCTTGCTCTCGAAGAATTTTGTGTAAGACTGAAACATATTATTGAAGATGAAATATTTTGGATTCTGATATTTGTGACAACTATAGAGTGACTTTTGAAGTTGCTTCAAGTGCATGATGTAGACATCCATGATGTCATCATCCAATCATTCTTTCCACCCATCTTTATATAAACTCTTAAAAGAGAATCCTATAGTAACATACAAGGTAAATGATGTCTTCACAAGTGATGAATCGTGTTTTGCTAGGCCCTGATATTAGAACCTTGATATCGAGTACGCGATATCGCAACCTGGATAATGATATCAAATACACAATATCATGATTCTTGTGTAGGCTTATAAATACCATGTTCGGGCGCACAGGAGAGGGGGAGTCAGTAAGTGTAAGTGTAAAGTCTTTTTTGTTAGTTTTCAATTCATTTCAGTTCTTTCCCAAGTGCATGCCCACAATGTGATAATTGTACTTGTACGGAACCTTTAGACGTACTTGGACATGCACATGATCGGCAATAAAGATCAAGATTACCCCATCATTATAGCATTCACTCAGCTTTTAATTATTTTAATTGTTAATTATTATTTATTGTTTTCTTCATTAATATTTCTTTATCATCATTACTATTCCTGTTATTAAATGCGGAATGAATATATACAACTTAATCATGAACATTTAAGTGTTACTTGATAACCCAGTAGCTTATCTAGGGGTGCTCAAGTAATGTGCGCTTGGTAATCCCAAAAGTAGTACACGAGGTTCAAGATGTGCACGAATGATTAAGGACGGATGCTCATTGCACTTAGGCTAGTTTAGATTTTGCTTCTCATCGCCTATTAGCTTAAAACAAGATTATTTTCCATTGTCTCTAGGAGTAGCACTAGTTTAGGATCACATCATTCGCCTCACTCTAGACTAAACCATACATGACCAAGTACATACTAGTCCAGGTGGGAAGACAGCGAACTACGATCAACATGTAACTATCTAGATACCACAACCAGTCTGTCTACGAAGTTCGACTAGATTGTGCATGAACGCTTGCATTCATATGGTTGAGTGTAGGGGTACCTTGCCACTCATCAACAAGCTCTTTATTGTCAAGCATACAAGAGACAAGCAACTGCATCACTCTATCAATTGTTGCACAATCATTAATTGGTGTTTTCAAATCAACATTGACATGAATTGCAAAATTGAAAAATTCAATAATAAAGTCACACTACATTTAACAATGATAGTTTCATACATATAATAAGACAATAGGGTGAGAAACAAATAAAAAATTTAAATTTCTAAACATAACATATGCAACATCAATATGAAGTTCACTTGTTGGTTTCTNTCGCACATAGGTTAGCTTAGACTTCATTTCCTATTACTCATTAGTTTAATCAAGATTATTTTCCATTGTCTCTAGGAGTAGCACTAATTTAGGATCACATCATACACCTCACTCTGGACTAAACCATACGTGACAAAGCAAATACTAGTCTAGGTGGGAAGGCAACGAACTGCGATCAACGTGTAACTATCTAGATACCATAACTAGCCTATCCGTGGAGTTCGACCAGATCGTGCGTGAACACTCATATTCATATGGTTAAGCATAGGGGTACCTCACCGCTCATCATTGGCACTGTTTCCAAGGACGGTGCTAGTTATCTAGATTAGTTATATCATACAAGGTCACTGTATAGAAATTAACAATATATCGCTTAGGAAGAAGAAATAATTATAAAAAAGTCACATATAAATTCACACACAATTTTGCAATCATGCCTCTCCTACAAGACTATAATAATGCCACATCTAGTGAGGCAGTTCATTGGAGAACCAACGAATATTATGA
>MNCI01007380.1:22861-91165 GCA_015680685.1 Gnetum montanum
GGTCTAACATTTGTTGCATTATCTGGAGTCAAGACCATTGATTCTTTAAAGATTCATCCTCCTTTTCATGTGCAAAGATACAGAAAGATTTCAGATGCTAAACATCTTCAAAGTAGAATTGCACAAGAAGTGTGTTTTGCTTAGTTGGAAAATTAGACATATTAAGTTCACACTTATTATAGTATTTTGCCTTTTGCTCAATCCTATTATACAGCTCTATAATGTTTGTTGCAATAATTG
This sequence comes from Gnetum montanum, assembly GCA_015680685.1. NCBI lineage: Eukaryota > Viridiplantae > Streptophyta > Gnetopsida > Gnetales > Gnetaceae > Gnetum > Gnetum montanum. The sequence goes on from MNCI01007380.1 coordinate 23,102, forward strand.
TGCAATGTATTCCTTCATCAACATATACGAAATATATAAACTTTTATTTTAACCAATTTATATTTACCAGTATATATTATTTGGAATGCAGATAGTGATGATAACTTAAAAAATAAAAAAATAATTAAATTCTACTCATAGCCCACGAAACCACTCCACAAGAGAACTTACGGGTCTAACGTTTGTTGCATTATTTAAAGTCAAGACCATTGATTCTTTAAAGATTCATCCTCCTTTCCATGTGTCAAGATATAGAAAAATTTCAAATGCTAAACATCTTCAAGTAGAATTGCATAGAAGGTTCGTTTTGCTCAATTGGAGTATTAGGTATATTAAGTTCACACTTATCATTGTATTTTGCCTTTTGCTTAATCTTATTATGCAGCCCTATAATGTTTGTTGCAATAATTGTGCAATGTATTCCTTCATCAACATATACGAAATATATAAACTTTTATTTTAACCAAATTATGTTTACCAATATATATTATTTGGAATGCAAATAGTGATGATGACTTAAAAAATAAAAAAGTAATTAAATTCTACTCATAGCCCACAAAACTGCTACACAATAGAACCTACGGGTCTAATGTTTGTTGCATTATTTAGAGTCAAGATCATTGATTTTTTAAAGATTCATCCTCCTTTTTATGTGCAAAGATACAGAAAGATTTTAGATGCTAAACATCTCCAAAGTAAAACTGCACAAGAAGTTCGTTTTGCTCAATTGGAGGATTAGGCATATTAAGTTCACACTTATCATTGTATTTTGCCTTTTGCTTAATCTTATTATGCAGCCCCATAATGTTTGTTGCAATAATTGTGCAATGTATTCCTTCGTCAACATATACGAAGTATATAAACTTTTATTTTAACGAATTTATGTTTATCGGTATATATTATTTGGAATGCAAATAGTGATGATAACTTAAAAAATAAAAAAATAATTAAATTCTACTCATAGCCCGAGATGATTGGTTGAGAGGGTAAAACTAAATTGAGTAAGTGGTAGAGAAATAGAAGAGGGATGAGTGATTCTGTTTTTAGTTATCTTGTTACCTTGTTCAATAGTCGGCTTGGTTAACATCATTTTGTTTAAATCATCTCAAACCAATTTATAGATATATATATATATATAAGCTAGTGTTAGCAAAAATAAGTCTAATACAATTCTAATGCTTGAGAAAGATAGAGAAAATTTTCTTAAGATTTGTAAAAATTATGAGTGAATGATTATCAATTGATGATCAAGCTTGTATTGTAAGATAAGCATGACATTTTGATTAATTTATTATCTCCTTCAGAGTACTAATGCTAGTGGATTGCGAGATGCAGCAGCTCAATTGCATTCAAAATCTGAAACGCAAAAAAAACAATGCTAGGAAACTATGCATCGCAGTATGATCATAGTTTTTCAATATCAATACGGCCAAAAACAATTTAAATATCTATCTTATTTCTGTTGAATACTGCGACATCCTATGAGTTACAGTGGTGGCATGGCTAGGACTATACGATTTAAAGCTTTGCTGCAAGTCACGCTACGTTGCATAATTTACCAAATTTATGAAAAAAATGCAAAGCGCATAGACTTGCACTGAAAATGAACATAGTCACACTAAAAAATCTGTTACGACCAAACACCTAAATCATGTAAATCATCAAAAACAAAGCTGGAAATAAAAATTCAAAAACGCACAAAACACTGCAGTCGTTGACAGCATTTGCAGCGGGTAATAAGGGAGCTGCTGAAAAAAATTTCCTTGAAAATACAAAAGAAAACCACGACACGCTGCTGAAATAATGGTGCGCTGCGGAAGCAATGGTACCTCACAGTAGAGAGAGGAAAACCGACTTCGCAGTAGAGTAGCAACGCGCAGGCAATGGCGTGACGGAGCAGAGAGCAGCAACGAGACAACGCGATGGAGCAAAGAGGAAGCAGCAACGGACAACGAGCAAATTATTTTGTTTCCACGCCTCGGATGTATGCCACAGTTTCCTATCTCCATGCTATAACGTACACGTCATGAAAATGGCTATTCAAACACATCATGAATTGGTATGTGTCGGCAAGACCCTATCGCATTCACTGCCTAATGACAAGAAGAATAACCTTTGCCTGGGATGTATGGGTCGCGCAATATGACAAATAAAAACAGCTCGCAATTAAGAAGAAGAAGCTTTACTTCCATCGAAATTGCGATTGATAACGTGACGTGAGCGGGCGGGCGGGAAGGATTCGCAGCGCAGCGCAGCGCCGCGCCTGTCAGACAGAGGGTTAATGAAAACTGCATGAAGCCCGGACAGGCACAGATCACTTGTCAAGAACAGAAATACAGACATAAGGAAGGAAAGAAAGAAACAAGCGCTAGCACGCATGGGAGACGAGACGAGAAGAGAAAAGAAGAAAGGAGAGGAGACTGCAAGTTCAAAGGAAGCATTGAATAGCGCAGCCAGAGAAAACGACGACATCATCACGAATGACAAGTTGAATTACAATTATAATTACGATGACGAAGATGAGGAATGGGACATGGACCTCATTCAGCAACTGGTACGCAAAGAAGAGGAGGCTGTGGCAGCTAGCAAGCAGAAGCAGGAGAAGAACAACAACAACTTGAACATGGCAATGCCAGACCACAATGTGGACAGTAGCTACCACAGTTCCATCAGTACTGCTATTAACGCCTCTGTGTTTACCCATCCCTCCGTTAAAGGCCTTGTAAATAATTCGGGCACCCACAATGATTTTGCTTCTAATAATGCGTTTCCGTCTGCTTCTCAGCCCATTAACAGCAGCAATCGCTTCCTAGAGGTATATATCATGCTCGACATTTTTAACCTGGTATTTGTGTCGTTTTGCTGTCACATCATCTAATTGCTAATGGAAGTGTTCCCGGTTTCGTTTACAACTAATCAAAGTCCATGTAATTATATATATGCCGGATGATGGAGCGATAGAATGGGTTTTCCTCAATAACTTATTTAATGCTGTCTGGTTGTTTCCTATTTCATTCTACAAAGTAGTTTTAGTGAAGATTCCGGCACGAGTTCTTGTTTTCAAGCTTAGTTAAACAATTCTTTTTATGTTTGCAGAAGGAGATTCAGCGCCTTTCGCAGCAGTTGCTTTTTCTGGTAAGTTTGCAACGTATCCTTTTGTTTCTGCTATTGTTATTACACCTCACACCTTGTTAAGTTGAATCATGTAGCCTTGTTTTATTGATCCTTTTGCTTATCGTCAGCTGTGAATCACCCAGCAGTAAAATTTTGAATTATTTTTAGCATGCACTTGCTGTATCTGTTAATATACAGTGCAGAAGCTCGTGAAAAGCGGTGCTATGGAAACTTGATAAGAAAAGACATCTGAAATGAATGCAACAATTTAATCGTATAGCTTATAAGCTTCTTAATTATGCTAATTTCTTTCCATTCAAATTGTTAAATACTGGTTGATTCTCTGCATGTAATTCGATTTTTGTAGGAGCTATAGGATGTATCAGGAAGAATTGCTTGCGATAATTGTTGAAGGCTCATACCATTTGAAGATTTCTGTTATGGTTTTACTTACCGAGTAAATTTAACAATTTTACACTAAAACGAAATTATGGTTAAGGTTATACATTAATGCGCAATGCTTTAATCATTCTTCAATTTCTTTACTGAAAAACGTTTGGGGTTCTATAGCGGATGTTGTATTTAGAATATAAGGTTGAACAACAGTTGCATCAAGCAACCTATTGAAAGTCAGTGCATATGTGTATGTAATTTAAAAGGAAAAAAAGTTTTCCATGCTTCTTATGATTTTGTGTTTTTATGGCATAATAATAATTCATAAAATTTGCATTTGCCCAACAGCGTAAAGTAAGATACTAGAAAGATTTGGAGTGATGAAAAGGAGAAACTTGAAAAGTACAGATGTAAAGTCCTTTGAATGAATGCAATGTGCTTCAATGGTACATTTCCATTTCATCTAAGGATACATGCTAGTTTAGCTATTTATTTATAATATATATCTGGCCAAGTAAATCTTTTTCTTGGCCTAGCATTATGACCATAATTATTTATTTTCTGTGACAAGTCCAGCCAATTCAGAGTTGTCTTCTTGCCCAAAATAATAATTCATGTGAAAAAGTTTATCTCTTGATCAAATGTTATGATGATAATTATTTGTTTTCCATGACAAAGTCCAGCGAATTCATAGTTACCCTCTTGGCCAAAATAATAATTTCTGTCAAAAAGTTTGTCTCTTGGTCTAGTGTTATGACGATAATTATTTATTTTCCATGACAAAGTCCAACCAATTGATTGTTGGCCTCTTGGCCAAAATAATAATTTCTGTGAAAAGGTTTATCCTTTGGTCAAAGTGTTGTGACTATAATTATTTATTTTCCATGACAAATTCCAACCGACTACTAGTTGGCCTTACTGAAAAATATAATAGTTCCTGTAAAAAAGTTCATCTCTTAGCCCAACACTATGAATATAATTATTTATTTTCTGTGACAAAGTCTAGTAACTTGGTAGTTGGCCTCTTGTTCAAAATGAGGCATGAAATGGTTTACATCATCTAAGAATTAAAATAGCTTGCTGAATGATGGTTCCATGTGACAAAAATACATTAAGAGTTTGCTGAGATAACATAATTAAGGGTGAACATTACATTGTTCTCAAATGTTCACTTATGGGATCTTTTTGAAAAGAATATGGAATTGTTGGTGACAATTTGAGTCCTTTTCCATCTTCCGCCTTTGGCCTTGTACTATTACATTAAAGAAAGTTTCAAATTAATTGAATTCTACAATTGTAATGCCAAATTGATCCTTCAGATCCTTTTCAAGGGATAGTAATAAATTTAATTTTTAGTTTTAAAATTTTTTGGTTTTCTTTGCCATGTATTATGTGTAGATTATTTATCTCACTTCAATTACAAACATGACTTGGGATCTCTAACAACCTAATATATAAGTATATACTGATAGGAACTGTAATCAGGATCAAGAAAAATTGGATATTATAAGAGATCGTGATGAAAAGGCAGCACAGCTCAGAAAGGCACGGGATTCTCTAACAGAGAAGGAAGCAGAAATTGAATGTCTAAAGAAAGCTAACTGGTGAGCATGTCAATAATATATTTAGGAGTTCTGAGTTGCTTTGTAATTTCCAGCTCACAAAGTCATGTTTTTGGTCAATTTTGATGATGTAGCTAATAATCGGTATTCAAATTTCTCAAAGGTTGATAACTTACTCATATGGATAACATTTCTCATGCATGTGCGTTACAACATGCATAATTCTTTATTCATTTTGATAGCACTTTAGTCTCGTACTTCTATTTTCATACACATTTTTAATTTTTTTTTTTTTATGTTTTACAGTGCAAACATAGATTCTGTGGTTACGCTTGGCAACACGGGTGTGTATTTGAAATCTGAGGCACGTGAAACACTGGGTAATGTTATTGATTCTGGAAGCAACCATGCCAAGCCACATAAAGGAAACATAAAATTAAAAGATGATGCACTATGGTCACGGCCATGGAAAGGATCACCTATGAAACGACCTTATACAGAATCATCCACTGATGGAGATACAACTGATTCGAAAGGTGTGAACATAGGCAAATAAAGAAATATTTGTTTTGTTTTGAATTATGCAATGAATATGATGATCATGATGTTCTTTCATGATAGTTGATAGTGCCCTTTGTTTTTGGGTTGTGAAATAAGCTTTCCTGTTGATCCTATTGATGTAGAATAACTTATCTAGATAAATGATCTGTAATTACAATCGTTAATTTCTGACATACAACTTTGTATATTTTTTCTTAAATGCAGCTTTTAGGAAAAGGCTTGAACACAGTGATTTCCAGGTATTATTTAAGAGCAAGTGTTGGGATTTTAGTTCTGTTAGGACTATGTTGATCAGAGCGACATATTTTTTTTAAAGAAATTTATAACTTCTAAGAATTTCCTACTCCCTTCTTACTTTTGTTTTTGTTGATTAATTTAGCACGGACAAGCCTGGCCTTTAATATCAGTCAAGAGTAATGGAGCAAGCAATGATGCAGATCAAAATATAACTCGGGATAGAGACGGTTTAGCTTGTTTAAGAAATCTGTATCATGAATTAAAATGCTTTTGGGAGATGCCTGAAAATGGAAGGGAAACAAATTTTATTTGTAAGCTGTTTGCCAACTGTGAGGAAGAATTGTTTATGCTGCTGCAGTGCAATCAAGAGAATGTATATGATTCTTCAGTACTTAATGAGGCTCATTTATTTGAAACCTCCAGAGAGCATGATAATCGCAAGTTGAATAAATTTTCTTTGAAGCTGCATAGTGTGTTGGGAAGAGTAAGCAAGAAGTGGAATTCTATGTGAATTTTTGAGGAGTTAGTTTTGTGATTTTATTTAAAATTTAAGTTTTGTTCGTTGAAAGTTTCTTTGAATTTTGATTTGCCTCATTAGCGTTTTTGTGCATGGCATAATGACCTTACTATCCAGAAGCTTATAGATCATAGCCTTGAATGTGTTGCAGTACTGTAGCTTATGTTGATGTATATTCAAAATTTGTCCTTCTTTCTGCCATTGTTTATCTGGATATTATGGTAGGAAAAGCAGGTGAACATTGATTTAATGGTTAGAGCTTTTTGGTTACAACTATTATGTTCAGGTTCCCTTGTGCTGCTTGAAGAGATGGTTAAGCATACATGTAGGCTGGTGTTGGTACACAGCTAGTCATGAGAACTTCTTTAAATCATGTACCTGCTTTTAGGATCTTAGCTGATTTCGATGAGATGAAGTAAATGATATGATATTATTTTAAGAAATTTCATAACTTTCTGCAAGTGTTAAATTGTTGTTTCTCTCTTGTTTTCAATAGGTCACATACTCTCTGAAGTCAATGGAGGCCCTCGTAGAAACATTGTTTGAGTTTTGCACAGTAAAAGATGTAAGTATTTTTAGTTGCACTGAAAGTTTTTACTGTTCATTTTTATTTTTATTTTTATTTTTGCAAAAGGGTTATGATATTATTATAATACAAGAAAGATACATCAGGGGTTGGGGGAGAGGCACCCCTTGAGCAGACAGAAAGACGGAAAAAAGAGGGGAGATTGCTCCCTGAGCCCAACAAAAACCATCAGGCAGACTGATGAGGAGCTTCATTGGATTTCACAATCCAAGCTCACTTAAAGAGTTCAAATCTCAAACAAGTGCTCATAATTAAAAAAGGGAAAGGAAAGGAACTTTATTCATGCTCAAAGAAATGAAATATGAATGCTATAAGGAAGCAGAACACCCAAGGATAGACAAGTAAATCAATCAACTCTCATCTCACACATCCACAAGGAGGGTAGGGCTATCAAGATAATGACTCTCTCCCACTCACACTCAAGTCTTTAAGAAGAGCTTTGCACAAAGCATAGACTTCAGCCCTCAAGTCATGGTCACTCAACAGGACTCAACATGACAATAGTCGTGACCATAAATGAGACTGCCTTTGGGCTTATATAGGCTCACGTGTGACCGTTGGTCTTCCTTCATGTTGATTTGTCTTCAAAAAATGACTTTTCAGCCAACTGTGAGAGGCTGTGACTCACACCCACTCACAACTAGCCCAGACTACAACCAGCTATGAGCCCACAGTTCTTTGTGGCTGTGACTTAGTATGATTCTCAATTGCTTGCATTCAGAATTGGGGTTAAAACTCGAGATGAAGGTAGAACCAATTGCGAGGTGGCTCTGGCTTGCATGAGCTCGTAGCTCACCCAGGCTATGACCACTTGCATCTTGCAGTGGGCTTGCACTATGAAATCTTTGGCAGAAACATTACTTTCTTCTTTGTTTTGGCTGACTGCAACTAATTGCAACTCGCAGTCTAGTCCAGAGTAGACTGCGGTTGGCTATGATTTGTAGCAGCCTATAGTTGCTTACCCAAACTTGCAAAAGTCATAAAAACACACCCAAAAAATGAAGGTGACAAATACATTAAGAAGGCAGGGGGATGTCATCATCATAGTTAAGCAAAACAAGCTGGCCTACAACATTGTAGTGATGGGGCCCTAGCTCATGACCATGATTCCCTTTAACACGTAAAAACCAACAACAAAGATTTTAAACATATTTACAAAAGCGGTAGGCCATGATGGAAAGGAAAGTGATCTACAAAGACAAATGGGCTTTTCTTGCCCATGAACCTTATCCACAATGCCACATTCATTCTTAGAATTGATAAAATTAGCAGCTTGCTAAAAGGCCTAGTACTTGTCCTTCTGCTGTGTCCTTTGGGTCGCTTGCTAGGGAGCTAATATCAGTTCGGAATGCTTCCCTGGTTGTTTGTGCTTCAGAATGGTAAGGAAGAACTTTGGGAGGTCAACCCTCTTGCATAGCTATAAGCAATGCATAAAACCAAAGTGAGCCCTCTGAAGCTTTCAGATATTCCTTGAGTGAACAAAGCATTGATCAACAACCTTTGTTGTTTGCTGTCACAAGGGGGGTAGTCAAGATTTTGACACTTGGCCATTGGATGTGTGTGAGTCAAGGCCTTGAAAGAATGATGTTGCATCATGGAGTCCGTAGATTGAGGGAAGAATGATTTCTCCAACATTCAGGATACCTAGGTATCCTACAATAGTTGTTTTGGTGAGTTCAATTCAAACTTTGTGGAAGGAAGTTGTGTTGCCTCACCAACGATTAAAAAGTTGAGTCACTTGAAAATCTGGCTCACCATGCAATAGTGGTAGTAGATCTCATTCCGCTGCAACCATTATATCCCACAACTCATCATAAGGTTTGAACTGAGAAAAACTGGGCTTAGATATGGGAGTAACTCCCATGGTATCAATCACCTCCTTCCAAAATTGCCAGGCCAAGATTGCAACTGAACATGGAGAAGGAATGTGGCTAGAATTGAAAATGTGGATGTTCCACGTCTTCTAGAGCGCTCAGACTAACATGTCTCAAGGGAATCTCCAATTAGCTTACCATGAGGATGAAGGCCACTAAATTGCTAGATTTGTTGGCTATAAGGGTAGTTAAAGAAGAGGTGCTTGACCATTTTTGGATCATTGTTGTGATAGTGTGTAACAGGCATTGAGGTTCAAGCTGTGGTGCTAAAGGAAAACTTAAGTCAAAACAGTGCATTGTTGGAGAAGCCAAATGAGAACTTTGGTTTTATTAGGCACCTGCCCCATCCAAGTGACACGCCAACCATGCATGGAGTGGTACTTTGTGTCAATCAGCTGTTTTGATGTACATTGCATGGGCAGGGAGTATGGGTTGATGATATTGAAGTGGGTGCAAAGGTTTTTATGCATAGCCAAATTACTCAAGTGAGACTTCCAAAGAGCATAATTTCTCCTTATAATTCGAACCCTTAAGGCCTTGTCGTTATTACTAATCCTCCTAAATAAAGCATGATGTTGCATCATGATGCAATCCTCAAAACTTGGGACACCTAAGCCTCCCTCTTTTTTGGGTTTAGCAATTTTTTTTGATAAAATGAGATGGACCTTGAAGCCTCCCTTTCATTTGGACCAAATAAAGTTCCTAATGAGGTTGTTAATTTTATTGATGTCCTACTCTGGTGGGTAGCAAAGAGAAGCAATGTACCTAGGGATAGCCACACACATATAGGTGGCTAAGGGAATTCTCCCTTTACTTGTTAGGAAATTTGATGTCCAGTGTTTGATCCAGTTTTGAATTTTTTGAATCAAGTTGGATTAGGTATAATTCTTCCTTTGGGAATACATAGGGATCCCCAAGTATGAATTACTTTGAGAGTTGTGACCAATGCCAAGAGATCTGCAGATCCTCCCTCTCATGGGCCCATTAGTTTGGACAAAGTAGGCATTAGATTTTCCCCAGTTTATATTGAGATCCAACTCCTTCCCCATACAGTGTAAAGCTCTCTTAATAGCATTTGCTTCCAGGAGTATGGCCTTCATGGTGATGTAAAGTTCTCTTAATAGCATTTATTGTTGTTTTAGCTATATAATATGGTTAAACTATTTGACTTTGAATATGAAGTTTTTCATCCATCATGAAAATGAAACAGAGGTTTAGTTGGGCTTATGTGGGTATAGGCAAAACTTGTGATTGTGTTTCATGGAGATTTTTGGATGTAATATTATGGAAAATTGGATTCGTTGATAATTGATGTTTGATACTTGCAGGAGTGCTATTCTACTCTTTTCTCAGCATTTCTCAATAGGGAAGCCTAAGACAGATTTTACAGCAGGAATGAGTTAACAAGAAGATCCTAGATCACCTTTTGTTTTATTTATGTTTGTTGAATCTTTAGGATGTGTGATTAAAGAGAAAGCTATTAAAGAATAGGTTAAAGGAATTCACATCAGCTTATGGTTTTTCTGTTTTTTCAGATTTCTCATGAATAGTTTTTTTTATGACACTTTTATCTTTCTAGAAGTTAGAGAAAGACACATCAGCATCTTAGGAAGGCGTTGATTGATTTTTTCCAGATATCAAAAATAAAGCTTAATTCAGGGAAAAGCACCATCTTTGCCCTTATTATGGTTAGAGACAAGAAATCAAGTAGTTGAAATGTGTTAAAATGGGAAGGGCCCCTATTCCAAGAAAGTATTTGGATTTACCTTTGTCTTTGGGAAGGAATAAAATAGAATTATGGATTGGAGTTCTAAATAGAATGGCACAAAGGTTGACAATGTAAGCTTTTTATCATGGTTGGAAGATTATAATTAATTGAAATATGCTTTTAGTTTGTCTCACTATATTTATTAATATCATGCTTATGGAGTAGGGCCATTGTTAAGTCGTCTATTGGTTATGAAAATATGTCAAATCTCATGGATGAATTCTCTTTCACAATTTGTAGATGTCAGGGCATTCCCCAAGATGCAATGTGTAGCAGTCATAAGGCCTAGTTACTATAGAAAGAGCAAGGGTTTGCTAGAGCATCATCCAGAAATGACACACAACATTGATGTTTGGATGTTATGGAAAGTGGCAACGGTTCCCACATTTGGGATGAATGTGGGTGAGGGGCAAGTCTAACTACAGAAAATTCAAATGACAACATAAAACATTGGTACTCTTAATGGAAAGACATTTGAAATTATTGATGTAATAAAAAAAATGGAAAATTAGCATTGCTTGTCGGTATGAAACAAGATGGAAAGGGGAGAAAGCTTGAGAATTAGGCGAGGCTTCCACAATTTCTACTTGGAAACAGAAAATCACTAAAATAGAGTGGCCATCATTGTTAATTAATTTATCAAGGATAGGTACCCAGCAATGTTCAGATTATGGGCATGAATATTGTTCTTGGAAATGCAATAATATAATTAGTTTATATGCTTCAACCATTGACAGAAAAACTTCTACCAAGCAAGATTTTCAGGATTCAATGCATTTGGTGCTACAAGGAATTCCCCAATAAGAAAGCATATTTATTGGAGGGAATTTTAATGGCTACGTTGAATCTATAAAAGTAGGATATAAAAGGATTCATGGTGGACATGGATTTGGAGAGTGAAATGCTATGAGAGATTCAATGTTGCAATTGTAAGTGCTTGTCACCTTGTAATTGCAAATACCTATTTTCAGAAGAAGGCCAAACATTTAATTACATGTAAAAGTGACATGGATAAAGCACAAATTGACTATTTTTTTCTATCTATAAGAGACTAATCCATTTGCAAAGATTGCAAGGTCATATTTCGAGAGAGCCTTACAACTCAACATTGATCGATGGTCATAGATTTAGCCATATATAGCTTCAAAGGTAGTGTGAGAAGAGATTAAATGCATAAAATGATGGAATTTGAAGGAAGACAACATTGTGTTATTCAAAAAATAATTGTTTAAAGAAAACAACTGGAATTGATATTGTTTTGCAAATTTAATTTGATACTAAATGGAAGTTGCATTCAAAAAATGGAAAGGACATTGTGGGAAAAGCACATCTTAAAAGAGATAGTGATGGAGTGATAAAGTACAACAGGTTAACATGCTATGCAAAAGAAGAAAAAATGCTTTAAGGAAGGACAACAAAGTAGAAACCAAGAAGATAGGCTGATTTACAAAATGGCAAAAATGGAGGCAAAATTAGCAATAGTGAAAGCCAAACATAAGGTGTTGGATTATTGTTACAAGAGCTTAGAAACAAAGGATAGAGGAAAATCTATATACAAATTAGTAAAAATTAGAAACTAGATATGTATAGATGTTGACCATGTCAAATGCACCAAGTATGTAGATAATAGAATTTTGGTAAAATACAATCAAATTTTGAATAGGAGGATGACTTATTTTCAAAAATTATTAAACAAAGATTTTTCAAGAGGACATCAATCAAATTTTCATATGATTAATGAATTTTGCTTCTTTGAGGTGAAGACAACACCTAAGATGAAAAATGGAAAAGCTGTTGGACTAGATACCAATCCTATAGAAGCATGGACAACATTAAGAGATACATGAGTATCATGGCTAACACAATTATTTAACAAAATTTTGATGGGTCTTATGGAGGAAAAACATCAGTGATAAATATATTAAAGTGATTCAAGACATATGAAAGGGCTACTACTAAAATTAGAATTACTTGTGGAATCACATTTTATTTTTTAATCATAGTAAGTCTATATCAGGGGTCTGCACTCAGAATATACTTGTTTACTATTGTTATGGATAAATTAACTAAGGAAATATAGGATGAAATCTCTTGGTGTATGATATGTGCAAGCAATATTGTGTTGGTGGGTACATCTTGAATAAATATTGCTTTTAAAATGAAAAGATAGAGAAATGCTCTAGAATCAAAAGACTTAACAATTAGTAGAAGTAAGATAGAATACATAAAATGTAATTTCAGGAAAAGTGTAAACAATGATGAAACAAAACTAAGAAGTCCCTCGTTGCAAACAGTGCCACTATGTAGGATCAATCCAATTAGATTGTGAAATTGATAAAGATGTCATAAATAGGATTGAAGTAGGATGATCAAAGTGGAGACAAACTAGTAGTGTTTTATGCGATAAAGGAATCCTATTAAACCTAAAGGGAAACTTTTACAAAACACCAACTAGGCTTGCTATTTTATATACTGTTGAAAGTTGGGCTTTAAAAAGGAGATATGAATAACAAATTAGTGTGACAGAAATTAGGATGCTTAGATGGAAGGTGAATATTACAATAACAGTTAAGTTATATAATACAAACATTAGTGGAGGGCTTGAAGTGGCTTCTATTTTATATAAGCTATAGGAATGTTATCTTAGATGGTTTGGTCATATTTCCAAAGAAGATCAGATAATGATCCTATTAAATAAGGTTGTTTCATCACAATTCTCAGAAAGTTGCCAAAAGGAAGACCAAAAAAGACATGGAAAAAACAATTGAAGATGATATGAAAAAATTGCAATAGATAAGGATCTAGCTTTTCATAGAGGTGAATGATGAAAGAAAACTCATCTAGCTGACCCAATTTTGTTAAAACAAGGCTAGGAAGTGGAGGAGGATGTTGTTTATAAACACCAAAGGAGATAGTTAAGAGATTAGAGAAGTTAGAATACAATTTTCTTTGGCATGATTTTGAAGAAGATAAAAAAGTCCATCCATTTCCATCCATTAAATTGGAATGCTATCTAGTTGCCCTAGTAATATGGTGGACTTGGATTTAATAAATTATGTTATTTGAATAGTACTCTTTTGGGTAAGTTAACTTTGAGGATATGAATGAGAATGTGACATGGGCAAGTAACGAAGGCAAAATATTTAAACCAACCAAAATAATTTTTAGAAAGATTGCATCTCTTAAATGCTTCACAATATGGAAAGGACTTGAGCAAGTACATAGATGGATGAAAAATCATTGTATTAAATCTCAATATGGTGAGGCTTGCTTGGGAAAGACAAACACTCATACCAAGTTGCAAAGCCTTATGAATCTTTACATGTAAGTCAAGTAGCTAAGAAAGCTATTTGCTGAAAAAAGATGAGCCCCATTTCTAATGTTCATATGTGTTTTTTGAAATGACATGAAAAGAAAAAGTTCTAATGAATGCTGATAACGTTAAACAAATGTTGTTTTTGTAAGGATGCTTGTGAGGATGACAATTATATCTTTATGCACTATCTTGTAATTCCTCATACTTGGAATAAAGTATGGATAACTACAAATTAGCATTTTATAATGCCAATTGTGAAAATCTTTACAAGATCTTGCGATAGCTCAAACTTGAATGGATGAAACGTAATTTGTTAATAAAACATGAAGTGCTTTGCTAACGTATGTGATTTTCAAACTTTGGAAGGAAAGAAATCGTCAAACTTTTGAAGGGATAGAGAGTAATCTACATTGAACATGGTGACTAGTAGTTTAAATTATGAAGAGAACGTAAAATAGAAAATGAGACCTGATTGCTTTGGTCTATGAATTCTTTGAGATTTTAATTTTTATTTCAAAGGTTAGGAATGGATTGAACCTTGAGATGATTATTCTATATTTGTTTATCCTTGAGGATGGCAATTTTATTTTTGTACACTACCTTGTAACTATGCATCTTTGGAACAAATCTTAGATGGCTAAAAATTAGCATTTTATAATGCCAATTGCAAAAATCTTTACAAGATCTTGTAGCAGCTTAGGTTTGGATTGATGGAATATAATATATTAATAAAATATGAAGTCCTTTGCTAGTACATGTTATTTTTGAAATTTGGAAGAAAAAGGATTGTCAAACTTTTGAAAAGAGGGAGAGAATCTACATAGAATATGACAGCTAACAAGTCAAAGTATGAAGTGAATTTACAATATAACATAAGGCTTGATTGCTTGGGTCTCTATATTCTATGAGATTATAATTTTTATTTCCAAGGATAGGAATGGATGGCTTTCGCAGTAGAACTTTAATTATGTTTATTGGTTGATCTTTAAGGTTCTAGTGTAATGGTTCTGCCCTTGGAAAACACCATTCGGCACTACTTGAGAGTCCCAACAGCAGCAATGAAGGAGGGTGGACTCAAGTTGGACTATGCCTTACTAATTAGCATACCTATTTCACAACATGGAGCAGACAACTTGTTAGCTAATGGTTAGCGCTGCTAGAGTAGCCATAAGCATTAATTACGCAACCAGACCAACATGGTACACACACAGAGCCAAGCTCATAATACATCATTCTCCTAGAATGGCCACAACACGTTCCTATACTAATGCATCTAGCCCTAAGCACCACTTCAAAGAGAGTGTAGTGGCCTGAGCATCGAAGTCAAAACTCCTATGCAAGCTGACATATCTTTGTGACAAAGTTCACAAGGAATTAGGGCCCATTCCCAAAAGGATCTCCATGCTCCTCTAATCCCTGTTCCAGCGGGAAACAACCTTCGATCCACCAACAAGGCATGTTTTCCTACACTAGGACTAGCTTGGTTATACTTCAAACCTTATTTCATTCCTAATTATTCTAAAGAGAAAGAGGTTATGAAGCTTTATAGCATCAAAGAAGACCAATAGGACCTATGGGACAAGCATCAAAGAAGACCAATAGGACCTATGGGACAAACACCAATCTTCAACAGGGGAATGCAACTGCACATGATATTTACAAAGTTGGTTGAGCCTGCTTTTCTTGATCACTAGTCATTGTATAAAGCTTTTTGTTCAAAAATTGAGTTATAAAAACTGTACAGAACTAAACTTCAACCAAGTAGGACATACATAATTGATGTGCTGTTTTTATTTCATAGAAAGCAATTGGGAATATCCCTTAGTCTGCATTACTTCCGGTCAAGAAGGTATGTTGAGTGTTTGAGTGTTCATATGCTCTTTAGCCAACTTTTAGCTTTGTTGGAAATGAATTTTGAGGTTGATTAAAAAGGGTTCCATAGACACATATTTACATGTGTTTACAATCAAACATTTTTCATATTTCGTTGACCATGTTCTCATGTTTACAACAATATCTTTGATTATATTTAATTAGGAACTTAGCCAGCCCCGTTTTGTTAGGACAAGGCTAGAGTGATGATGATGACATTTAATTAAAAACTCTGTATAATCAACACCACATTATGATATTGAGAACAGAATAACTGCAATCTCATAGTTGTAATAGACAAAATGGATCTCAGACATCTTGTCACTTTTCGTATTGAAGTTCAATCCATGGTTGAGAAGAATACATTTTTGGTGCTATAAATGTTTTCAAGCTTGCAAGTCAGAAGAGTTTTCATCTCCTAATCTTATAATTATAATTATAAATAAGAAATTATAATTTACTTATAAATCATTTATTAGTTTCCAGGGGAAGCATCAAATGCACCATCAAGGATGCTTACCTGTTACGTCCATTTTCTTGTATTACAATGGAATTATGAATCATGATTTTGTAGCTGGCATTGATGGTCAAATATATATTGAATGGGTTGTAGTATTCAGTTTATATCATATTTATTTATTTTGAAATTTTGTTATTAAATTTCACTAATTTATTTCACAGGTGAAAAGCATTTGCAGTGCATTGAGAATACTGAAGTACACATTGAATCACTATTATTGTTTACACAAAGTTAATGGTAGAAGGTATTTCATACAAACATATTTTTATTTTGAATGATGGTCATTTAATTGCCCAAATTTGTGGCAGTTTTAGGGCTAAATGTCATATACGTCTTCTCCTATTTTTACACAATAATTTAAAATATATTAATAGTTGTTAAGAATTATTACAGTAGCAAATTTGTGGTGCTTTTAACCATGATTAGCTTCATTTAAATCATAACCCTTTCAGTCTTTATTGTTTTTCTTTTGGATTATGTACTTTGTTAGTACGTTCAGAACTTGGCATACTTGTCTGCCACTTAACAGAGACTTAGAAGATGTTGATAACTTGTGTGTTTAAAATAAGGCACATTTGATAAATGAAATTTTCTGGGAAGTAGTAACTAGCTAAACTATGTTTTTATATTGCTTTTTTTTTTTGAGAAATGGTCAGGCAAAATTATATTAAGATGAAAAATATGTACAAGGTGGGGGGAGTTCTCCCCCCCATTGCAATGAAGACCAAAAACAGCCCTGTGTTCCTTCCCAAATGGCCCCCCCACATCAGCAAAGATACATATGAGAAAGGTGGGTTGGGCACGATGTGACTTGGGCATTGTAGGCAAGAGTAAAGCAAGTCACAAAATGTTGACTTCCCACCTATTCCTTCTAGCAACGATGTGTTGATTGTGGCAGACATTAAAACTAGCCTACACAAGGATTTGCAAACTAGGTCCAAAGATAGGGGATGCTTAGAAAAGAAGTCAACACCTAAAGGAAAGAACGTGAAGGCAATAACGTTGGAGGGTTTTCTCCTTTCCCTATCAATGATGGGGACCAGGGGCATTTCTTCCTTGCAGCCATTAGGTTTTGATGGGACCACAAATATCCCTCTAACAATGAAGGGTCTCTAGTTTCACTTAGGGAGTTCATTTGAGTGGATTCCAAACCCATTTAGCAAATTGGCATCACAAGGAAGATAGAATCTGTGTTAAGGAAAGGCCATGAAAATAGAGGTAAGAATTTGACCTTGAGTCTAAGAAATAATCCGTGAAGTGACAATGTGTAGATGGGGAGGCAAGCTTGATGAGTTTGGTTGTGAAGGCCAAACTTGTTGGGGTTGATTCACCCCAATGTAGCGTGGGACATCTGTTTGGTTGTGTTGTGTCATACCCTAAAAATCGTATGTAAAAAAATTAATTAAAAACTTAAATATTCATGGGGCATGATAATTAAAAATTAACCCCTTAATAAATCTTTAAGCAACTTTAACACGTATAAAACTATATAAGCATATACATTAACTTAGAAACTTAATAACTTCAAAAACCATTGGAAAATCCGCATTACTTATTAATGCCCACTTAGGCCTTGTTATATCGTAATATTAGAGTTTAATGGAAAATTCATATTCATGGCCAAAATACAAATTCATTGAATGAACAAACATAGCATGAAATACATAAAGAAGTAATCCTCCATCTAATATCAATCCTTCCTCTGGCTTCTTCTTGACCACCTCCAAAGATTGGCTAAATTTGTATGAAATCATATGTAGGAATTAGAACACCTTTGCATTTAAGGAAATCTACCTTAAAGCTTCATGGAACAAGATTGGAAGAGGGGGTCCATGCTGCAAAACACACTGTTAAAAAAATAGTAATTAATGATTAACTAAACTGTTAATCAAAAGCATAACCGTTAACTTGTTCATTAACCAAAACCATTAACAAAACTGTTAATGTATTAATCTACTGTTAATCCATGATTTGCATTTACCAATGATACTCCCGTGAGCTTCCAACATCAGACATAGAATGACTATATGGTTAATACTAACTTAACTAGCCATGAAGGACTATTTGGTGCAATACCTCACCTATCTAAGCCATCCCTCATACATATATAACTATTCGGTTACATTATGGTTAGTATCAACCTTATAACTACCCTAGGTCCTAGCCTCTACTATCACCTAGGTTTGTTTTTGACTACATGTCATTGAGGTTGATGGTCCTGCTCTAAAGTCAACTGTACTATGATCGACTAGACAATATAAGCTCCTCTTGCACATCATGTTAATTAATGAAACCTTGCTGATATTGACTACATACCACTAAGGTTGATGGTTTAGCTCCGAAGTCAACTATACCATTGGTGACTAGCTAATATCAGTAGTCTAAACATTGTTTCATAGCTTCCTGATGCCTTGAGCCTACCCATACATGCTTGAAACATCCGTTAGCTATCGTTGAATGCAGATGCCATCGTTGCTGTGTTGTGTTGGAAAACACAAAAGAGTTTCCTTTCTTAAAAGTGTGGGGATCTTGTTAGTTTGTCAACAATGCTTAGAAGGGATTTAGACTCTTCCAGTGCTGCCCCCCAGCAAATTTAGAGGTCTCTGGTTAGCTACCCTTCTTGATGGAGTTCTTAGCCACATGGCTTCTCCCTTTTGGTAGCGCAGAGTATGTGGTCTCTTTCTCCATGTCACGGATTTTGATGTTATATGATACCTCCTTTGGGAAAGCAGCTCAGTGGAGTCAACTTTAGAAGCTTCCTTGTAGGCCTAAAATTTTTCTGTTTCTTTTGGTTGCCTTCTTGGGCATAGCGCAATTTGGACACTTGAGAATTTGAAACATAGAGGATTTCAGCTGGCTTTAAGATGCACTTTTTGTTTTCATCATGATGAAACTATGGCCCACATATTTACAAAACGTACTTTCCGATAGGCCATTAAATCAATCATGATGAGAATGGAAGGGACTTCCAGTGTTGATTTTTGGGCATGGGTTCAGAGTCTCAATCATTCTTGCACTTTGTGCAATAGACATCATGTTATGGTTTGAAGCCACATGGCAGACATGGTTGGAGAGGAATCATTGCATTTTTGCATGCGGTAATGCACTTTCTTTCTTCGTTGTGGCTATTAAAGCCCTACAATATTGTGAACGATGGATGGATTTGCACCAATTGAGTATGGTGTTGCTAGTGCGTTTGTTGGTTAAGCCTGAGCCTATGATCATGCAGACCTGAGAGGCTTGGTGACACTCCCTTTTTTTGTGGATGTAGGATGGGATGTGTATTTTTTTTGTGCTCCAGGGTTGTCCTTGTTCTTGGGTGGTGTAGGTAGTTTAGTCATGGAACAGGGATTTGTGTATTGTCCAGGGTTTGGAGGTGAGGATTTTGTCAGAGTTAGTTGTGCACACAATCAATTTTCAAGAACAATGCTGCATGGGGGCAGTTTGGCATCACAGAGGTTCATCATTTTTTCAAGAACAATGCTATTCCTATTGCTTGTTGCAGGTCTTAAAATTATATAAGCGTAACAGCACCATGGGCCAAGATTGCTTGGCAAATAATGAGGTACTTCACGTTAGATCCAAGGGTCAATCTATTTTTTGGATTGCACTTTCTCTTGTTTTGCATGTTTTGCCTAGGTGGTGCAGAGGATCATTTTTGTCTACCCTCATTCGTGGTGGAGGAGCTCTGAAGGGAGCTGATGCATGTTGTGTGGTCTTGGGTTTACCCTCATTCTTGGTGGAGCACCTTTGAAGGGAGATGATGCATGTTGTGTGCTCTTGAGTTTTCCTGGTAACCCACAAGGGTTTGTTGGGCATGATGATTAACTCTGTGAGAGGCTTGGCCCCTTGCTCAATCTCACATTGTTGTGCTGCCTCCACAATGTTGGTTCCTTGCCTCTTCATCATCCCCAACTTTTGGCGTTGAGCCCTCAACCTTAAGGAGGAGGACATTATCATCACACCAGGATCTAGTAGGTGCATAGTAGAATGCCATTCTTTCTTTCCATAGATCTGTTCCCTTGGATTGGGTCTTACCACTTTGGTCAATTGGTTTGGGTTGGAACACCTGCATCCTTTGTAGCTCTTTTCGATGCCAAGGTCCTACCACAGCCGATTGTCATTGAAGAAGGTGAGGATTAGTCAATGATTGCCACTTAATGTAGGGGCTTCTCTTTATTCCTGCAGTCGGAATTTGGGCAAGCTTCGGCAGACTTAATTGAGCTGGATTTTTTTGACACATGAATGGCTGTGGCATTTTTCTTTGTTGGTTCACACGGTGCCCCAACACATCTTCCTCAGTCAACTATACTCCTTTCTAGCATCTTGCCATGTGTTAGTGATGCCCATTAGCAATGCTGTCGTGGTCGTCTTTCTTGCGTAGTTATCATCACATCCAGTAACAGTCAAGTTGCCTCGAGCAGATGCACTTTTCTCATGGCCAGCAAGTTTGAATGTTGTGACTCATTGGTGGGCCCTTTGTCACTCTCTTGCTCTCCACTCCCTTTGTTTTGTTTTTGGGTTTTGTTGCTCCTTGCTGTTTTATTTAGCGTCAGTTATGTTTTCTCAAATGATTAATTTGTGAAGCTTTTCTGGCGATTCCTGGTCCTATGGACAGGTTTCTTTTGGCTCTTTGAAGGTGTTTTGGTTATAATGCCTTTGGACAGTTATTTTTGCTTGCAGAATATAACTTTATGATCACCATTTACCTTGAAAAAAAGAGAAATTTTCATTTTTGAAGAATATGCATAAAAAAAGAGATGGTAGTGAAGGGTAACCTAGTATTTGGGATGACCTATTGAGTGGTAATAGTACGGGTCATAGGGTTTGGTTCTGTTTAGGGCTTCATGGTGCTTGATTCATGAAAGGGTCATAACAGGGGCATAGGGTGTGTATGAGCGTCTTGAAATGTAGAAGGTACCATATCGTTTGTCTTTGAATCGAGTTAGGCATGCATATGGGTCAAAGAACTGAAATTAGAGAATTTAAGCTTCTTTACTTGGTATATATTATTTATAGTGTGAAAGATAAATGGCTATGAGTATGTATGGTTTGTTGAGTAATCGGGCCTTAGAAGCTTTTGTCGGTTTAATAATTAGTGTTTTGATAACCATCTAGAATTGAACGGAAAACTTGTAGTGTGATGATACCGTCTAAACACAAATTGAAGATCGTTTTTATTTATTTTTGTTTTTTGTTTTGGTTTTTTTTAAAAGAAAAGATGGGTAATATATATTAATTGATAAAAATCTTTTATTGTATACAAAATTGGTCTGCCTTAGGCAAAATGGCACTCATCAGCAGTCAGTACCCTTCTATACAAGAACATCCAAGGTTATAATACAAAAGGGCTCAATTAGATGGCATGTAGCATCCAAAAATTTTTTAACCATCAACTACAATGCTAAGTAAGACATGGGGATATAATAAGGGTCATCACCAGGAGGCTCAATGCTCATCCTGGAAAGCCCTGGGAGGGCCAGTAGATGAGCTACAAAACTAGATATTCACTATGGAATAC
Source organism: Gnetum montanum (assembly GCA_015680685.1). Classification (NCBI taxonomy): domain Eukaryota; kingdom Viridiplantae; phylum Streptophyta; class Gnetopsida; order Gnetales; family Gnetaceae; genus Gnetum; species Gnetum montanum. Next base: position 44,943 of record MNCI01007380.1, read on the forward strand.
AATGTGTTTAGCTAGGGAAACTCCTATGATGGTCATGAGTGATGTAGTCCCCACCCTTATTGCATAGCAGGACCTTTTAAGTCTTCATTAAGTCCTTAAAGGCCTTCCTTCCTGGGATTTTATTGGGGTGGTGAATTCTGCAAGGTCTGCAGTAGGTGGACTTAAATCTTCCCTATGGTTGCACTCCTTGTGAGCCCAAGAATTCAAAAAGGGCAAAAACTGGAAGTAAGGATCGGAACTCCTAGCTAATTGGAATCTTTTTGCTGCTACGGTAGACTACAAACTGCATCCTTTCAGCAAGATCCTATTTAGAAATCCTTAGAGTTAGCCATCCTCAGTGTCATGGGGTTGTAAGTCACACCTCTTCTGTAGTTTTAGATTGTGGCCCCACTGCTAGTTGCAATCTATCAACAACCCAAGTTCCAATCAAATTCTATTAGAAAATCAAAGGATCAGCAATTGTGAGTGGGCTGTGAGTTGCACCCCTGCCTGTAGTCCACTATGACTTGACTGAGTCATACCCAAACTGCAGTTCGTTGCCAAGCATCCAAAATACATCAAAATGACTTCAAAGTCAAGATGCAGATTCCCCACTGCTACTCGTATCCTATGAAAGAAGTAAAATAAAATTTGAAGTATGGAGAGGTGTCCTATACTACATATGGTAGTGGTAAGCTTTAGTTAGATGTGACAGAAAGTGAGGGAATCCCTAGGGTGTTAGGATTTCATCAAATGATGGAATCCATATTAGCAAATGCTATATTAGTTTCTTTCATTATGTTAGTAAATGTCTTTGTGTTTCTCAAGTCCAAAGACTTGGGTTTGAGCCTAGGCGCAGCCACTTGAAGAGGCCTAGGCGCTTAATTCTTATTTAGCTTAGTCCTTGCTTATCTACCAACCCTCTTAGGACCCTGCTTGGCAAGATAAGCATTGAGGCTCAGGGTGATGATCCTTAGTGAGGGGAAGTGGTGGAACTTGATGTTTTACACTTCTGCATATGCAAATGTTAATATATTTGTTGATAATGCTAGTCATCATCCCAGGACGTTGATGTATTAGTTTGAACAGAAAAAGCTTATCATCACATACAAAATTTGGCTGCCCTGGCACAAAAACAGGCTGAAGTCAGTATTCAAAAAGGTCCAATTATTGCACATATAACATTTAAAATTGAATAAGCATAGACCACATTGCCTAGGGAAGTGGAACAGTTATGGAGAGTTATCTACCCCTATATTTTAAACTCTTGCATGTCTAGATAACCATTATGGGTTGCAGTGCATGTAGGTTGGGGAGCTGCTGTCATGGGCCTAGATGATGATGGTCCTGTCCACATCCTCAACCAAAACCTTGCACATTGCTATGAGCGCCTTGAACTGGGATTTTTATTTGCATGGAGGGTTCTGGAAAGGCTGCAGTATCTAGTGGTTATCTTCCCTACAGTTGCCCTTTCTGTGAGCCCAGGGCTCTGAAAAGGGCATTCTCCAGATGCAAGGATCTTGTTCCTTGCCATCTTGTGCATGGCCTCCATCTGCTTAGCTTTCTTTGCGTTCACCTTACACTCCGACTCTACCAGCTCCTTTGGATTGAGTTGCTTTGGCTCTTTAGCACTAAGAGGGGAAAAAATCTTCTCTTTGCATTCTTCCCTCTTTGCCTTATCTTCGCATGCAACAGGCCCTTGTGTCTTTTCCTCGAGTTTATCCTCTTCATTTTGTTTATTGGAAGGTTAGTTATTACTATTTTAATATAATCTCTCTGACCTGTTTATTTTTGTATAACAGGAAATTTAATTTAATAAGAAATTTTATTTTTGTGAAATAACTTAAATTTTAATTTTATATGATAAAAAATGTATTTACCCCCTAAAAGATAAGCTATATCAAGTACTTGAAGTTTGAACCTATTGTCTAGTTTGCAGCACTTTTAGTTTTTTCAATACAGCTCTTAGTTTTAAAGGGACATGTTTGAACACAATTTTTGCACGTAAACTGGGTAAATGACAATTTTGCATCCTTATGATTGAGAGTCAGCCAAACTGGGTTTAATACTTGTGATTGCGAAATTGCCATCATGGTATTTAGGGCTTATCTATTGTTGCAGGATTTGTTCTGAAGGAAGAACTTACCATGTAACATCTCAAGACTTTTATGCATATCACAACCAAAAGAGCAGAGAAATTTCAAAATCAAACCTCGATTGCAAAACCAGTTTGGATGATATGCATCTTGGATCTGATCTTTTCTCTCGTCTTTATTTCAAAACAAAGAAAAATGAGGATTGGAAGACATTTCAACATATTGCCTCTAGAATGGATCTTTGTAAATCGAAAAAGAGGGTGTGTAGCAGTTCTAATCTTCCAGAAAATAAAGGTATATGCAATGTTATTGTATCTTTATCACCGGTTACAATCTTTCAAAGGCTTCAACAAATATTACTGACTTACAAAGAGAATTCTGTTAAGCTAGAAGCACTTTCTGCAATGAATGTGATTATAGCAAATAGCAATCCAAACTCAGAACGATTTGTGTAAGTTCATATGAATTAGTTAAGCAGGTTTGTGTTAATAGCATATTTTATGTGGCATCACCTGTTTAAACCCTTTTTTTAAAACTCTTTTCTTTTCTTCCTTTTAGATATGGTCCAATGATGTTCTACAGAACTTTATCTGAACACTTGCGCAAAAGGGCTGGTACAGCAATGCAGCTTCAGGCTGTCCAGAATTTGTTTCTTCTTCTTAATTGTAATTTTCCATCGTTTGTTTACTAGACAGACAAGTCAGACAAGTATTTAATGTGATCAGTGAATTTGAAATCTTTACATGATACTTTATTATTTACAAGTGTTTTTTTCTATTTCAGGCCCTATGCTTTTCAACTTATTTTGTGGTTGCAAAAGTGGTGCACAAACAGTATCAGAAGAGCCAAATGGCATAATAGATACTTCACGCATTGAAGGCACACATGAATGGGTTTTGCAGGGTTTATCTGAGTGCATTGTTTTGAATTGTGATCAAAGGGTATTAAAATTTGAAACTATATTTACTTTATGGGACCATGACTCTTGACTACAATTTTTTTCTTCCTTACGTTTTTTTTTTAATTAAAAAATTATTGTTGGACTGATGTAGGATTATAAACTTCTACGGTGTGCTTTGCATGTGCTATCTTTTATTGCTGCATCTGGAAATATTGGAATAGCTTGTTTGTTAGGATTTACAAATGACTGCAAAAATGCAAGTATAATTACCCAGGGGAATATAACAAATCAAGCAGCACTTGAAAAGACTTCAGATTCCAAGGGTGATGCTACCAGCCATCATGATGACATGGAGGAACAGAACATCAACATTCCTGAAATGTTACTTTCACTTTTGAATACAGAGCTTGAAATAATAGAAACTGGTTCAAATGAAAAACTGAAAGAAAGGTAAATATCATATAAGCAGTGTCATTCGGATGATAATGGGTTATGATGCTATTAACCAGATTCTATTTGTTTTTTAATGCGACAGTGCTGCTTTGCTTCGTGAAGCGTTTCTGCTTCTCCATTCTCTTTGTGCTAATGTGAAATATGGAGTTGCTGTCTTGGTGAGGTTGACAGGTACCAAGCAGAAAAGAAGGCTATGTTGTAACGTGCTTAGTAGAATTATTAGTTGGCTTGAAGGCAATCACTCTGAGAGAACGGAAATTTTGCATTTGGCACATGATATGGTGCAAAGAATTTTGTCCTTGTTAAGCAATACATGATTTTCACTTGTAATTTCATAAATTTTATGTATAGCATACGATAGAGTTTTCCTGGCTTCTTTGATGGGTGTTTAGTACAAGTTTACATTTTCCTTCCATGAAAACATTTGGATCATGGTTATGTTTTCTTCCTTTATTGTCTGGATTATATTAATCAGTCTTTTAAGCTCACAAATCTGCGGTAGAAACTGCCTAGGAAATAGTCATTATATCCATATGCCTAGAAGTACTATGGCAGAAACTTCTTGAAGTTGCCTTGGCGAATCAGGATACTAATTATGGGGATGCTATGCACTGTGATTGTTTCTGGTGATATGGGTAGCTTTTAAATTTACTTGCTATAAAGATTCAGGTTCTTGGCAGGGTGTTATTATATTTATACATTGAATAAGAATTGACGGTATTAAAAAAGGTATAGTTCGCTTGTACAAGAACATTTAGCATGTTCTAGATATGCATGATTGAGTTCCTTGAGGGGTTTTTTTTTCGGTTTCTAAAATTAATAGAGAGTTCTAGCTGCATACGATTTTTTTCTCTGCGGATTTGAGTTGTTGCAAAGGGTTTTGGCAGATTTGTGGTGAGATCAAACCACAGATAATAAAAGAAATGTTGGACAATTATGAACTATTGACAAGAAAATCTACGAAACTACTTGAAATGAAATTTGCGGAGTAGCAGAACTAGTTCTAAATAATGCTGTAGAGTATTTGAAACAAAGCATGGGGCAGAATTGGCCAAGGCTTCTTAACAAATTATATGTATTGTATCTAAGTGGCTGCAAAATATGAGAATTAAAAGGGAAAATAATTTAGATCGTTGGAAACATCATTTAGGAGAAAAAAAATGAGGGAAAGGAGCGTTTTCTTCCTGGTCTTGTATCCCTTTGATGATGAGTTTATTGCTAATTTAATAGTTGGTTGAATATATGGCAACATAGAGAATGTAAATTTTAAAATTGTTATTTCAAATTTTTTAAAAGCAAATATAGACATGTTTTAAAAATCCGATGTAAGTCGTAAAGGAGAACCTTTAATACATAAAAGATTATGTATAAAAACATAAAGTTAAGTAAAACTTCGGTAAACTAGAGCTTTTACTTAGAAATTTGAGATAAAATTTTGAAGGTTTGAGCTATTTGTATCTCTACTAAGATTGTAATAAAGAAGGTGAAACTTTACCTTATTTAATTTTTGTATATGAATAAATTCATAATTACAATATTAGACTTGCCCAGCCATGGCGTCATAAAGGTTCATCTAAAATTGAGAACCATATTTCTCTAGTGATGTCATATTGTTGTTTTATAAATTTTTTGGTAAATGTTTTTCTTCCTTCTTTCTCACTCTTGGATATCTTACGTGATGAATCAATTGTTTCTCTTAATATTACCCTAAAGTGTTGCATAGAATTTCTAATTGTAAGAACATTTTTTAAAAGGACTCTCATAGTTCATAGATAGTTAACTCACAAACTTATTTTTTAAACAATGGAAATGGAAATGCTTAATTAAGTCCTATGAGATCACAAAGAGTTTATAGGACAAAGTTTTTTATTGCAAGGCTTTGATATGGTCATGATGGGTCTTGAATAGCTCATCAAGAAAATGACCCAAAATTGACACCACGAGCTGAAACAACTATGGTAAAGTTGTTGCTTGAAGACTATATTCAAGTCTAAGAGCATTAAAGAAAAGACAATTCAAAAAGATATGCTTTTCACCTTGCACTATATTTAAGTCTAAGAGCATATATAAAAGAAAAGACTATATTTAAGTCTATGAGCATGTATACAAAATTTGCAAATGTGTTGTTCTCTTTGAAGATTAATCCATCTCCTTGTTTCAATCAATATATAGTGAGATCCCACACAAGCATGTGTGATTGCCACCTTTGCATAGAAATAGCAACAAATAAATAAGTAGGTATTTTTGCTATGAATCCTTCTTAGATTTGTTGCAAATAAATTTGTTTTTTTTTTTCACATGGTTGCTCCCACATGTACTTCAATATCTTTTGTATGATTCTTGTTTTCAAATCCTTAAAGCCCAAATTTAAATCTTGATATTCAATATTCCATTTTTGAAGCCATTTATTCCCATCATTGAACCATCCGTTTTTCTTAGTAACCTTATAAACTTCTGTAGATAGGTAAACATCATTTTTGAAAATTGTAAAAAATTTTGAAGAGCTGCAGTATCTATAGGAAGCATATTTGCTTTTACTAATAAAATATCATATGGGTTCGAGTGTTTACTTGAAGTTCTTGCAACAAAAATTGTTTTTGGACATATTCCAAAGATTTTCATTGTATTGCAAATAAATTAGATCTTCAAGTTTCATGTTCGTATAATAGAATTGGCTGAATAAATTGATTGTACATTTGCTTGTGAAGATCCTATGTACAAATTTATTTTTGTACACATTTACTATGAATTGAATATAAAGCATGAGATGAAGAGTCCTTCAGTCAACTATGTAGATGGGCATGCATTGACATAGCCTCCTGGATGTATCCTCGTTGACATATCCTTAGATACGTTGACACATATGTGTTGATGCTATTCCACCCTAAGCCTATATAAATATGTGCACCATCCACATTAATGACACATTTTGTCATTTTTGCAGCAAAGCTCTTCAGTTTATTTTCATAGGACTTAGCCAAATTTTCCTTTGAGTGCCCACAATGTGGATTGAATTTATCGAACAGAGTTTTATTCAAGTGGCATTGTACATGAATGATAATAAAATCGACATTGATTCTTTCTATTGTAGTACTTGTACTAGCATTTAGTTTATTTCCAAGCACTTTATCTTTAATGCATTTTACTTTTCTGTGTTCAAGAAATTAATATTTTATTCTATAATAGTGTGAGCATGACCACTTCGAACATAACATATTAATGTTTAGTAATGCCAACAATGAATACTTGGTCCACCCAACAGTAGACACTTGGTGATCAAGTAATGTTAATATAGGTTTAGGATGAGTATGAAAAATGGGCATGGATGCTTTATGCTTAGGTAGGCTAGATTACCCTTAGGTGCATAATTAATTAAGTTTTAATATTTCAAACATTTTTACTCTTTCATTATTTTAATGATAAAAATGACAAAAATATAGATATCTTATGTTTCAATCTCACTTAACCATACCTACCAAACTAGCACAAGTGATGATTGGAAAGATCACGACTAGCAACCAAACATCTAGTTCTCTAAGATGCTTAGGGCCTAAAGGTTCCACGAAACTTGACTAGCTCATACGTACATGCTTGTGATTCATATTGTTGGGTGTAAAAAACACTCATTGCTCATCATTGGTACTGTTGCCAAGGAACCTTTCTTTGTTATGCACTAAGTATTTTAGATAATTGAATCATACAAAGATCATTGTAGGAACATAACAAACTATCTTAAGAAAAATAATAATATTTTATTCAAGGCATAGTATAAGAACAAACTGAAATATGACTTCTTTTTGTAGGAGTGATTCCCCACCTATTAATGATAGGATTAGAAAGAACCTGAAGGAAGTTCATCAATAATTCATTTGGATCCATACTATTTGAACTTCACTTTCATTCTTCACCAAGAGGAATAACTACATGGAGAGACATGGAGAGACTTGAAGGGCAACGTTGTACTACCACTCAATCGTGCCATTTTGTCAATGTTTATAGCAAAGTTGATAAAGCTGGGGCTTGAAACAATAGCATCAAACTACTAAGTGATAGATTATATCTTTAGGGGCTATCAACCTACAGAGGCCTAACTTAGGAAGGACAAACTCATGGAGGCCCACCATGAAGCCTCCAAAGAAAAGATGGTCCCGATTACACTGACATCATAGTTAGAGAAGGAGGACACAAAATATCCATTAGGTAGATCTTAATGTCATAGTCCTCCTTCCTTTAATGATGAGAATATGACATAACAATGGTTACGTTCAACCTTAGCAAGCAATTGATGAGTGGTGAGGTACCCCTACACCCAACCATATGACTCACAAAGCATTCACACATGATCTGGTTGAATTCCATAGACTTTGTCATTTCTAGTGCACTACCCCTTTAGGAAGTGAATTTAGCCTTAAGGTCAATCATTGTTGATGAGTGGCGAGGTACCCCTACACTCAACCATACGAATATGAGCGTCTCACGCATGATCCGATCAAACTCCAAGGACTAAGTGCTTACGTGCCCTAATGGAACACTTAAGGTTAATTAATCGCTGTCTTCCCAAACTTACTTGTATTGTTACGGTTGTATGGTTAAGTAAGTTTGAGGTATGTGATTTTTATATCTTTTATCTTTTAATGTCTTTACGCTAATAGGGAAAGGGTGAAGAGAACTAAGTGACTAACTTATACTAACTATTCACTAACTAAGTTNGGATTACCAAACACTACTCGTTACTGGGTTACCAAGCGTTACACACGTGCTCGAAGCGGTCGTACTGAGTGCACTTAACTAGGAGAGTCAAGGGTTAAGCGAGATTAATTATCTAGGAAAGCATTTAAACATTTAACAATAATTAATTCTTATTTAGCTTAGTCCACATGCTGTAAGGTTTATCAGAAAGTTCGTCTTTATTGCCGTACACAAATGTGTGCTTAGGTACAATTTGCTCGAATAAAGATCCATTCACTTTAAGACTCCTACTGTAGGCACATGGAAATTATTCTAACTCTAGAATGGTAAAACTGCTATAGTTTGGCTAAGGGTCTAAATCTAGATGATTGAACAAGGGAAAGTTGCCTCTTATTTATAGACATTGTGGTGGGTTGCCGTGTACGCGATATCACGTCCCATCAATTGTCTTCCCAATTACACTTGTAACGTTCGTTGGTATGGTTAAGTGTAACTGAGGCATTTGATTTTTATCATTTTTTGTGTTTTATAGATCAATGCATTTACTAGCATTTAGCTAATCCTAACATAAGTATTTGTTCCCACTTTCCATACATGTCCTAAACCCATGTATTTGCTACTAGGCGACCAAGCGCTACGCTACTGAGTGTACCAAGCAATAACGTTGCTGGGATTACCAAGCGAATACGTGTTACACTCAAAGTGGTCGTACTTATGTGTGTAAGCTATTCAGCTTAATTGCTTATCTAACATAGTAATTGGAAAATAATTGATAATTAATTGAAAACATTAATAAATAATTGAAAATAGTAAATACATAAATAAAACATCTAATCTATCCAAATTGATGTAGGGTTTATCAAAAAGCTCATCTATATTACTGCACACACTATCGTGCTTAGCTAGAACAATGCTTGAATAAAGATCTGTACACTCAATGACTCCTTCTGCGGGCACTTGGGGGAAAGAATTCTAACTTTTAAATGAAAAAAATGCAAGAGCTTCGCTACTACTAAAATCTAGATTGCCATAAATGTGTTCGGTAGGCATGTATTTATAGGTAACAGACAGACATTACATCGATGGGGCCTCATCAACGTAGGGCGAGATGCATCGATGAGGCCTTGTCAACGTAACCAACCAATGATGACTCATTAGCAACCAAGGCAAGGAGAAAGTTGGACATAGAACTAGGGGGACCTCAAGGCCATGGTCTTCCAATTACCAAGCAAAAGAAGAGCTAAGGGATCAAAGAAAGAGAGCAAGATGGCACAACTCTTCTAGCTTTTCATCCTCATCATCTTCCTCATTATCTAGCTCTGATAAGGGAGAACACGGCCAAGATCGAAGGGGGAATAATTGAAGATAATGTGGAGATGATAGAAGACCTCATCGTAGAGATGGGAGAAGGGAACATAGACAAGAGTAAGAGGAAGAGAGAAATCATTGGAAAAATACATAGGAATCCATATCATAGGAGACATGGACATGACAAGGGTCATGATGAATAATATGACTATGATGAACCATTGTTGGTTGCACATAGCATGATCAACATTCTCTTTGCAATTCACATCCCTATGAGGCATCAAAGGAATATCTAGATTAAATGGCTCAATATGAATAATATTTCTAAATTAGAGGAAGGTTATAAGGCTAATTCATAGCACCATCTATAAGTATTTCATGATGCATATGCCTTGCAAAACATTAAAAACAATTAGTAGAATTTGAAAGTATTTCCTAGGATACTCATTAAGGATGCTGAAACTTGGTGCTAGTGCTTGGAGCTAGAATCTATTTGTAGATGAAGTATGATTGTAGAGTTGTTCAATGATAGATATCAAACATTCTCTAGGATTTTTATCTTGAGAAAATATATTCAAGAATGGAAACAAGATAACCGTGAATCCCTTGACACAACCTCGGGAAGGTACTATTCTGAATCACAAAGTGGCTCCACTGTTCATACCTCTTCCCATCTTTACTATCCTTTTGAATATCATAGACCTATTACTCTCTGAGATGAATCTCCTTCTGAATATACTCCTTGCCATCCTCAAAATCATGCACCTCATACCCCCACTCCTTTGCCACATGCAGCACCCATGCAAGGTGAAATTCTACCATAACCTCAACAATGGAATATCGCAAGAGCTATGAATCTACAAGTGGATTTGAACGTAAGTCTTAGAAAGATCATTTTTCTGATCTAACAGCTCACCCAACTCATCACAAGCATCCATTGCTGTAGAATTCATCAACATTGCTCAAGCACCTTCTACCAATCTACCTTTGAACAAAAAGTCCCAAAATGTTCAAACCATAGTGTTAAATTATGTTGTGATAGATTAAATCAAGGTAAGGTACCTTCCTAAGAAAAGAACTGATCTTGGAAGTCCCCTAATCTATTTGCAAATTGTAGGAAATGATCCATGCAGGCCCTATTAGATTCAAGTTCTAGTGTAAACTTGAATTCCCAAGAGATGTATAAGACATGGATCCTTCCTCCACTTAAAAAGTGTAATATTAGGTTAGAGCTTGTAGACCAATCCATCACTGTTCCATTAGGGTAGATAGAGGATATCATGACTACCATTAGTGGATGGTCATACCCAGTAAATTTCTTAGTAATTCATGTGGACAACTACAAAGGGAACTTCCCAATAGTTATGGGAAGATCTTCGATAAGCACAATTCATGCCAAGTTGAAAATTAGAGACATTTCCTTAGAAATCTTCAAGAAAAATGTATTGGAAGAACAGAGAAGAAGAAAGTTCTATGCATTGTGTATAGTGACATAGGCTACAACTGCATGCAATAGATATGGATAATAAAGAGCACAACTATCAGAACTTGCAAAATGTGTTTCACATGTACTAATGTTCAAAGATGCACATATGTAGCGATCACAAAATAAGAAGGCACACACTGGTTGAATAAAAACACTACTTCCAATTCTATAATGTGCATGGAACTAGCATAAATCCTTATAAGTGCATACATAAATAATATAGATGAAATGGAGCAAATCAAGTTCAAACTCTCAAACTCAAAAAATAAAGGAGAATTAGAGGCATATTAGGAAGAGTTGGAAATTTCCAAAATCTCAAAGCTAAAAACCTTGAAGCCCAAAACATTACAAAAACTCTTAGAATATGTATTATTAAATAATGGAAGATTGGTAATTATTAATGTCCACCTCACCAAGGAATAGAAAGAGAAGTTGCTAAGAGTAGTAAACAAATGACCAGTAGCCTTTGTCTAGTCATATGATAAAATCACATGTATAGAGCCACATATATGCTAGCATCAAATCTACAAAGACTCTACTATCAAGCCAAAAAGTAAAGGAGGTTGAACCTAAAATTAAAGGAGGTTATTAAAAAAGAGGTAGAAAAGTTCTTGAAGGTTGGGTTTATCTATCCTATAGTGGAAAATGAATGGGTGAGCCCACTTGTTATTGGAAGAAGGAAAGGAGGGTAATGGAGGACCTATATAGACTTTAGGCTATTAAACATGGCCACTTTCAAAGATCATTTTTCTTTCCCATTTGTGGATCAAGTGTTGGATACTATTGTAAGTCATAAGTATTATAGTTTTTTGTATGAATATAGTGGATACAAGCAAGTCTAGATCATACTAGAAGATTAGGCCAAACCAACGTTTACAAGTTCTTGGGGTTATATTTTCATATAAAAAGATGCTCTTTGGTCTATGTAATGCTCCTGATATCTTGTCCTTGGCATCTTTTAGCAGTAGATTGGTCATGGTGTGGAAGTCTTTATCGATGAATTCTTAAATTATGATGTTGATTTTAAACAAGTGCTAGATTATCTTGAACAAGTAGTAAAATGGTATGTGAAGACTACCTTAAGGCTTAATTGGTAGAAGAACCACTTGATGGTCTAGGAGGGCATTGTCTTGGGACATAAGAGTTTGGAAAAAGGAATTTAGGTGTATCTCGAAAAGATAAAGAATCATTCAAGGAATCACTAGACAACCCTAAATAGTTAAGGATGTGAGGTCATTGTTTGGACACATAGGTTACTATAGACATTTCATTGAAAACTTCTCCAAAGTTGTTAAGCCACTAGTCGAGCTTACTAAGAAGGATGCAACATTTGAATGGATAGAGTAATTTGAATGAGCATTTCAACTATTAAAATAAAAGCTTGTAGAAACCCCAATCGAAGCCACTAATCACAATGCAGTTTGCTTCCTTATGAATAAACCAACAAGAAGTCCTCATCTTATATGGTGGTTGGTGATTTTACAGGAGTTTAGTTTAACAATGGTAGATAAAAAGGAAATTGAGAATGTTGTTGCGAATCATTTGTATCTGTTAAGATGGGATAACAAGTTCGATGAAGAGTCTCTATTTGTCCAATTTCTAGATGAGTTGCTTTTTGCAAAGGTAACTAAGATTGCAATGCCACCTACAATCATAAACTGGTAGGATGAATTCCTCTCCTACTCACTTAATTAGGAGACTTCTATGAAATGGGATTGTAAAAAGAAACATCTATTTCTTCATCAAGTAAAACATTAAAGGATATAGGAGGCAACCTCTATAAAATTTAAACATATGGTTTGGTCTAATGATATGTACCAAAAGGTGATCATTTTCAAGTTCTTCATAATTCTCATAAAGGTTCTTGTGGGATCCATTATGTAGGAAGGAGAATGATCATTAAAATCTTAATGACAGGATATTTTTCCCTTATAGTCTTTAGGAATGCCCATTATTTTTCCCATTCTTGTGAATGATATCAATGAGATGGAGAAATGACCACTAGGATGGAAGGACCCCAATAGTGGATTCAACCATTAGAGCCTTTTGATATTTGGAAGACTGATTTCATGAGATCCATCATTCTAATGTCCAATGAGAATTCTTACATTATTATTGCTATTGACTATGTTACTAAATGGGACAAAGCTATAAAAACCACTGACTGTACTTCTTCCACTATAGTCCAATTCTTTAACTAATAGGTGGTAAATAAGTTTGGTATATCTAGGGAAATGATTTCTAATAATCAAAACCATCTCACTAGTGCTACATTCTAAATTTTGATGCAATGCTTGGGGGTGAAACATAAACTCATAATGCCATATCACCCCCAAGACAATGGTCAAGTTGAAGTCTCCAGTAGGAAGATTACAAGAATTCTGAGAAGAATCATTAGTAAATATAGGAAATACTAGAGTACTAAACTTAATGATTCTCTATCACTCAACATGGAAGCTTTCTATAGACTACTCTTATTATGTGTTAGTGTATGGAAAGCTACCCAAACCTCCAATTCAAATCAAACTCTATACATTTATAACTACATGTGACCTTGACTTAGACATTGACTTAGGCATTGACTTAGCACAAAAAGAATGATTAATGGTGCTCAATGTACTAAATGAGAATCAAAGGGTACCCCTCATGATGAATGAAGTACACCAAGCACATAACAAAAAAGGGCATGATGCTTAAATAAAAAGAGTTAAATTTTAACAAGGAGATAAGGTTCTCTATTGGAATCCAATACATGTGCCACAACAAACTAAGCTTCAAACATTATGGGAAGAACCTTACATCATACACTCAATTTTCCTTCTAGGTCCATGATAATTTATGACCTAATAAGACCTCAAAATCTCATGCTAGTTAACCTCCAACAATTGAATGACTTTAAAGACTTCCAAGTAACTAAGATCAACCACAATGCCTCAACGCAAGAATAAGCATATTCTATCTTTAGGATCTTCTCCTCTCAACTTATTCATGGGGGAGATAACAATCTAAATTAACACCTTAAAGAGGATAGAATTTTTTGTATTTTTGTTTTATATCTTTTATATCTTTCTTCATACATTTTTCATTTTTCTTTGTATTTTGATTTATTATATATTTTATTTTCTTTTTCATTTTCTTTTTCCTTATTTTTCATCATTTTTCATTAATTTCCATTTACTCTTTACATCATGCATGATTTTGCAATATTTGATTTTATTCTATTATTGCTGAAGTTGATAATTACTAAATGTACTTGTCAAGATTGTTGTTTGTATGTGCAAGCCAAATTTTCTTTCAAGACAATTTTTTCTACTAATGAGTTATTAGTTATACAATGGTACGAGGTAGTGAGTCTATGATATCCACCCATTCCATCTCTCTTAATATGATATTTGTATCATGATAGATTTCTTCTTTCGTAAAATGTCCAACTAGTTTTTTTTACTTCTTTTTTTTTGGAGTGTTGATCATCCCTTGTGGTTGTTATATTCTTATGGTTATAGGATGATAGGAACACAATAATGTGAGGCCACTACCAATGGTAAAGATTTGGTTTGGAACTTGAATGGGCTAGTATACATATTACCTTAGTCACTTAATTCACAAGGACCTTCTATCGAAATGATGTAGACTCTCATGTTCATATTTTTTTACAAACCCCTTTTAAAGTTTAATTTCTTATCTCATTGCTACATACCATGTTCATTTTAATAATTTTTGATCTTGTAGACTATGCAGTCTTAGGGGTAGTAGTTATGTGGGTATGATATTTAGCCTAGATCGACATTAAATTTCCAAGGTGCTATAGGCTCCTTGTGATATGGTAATGCAAGGGCATTTTTAAGCATAGGTCTACTTTGGGGAAGATCCACTTGCATATCTTTGGGAGAGTTGTAATACTAATAATACCAATAAATTAACTACATTCAGAACCTATTTTTAAAATTTTCTTTTCACATCTGTAGTTGCTTGAGAACTTGAATAGCCAAATCTTCCACCATTACTAGCCTAAAAAATTGATCGAAAAATATTTAGGCTGAAGAGATGAAATCAAAGCAATTAATCTAGGATTATCCATGTGATAGAAAATGGCATCAAAATGGGAATTGCAAGAAAGTGGGCTGTCATAGCCCAGGGAGAAGAGATAGAGGGGAGGAAGAGGATCATAGTAGTAATAACCACAACAATATGAGCAAGCTATTGAAGTGACTCATGCAACTAGATCTCTATGAAGAAGTTGAGGTGGAATCTATATACTAGATTCCCACTATAGAGATAGCGTAATCTAGGTAGAATGAGTTCCCAAGACCTAGGTAAAAATTGGAGGTTACTCTCATGTAGGCTTACTTGAAAAAGATGATAAAAAAGTTCAAGGAATGCTTCTCTAAGAATTAAACTTTGGATCTTTTCTAGAACTAGTAGCAAAAGAGATTTGAACGTAGCTACAAGAGTCTTCATTATGGTTCATCATTTCCATTAATGGGGAATGGTACCTCTAGATGATGTACCTCTACTTGAATAATAACCAAGGAGAGATGACCCTAAAAATCAAAGATATCATTATATTCTACTTCATGAAATCCATTTTTAAAGCTCTTGAATTACCTAATATTAATGCAAAATTAGAAGAAGTTTCAACCCAAGTAGACATTGAGGTTAAAAAGAAATGGACTTAGCGATGCTATGAAGTGGTCCATAAAGAGTTTGATGTCTTTACAAAAGTAGAGTATGCATACTTAAAAATTGTATCTTATCTCCTTAATCCAATGGTGAGGTTAAGAAAGTTCACGACATTCTCTACAAGGGCATGTACAATTCTAAGCAAAAAATTTCCCATTAACCTTCCTCAATTCATCTTCTCAAAGATCGAGAAGAGATTCAAGGAGACTAAGAAAGGTTAGAAGATAGTTCCCTTTCCATGCTATGTTTAAAAGCTCTTTAAATGAGGAGGAATAACTCACTATTCTAATGATGTTATCCATAGTACTTTTATCACATTATGAAAAGAAATGATAAAAGAGAAAGTCCCTACCAAGCTCCAAGAGGAGGTGCCACCTCTACCACTAGCAGAAATAGCTGAGATGCTACCAAATATGGTAGTAGTAGATGAACGCCTAAGGAAATTTAGAGAAGTAGTAGTTACAACAACAAGATTTTGAAGATGACAATGAGCTCTCAATGTACTGTCCAATCATGATTCACCTCAAAAAAGTCCCATTTTTTCTATGCACGTAGGGACTAGAATATTATTCCCATTGGTCCCAACATCCAAGAGGTCACTATGTCTATCCTATGATAATAATTTCCTAAAATCTTTGAGGACATAATAACTTTCTTCATCATGCTAGAGGAAGGGGAAGATGTAATAGCCCTAGTTGTATAATACAAAGGATAGAAGACGATAGTAGAGGTGGTGGGAGATGGAATTAGAGAGGCTTTGAGTGCTCTTGTAGTGTCTTTTCTTAGTATTACTACAATGGTAGAAATTTAAATGTCTGTAAGAGCTAGAAGCAAGGGAATGAATGCACAACATGAGGAAGTGTTAGAGTGATTGGTTGGAATTGAGTAATTAATTTTAGAGATCTTTGATATTATAGAAGACATTTCAACAACCTAGTTGTAGCTATTGGAAATAAAGAGAAAGCTCTTAATTACCCAAATATAACTCGAAGAAGCGACCAAAACCAATCAATTGTTGGTAGTAGAGATTGTAGAATTGAGAGCTTGGTTGTTAGACCCTGTCATTCTCTAGCTAGAACTTACTAGAGAAGAATCTTTTAATAGCTTCAACACATACTTAAGGAAGCTAATAATGCCAAGGAGATAACGGTCTTGGATGCATCACTCTCTGAAGCTATGATGAATTCTATGAGCCATGATCTCCAAGACACATGTAAAAAGAAAATGAGTCTAACTAAGGAGAATCAATACTTGCAGAAAGATAAAGAGTAAAAAGAATAATTGTTGAAGTACATCCATCAATAATAGAAATAACTTTACAAGGTAAACCAAGATGTTAAGAGGTTGGTTTTAAAAAATAGAAATATCTTAATGGAGGAATTTTGAATCATTCACTACAAGATTACCATCAAGATTATCTCCTAGAAGAATGATGCCCTCAAATATGAGAAAATTAAGAATCATTACATGGACTAGGTTGAAATGATTAAGAGTTAAGTGAAAAAGAGATAAAGTTGGCAATGGCAAAGGTAAACAAAGCTCCCCAACAACTCCAACAAAGAGGTAATGTATCATAGCCCATCTTTGATGGACTTACTGCATACAATCAACTAGAAATCCACCTAAAGGAGTTTGAATTAATGGGATGATTAAGTATATTGAGTTAGCTAACCTTTGATACACAAACTTGGCAATGTTGACTAGAAAGACCAAGGTCAAAGTTAGAAAAGAAAGTGGCTAGCTACTACCTCCTTGATGAGAAAAAATTTAAGCTTTATAAGGAGATAAAGAAAAAGCTAAAGATAGCTAATGTAGAGCTTGATATTCTCAAGAGAAAGTTTGAATATCAATGATCAATTGTTGATAACTTGGGCTAAAAGAATGAATAACCACTAGGAATTGCAAAATCTTATTTTTACATTCGATGTTGAACATAAATATTTCATAGCCTAGTTTATAAATATAAAAGACCTGTTTTTAATGATGCCATATCTGTGGAATATACCAATGAAAGCTAGTCTAGGTGATGCTAGCTAGACTATCAAATATCCACTATGTAAGAAGGAGAAGATCATGGTATTCTTAAATGCCTTCAAGTTTTCATATGTAGCAGCAATAGTAATAAAGTAGCCTAGACCATTAGTTGGAATAAGATGTGATGAAGGATTATTAGAGCCATAGGAACCTCCACCTGTAAGAATAGTGCGATAACTCTATTCTAGTTAATCTGGTATAGAAAGTAGCCATCAAATTTTCTTTGATGTCTAAATTTGATTGCTTTCATTGTCAATACTTAAAATATTTTATAATACGGTACTCAAAGTTGTTTATGATTAGTCAGTTTCATACTCCCTAAAATTTTGTAAGCAATTTATTCCTACTTTTGTTCACTCAAACAAAAGAGGTTTTTGTTAGTAATGGGACTATGATGAAGGGTCCTTTAGTTAGCTACATTGATGATCATGTGCCAACGTAGCCTCATATATGTATCTTTAGATACATTGATGCATATGCATTGATGCCATCCTACCCTAAGCCCATATAAATGTGTGTATCATTTGCATTTATTGCATCTTTTGTCATTTCCATAGTGAAGCTATTGTAGTTTATTTTCATAGGAATTAGCCAAATTTCCCATTGAGTGCCCACAAAGTGGATTGAATTGATTGAATAGAGTTTTATTGGAGTGGCATTATAATAATAAAATTGACATTGATGCCTTTAATTGTAGCACTTGGATTAGCATTTAGTTTATTTCCAAGCACATTACCTTTAATGCATTTTACTTTTCTACTCTTAAGAAATTAATATTTTATTTTGATAACATTGTAAGCATGACCAGTTCGAACATAATGTATTAACATTTAGTAATCCCAATAGTGAATACTTGGTCTACCTAGTATAGACACTTAGTAATCCAGTAATGTTAATACAGGTTTAGGATGAGTATGGAAAGTGGAAATATATGCTACATGTTTAGGATAACCTAGATTACCCTTAGGTGCATACTTAATTTTGTTTTAATATTTTAATCATTTTCACTATTTTAATATTTTGATGATAAAATGAAAAAAATATAAATATCTTATGTCTTAATCTCTATTAACCATACCTACTAAACTAGCACAAGTGATGATTGGAAAGATAATGACTTGTAATCAAATACCTTGTTATCTAATATGCTTAGGCCCTAAAGGTTCTATAGAATTTGACCATATTGCACATAGATGGTTATGATTCATATGGTTGGCCATAGGGAATAGTTGCCACTCATCAGCATGCATGATGTTTGAAACCCTCATTTAATACAATCTTGCCAAGAATATCTATTTGAAACTAATATTTCTAAATACTTATATGAGGAGATAATGTTAATTTTATTTGATCCAATATAAAAATAATCTATAAAAGATCTTCGAACACACATCATTATTTTGATTTTGCTAACATTCACTTTCATCTCTAATATAGTACAAAATCATTTAAAATTACAAGCATAAAATTCATTTAAACTGCAGTTCTTGCTATGATAACTACGTCATTGGTAAACATTAAAATCTTCATAGGAAAATTTTCAACTTTAATAGAATCCAATGTAACAGAGGACATCCTTTGTTCTAATTCATCAAAGAAGATGCAAAATAAAGTGTTTGAAAGTGGACATTCTTATTTCAACTTAATATTAATATTTTGAATAAATTTTTTTATGTGTTATTATTTAAGAACATAATTTGTATTAGAGTATATAAATTTTGAATAGTAGTTGGAAGTTTTATAGGAATATTAATATTCTATAGCCACCTCCACAATTTATACCAAATAATAGAGTCATAAGCTTTGGAAAAATCCACAAATCAGAGATAAATATTATTAAATAGTCCTTTAGCCTAGTCCATACAATACCATAGTGTAATTAAGTGATTCACTGTAGAGTGATGTTGCCTAAAACTTGCTTGTTAACTTTCTCCAAACGTTGTTTAATTCTACCCAACTATCAAGAGTTCTCTCAAGGATATTACTTATGTAAGAAGATGATTGATCATAATGAGCCTATAATTTTTAATGTTATTTCTTTCATTGTTTTTAAAAAAACATTAGTATTCTATTAGTGCATCAATATTTTGGAAGCTCATTCTAGGGAGTTGTATTTAAAAGCTTACAAAATGTTTTACAAACCATGATTCCTCCTAATTTAAGTATCTTTACATACAAGCTTGAAGCATTTGTTACTTTGCTAGAAGTTAGTCAAGGTAGCCCTATTTTTGTCTCAATCTGAGTGATGTGTAGAGGTTCTTGAGAGGTAGGGTGGATATGGACAACTTGTTCATGTTTAAAGAGAATGCCAAAGAAATTAGTAATTATTGAAAAATTAAAGTTCTAAGTTATTTGGTCTTTTTGATGAAAAAGTTGTAAACATTAGGATTCTTCTTAATCATATTAAGGAGTTTCACCCTATGCTCCATGATAAATTTCCTTTTCTTTTACTAAATAAGATTCTTTTATATTTTAATGACCGTTGGACCATGATTATTTCTTTTAACTTGCAATTGAGGTTGTGTATAGTTAGTGTTGAAATACAAGTTTTTTTCTGTATTTTTTTGATAATGATGCCACATTAGGGTAGAAATTAGAAGAACTTTTGTAATGTGCTTATGATCTTATTGTAAGCCCAAGTCTATTGACTTCCTCTCTATATTGTTGCCATGGAATATTTATTTATCTAACATTATATAATCTTTTGCTTTGCCTAATAATCTTGCATATAGCTTTGATATTAAAAATGATACAATGCAATAATGATTCAAGAAATCTATCACTAATAGCCAAATTAGAAATCAGGTCTAGACTATCATGAGTGCAAACAAATGAGTTAATGAGTAATTTCCCTTGAAAATATTCAAAAGTGTATGGCATAGAATTTGGGTATTTGAGAACTAACATGAGTTATCTTTTAGAATTCCCTTGATCTTTTAGTACCAAATCTTATCCAAATAGTGTGTGGATTATCATTATTGTTGCCTATTCATAAGACATTTTTGATCAACTATTTAGAAATGAACATATTTTTTCTCACTATTTCTTTTATTTTTTTTGTTAAATTTTATCTTTACTCTCATCTACTCCAACAAAACTAAGGTTTAAGGCCCTAGATTACTATTCCTCTTGTTCCTTTAGTGCCTTGGAAATTGGTTTCTATATGGTAGTATGCTTCAAATTACTTTGTGCTTCTTAATCTACATCACTTTCTTTATCATGCTTACCTTTATAGCATTTACTCAATACATGATCTTCTCATTTTGGCTGATAGCTTTTGCCATTTTTGCCTTGGCTTTAGAAAATTTGTAGAAAATCATAACATTTTGTGCTTCTAATTTTTTTTTAAATCTTCCAACCTTGTAGTATGGGTGATTATTTTCTTGATTGATATAAATTTGGACAATAGAAGATCCATTTTTTGGGGATGCCATTACCAAAGACTTGTAAAAGTCTAAGATGCTGTTAGAGATGGTGTTTTCAAGGAAGTTTTTGTAGGTGATGCTGATCTAGTAGTCCCAAGGTGGTATCATGTCATCAAATTTTGCTACTATCATGAAGTTGTAGGTCATAACACAAATGATTGTAATGCACTTAAAATGACATCCAATCCCTTACTAAAAAAAGAAAAATGATCCTCGAAACTCCTGTCCAACTTGATAATCAAGTATTTACATTTCTGCTTGAACATAGAAAATCATCCCAAAATCCCATTCATCATCCATATAGGTCACACTCAAATCAATCCTACTAAGCCCAAGAAACCTTTTATCATTAATATTCTTATAAATAATTTGTCAACTTCAATTATCCAAATGGTATAAATAGCTCCATTTTCTATAGATCTTATATAATCCTATGATCCTCATTCAAATTCCAAACCTTCTTCACCTATTCTATCTTCTTCATCATGTCCCTTATCCCCATCCACTTCACAAGAATTACTATTTCTTCCTATACTTATGCCTATAATTCACAACCTCACCTAAGCATAAAAGGAGGCCACATATAGCAAGGGAAAAGAAAAAAAATTAATTCAACAAGTAATCTTTCCCATAGTAAAGAAAGAAAGCTACATCTATGATTGCTTGAATAGTTACTTTAACTTCTCCATCATCAACAATCCCTTTAGTGCCTTTACCTCTTAAAGAGTCTAGTGAGGACCCAGCATCAATAACCCAAATTTAAAACTAAACCCTTCAAATGCACACTCATATTTGGAAATAAGAAATAAAAGCTCTTTATTCTTGTTGAAAAATTAAATATAAAATGTTGGAAGAAAATGTCTAAAAGAAACAAGTTCTTAAGATCCAATATAACACACTCACACACAAAATCACTATGGAGTCTTACAATCAATGGATGCATAAATGGAGATCAACATTACTCATTACTCTCTTCGTAGTTGTCTTTCTCTTGTTCTCTCTCTTCACAATGATCAAATGGCTTACAACCAAAGCTGCTCAAGAAGTGCTCAACTACTATCTTGCATGCCACTCTCTATTTCTCTCTCTCTAGAGGAATCTTGGAGCTTCTTTTAATCTCACACTTGGGAGCCCATTCCTCTCATCTCCATCTTGGAACTAGTTGTTTCTATTAGGACTAGCTAGCTTACATCAAGTCTTTAATGGCTATTTATAACTTCATGTGAACTTTCATCTTTCATTTATACTATAATTTCATTTAAAGTCCATCAGTATGCATACAAGATGTCTTTAAAGAGGAGAGGATGTCTTTTCCTCATGCAGAAATATCCATAGTAGATGTCTTTTAGATGTATAAGACATCTTTTCCAAACTTATCCTTTCCTTAGAAGATATCTAGGAGTAGGAGTAGATGTTTACTACTTAGAAAAGATGTTGTTCTCCTAGACTAGATGTCTATATTACAGAGGAGAGATCTATACTCTGGAGGAAATGTCTATCTTGGTAGGGCCAAAAATAAAGATGCTTATTTTGAGATATAGAACATACTGATACCTTTAAATAAGTTTCCATTAAACCAAAAATCCCTTAAAACCATTAAAATAGGTTTATAATACTTCCAACACATGCCAAAATTCTATGAAAAGACCTCATCATTAGAGAGATGGTACATTGGTCTAGTTGATATCCACATCAACATTCTTCCCCTTAAAAAGACTCTTGATTTCCACATAAGAGGCCTTTATACTTAGGATAGCTATTTCCCTCTCACATAGGATAACACATAGAAAAAAATCATAACATACATGGAATGGTTGGAGTTCATAGCGTTTTGTCTCCACCATCTAATACTTATTACACAAACACATAAACACACAACATAATGTATGCATGACACACATTGACACACACATAGACCTTAGTACAATTTATGCTTACATAAGAATGGAAAATTATATGAAAGAAAACTAGATTTGAACTTTATCCTCAAAGGCTCCACCATGCTTTCATTTTAAGAGAATAAAATCCCATGTGCCATGTTTGAAAACATCGATGGTTGGAACACTGAGAGGTCATTGGGCATATAGCCTAACCCCGAGTCTGTGGGAGGGCCATGTTGCAGAAAACGGAAATAGGGTGCCCTAAATGGTTTGGTTGATCAAACAGGGACTTACATGGTGTAACAATAACCATTTGCGAAGGCCTGAAAATAGTATCACGAATAAGAAAAAATATGTATTAGCAGTAGGAAATGCAAAAAATTATGATAAAATTTGAAACAAATGTTGAAGGAAAATGAAACAAGAGTTTAAGTGAAGAAATGCACAACCCCAAGACTAGGGAATGTGAATTTTGATTAAATAGTTTGTGAAATTGGTATGATTGTTAGATAGACATAGTGGGGTAGTGTGGCAGTGTGGTCATAGTTTCTAGGACGTTATGGACATAGTGTTGGTAGTTGTAAAGGAGACTAGACCTGTCGGGCTTACAGTTGTCATGCTATGCAGGTGTAAGGAAGACTGTGTCATGGTACTCAGCTTGATGTCAAGCTTAGGTGCTCAAGTGTAGGAGTGATGAAGATGCCAAGAGTGTTTTAATGCTTGATGCTTAAAATGATTTGCCAAATGCTGATTATCTAGGTATTTATAGGGTTAGGGTTGACTTGAGATGTGGACTAGATGCCACATGGATGGGGTCTCACATAGCATGGGTGTGAACAAGTCACGTTGACATGTTATGCTCAAAATGTCAAGCTCTGAGTGTTACGCTCAAAGTGTAACACTTTGCAAGATAGGAATGGAAACTAAGAATCTGCCAAACTGTGACCACACCACCTAGACTGCATGTGCTAGAGTTTGAAGGACCACCATGTACCTACAAACAATGCCAAAATAAAAGCAACTTGGAGTCTACACTCTGGGACTACGTCTTCCCCCTCTTTTGAGTAGGGTCAAGCATAGGGACAACTTTGGGGATTAATAGGGGGTGCAAAAGCAAAGAAAACTACTAATCATGGCTATTAGAAGGACATCAAAGTTGGAATGAAGGTTGATGTCAAGTTCTAGAAGCTTCTAGGGGCATTTGAAGGCATTTCCCAAGTGTCACACTGTCTATGCTACACAACGTGGAGTGTAACGTGAACACTTAGAAGTTTTTTGCAAATTTTGGCTTGTCATGCTATCTATGCTGCGTAGCATAGTAGAGCGTAGCATAAGTACTTTGATTAATTTTGCAAAAATTTATAATGTTTCTTCATGGCATGCTGATTACGTTCTGGGGTGTGATAGGATAGGTACCCTTGGAAGTCAGAAAATTACCAAATGCATCTTCCATGTCTAGATAGCTTGATGGATCCTTGTGCAGTGTAGAAGAGTGTGACAAGCCCAAAAGATAGAAGCTTTGCCAAACTATTTCATCCATCTTGAGCACTTTTGACAACCTCCAACTTGGTACTTGGGTGGACTGGTGATTGAAACATATGTTAAGCTAAGCAAGCTAGAGAGCATAGCGAGCTTGATAATTCGGGAGATAGAAAATTTGCCAAACTATTTGGTCCATCGTTAGTGATCCTTGATCACTTTTGGCTTGACATTTATGCAAACTAGCCTTGGAAGCATGTGCTACGCTAGCTGTGCTGGGGAGAATAGTAGGCAAACTTAGAAAAAGTTTGCAATCATAGGACTTCCAGTGTCCTATGCTATCTACGCTACATAGTGTGACACCAGACTTAGAAAAATTTTGTCCAAGTTTTGATACTTAGACAAATTTTCCATTGAATTATAGGAGCTTGAAGTTAGTGGTGTTTCATTGGCCCCTCTTTGTTGATGTTTAGAGGATTGACCCAAGAGACATCGACAAAGAATATGAAACACCACGATGAACACGACGCCAACATTGTTTGTTAGTGCCCGCTTGGATAATGCTTCACTGTACTTGAGAGTGCCAAGGCAATGAGGTGTGATAGGAAATAGTTTAGGGAGATGGGTCAAGGGACAATGGATGGAAAGGATAGCTATGGTATGTAATGCCATGATGGCTTGTTACTATAGCATGATCCCTTGTTGATGTGCTTGTGAGGGAGTTAGCATGCGGATGTGTCCTACCCTTTGGATTTCGACCTCTTGTTAGAGTGCTTATGAGATGGTCGATCCAAGGTTAGGCTAGTTGCAAAATAGCAACTGTGTTATTTGGCTTGAGCACTTGACTTGTCCCATTTTCTTTCCCCTCTTTTTTTCTTCTTTCTTCTTCTTCTTCTTCTTTTGTTTTTTGCTCTATTTTTTTCTTTTTTTTTCTTGTTGGGTAAATTATGCGCCATATTTGTGTAGAGGAAACTGCATCGCATCTATAGGATAGGTGTTTCCTCCCTAGGATGAGTTGTGTTACATCTATTTGGGGCTTTGACTAGCCCACAAAGGCTCCCCATGGGATGAGTTGCGTTACGTCCTCTATGGGTTCAGTAGCTAACTATAGGAAAGGTTACATGTGCATTGGGGAAGCTTGCAGGGGATGAGGAAGATTGCAAGATCAAGAGGTAGAGGTTAGGTTGGCTGAGGGGATAGTAGGTATGTGCACTCTTAAGTAGCTAGGTGAGCTGAGGTAGACACATCAGAACAATGTAGTACCTTACTGTCGTGATGAAACACATGCTTGAACGATGCCACCTAGGCTTCAACCTACAAATGAAACATAGAGAAAACAAGAGAAAACAACCACAATGTGAGATTAGGGTGAAGTTTTGCCTACTAGGCACATTACGAGGGCTATGAGTGCTGTATCAGTTGTGTGCAATGTCCAAAGTAGGAAGGCCAATGCAGGCATCAGTGGTGGTAGGTTGGAAAGCTTTAGCAACCACACTAGAAGTGAGCACTCAAGTGGCTATGAGTAATGGTGATGCAGGTGTTTAGGAGTTCTTAGCAAAGACAGGAGCCAGGAAGCTTAGCTGTAGGGCAAGAAGCCACACTGCCAGATGCTCTTCCATACTCAGGTGATGGTGAGGGCCAGAGGATGGCAGTGTTGTGGCTGGGCCATAGTACTGTTGGGACTCTAAGGAGTGCTGCTGACGATGAGAGCTATGCTCAAAATGATTGGTGGTGGTGATGGTAGCTTCATAAGGTTAGCAAGATGTCAAACAACATCTCTAAAAGATCAGCAAGATGCCAAGGACAAAAATGTTGCAAATGTCCCAAAGGGTTTTTCCTTGACAATGTGAACTTCATTCTAGAACTACAATACCCCACCCCATCCTACTCGAGAGGTGTGGGTAGGCAACAAAAAATTGAAAGTATTCTCACTTGCTTGTTCGCAGAGACATGTATGTTGGACTGTAGGTTCTAAATCATGAATTGAGTTTTAGGTTTTGGTAGACTACTTGTTGTGCTAGTTTAAGGTCCCAATAGACTGTGATCCCAGTTTAAGGTCTGGGTAGACCATGGTGTGTGAGTTTAAGGTCCTAGTAGACCACTATGTGAGTTTAACATCATAGCGGATGATGGATGGCCAGTTTAAGGTCATAGCAGACCATGCTGTGGGTGCTAGTTTAATGTCATAGCCCAAGGACATTCTATGCTAGTTGAACATCATAGTAGACGTCTATGTCTATTGAACATCATAGTGGACGTTTGCTTACCTTGCTTTTGTTGTTGATGCGATACTGCATGTTAGGTTTAGTATGGCTTCAGGTACGAGTGGTTAACTGAATTGGCAAACTCATTGCCATCTAAATTTGCAAGCTTGAAGGCTTTGTTGTCATACACCTTAGTGACCAAGAAAGGCCCTTCTCAGTTAGTTGAGAATTTGTCCGTAGGCTCATGGATGACCTTGAGGACCAGGTCCCCTTTCTTGATTGGGTGTCGATGCTGATTGTGGCAATGCCTTTGCTATTACTTCTCTTGGTACCACTCAATGTGATCAAGCATATGGATGCACTCCTCCTCTATAGAGTTAAGGTTGATGATTCTCAACTCATTGTTCTGAACCTCATCAATGAAGCTCAAGACGATCATGCGAAGAAACAGGACCTACAATTCAAGAGGAAACATTTCTTTAGATCTGTACACAAGACTATATGACATTTTACCTATCATAGTTCTGCATGTCGTGGGGTAGGCCCATAGTGCATAGACTAATTGTTCATGCCATCGTCACTTGTTATTGTTAAGCATCCTCTTTAGGAGGTTGACAATGACCTTTTTTGTAGCCTTCGCTTGACCATTCACTTGAGGGTAGTATGGTGATGAAAAAAAGTGTTTGATGCCAAGGTTTTCACAGAAGGCTTTGGTTTCGACACTGCTAAATTATGGACCGTTATCTGTGACTATAGTCATGTGGAGAACAAATCGGGTCACTATGTTATCAAGGATGAATTTGCAAACTTGCTGGGATGTTGTCTTCCTAAGATGAATAGATTCAACCCACTTTGTAAAATACTCAGTTGCAGTAATGATGAAGCTGTATCCTATAGAAGACTTAAGTGTTATAGGCCCTATGATGTCCAACCCCCAATGTTGAAATGGCCATGTGATCTGCGTAGTATGTAGTTTAGTAGGTGATACATGCATTAGGTTTCCATGCCACTGACACACGTCACATGTCCTAACCTTGGAGATGCAATCAAACTTCATGTAAGGCCAGTAATAGCCTAGACATCTAATTTTTGTTGCCATTTCCCTAGGAACTATATGACCCCCACATAGTCCCTCATGGACTTGGTCAACGATTTTTTGTGCTTCACTACCGCTAACACAGGTTAATAGTATCCCATTATAGGATCTACGACATCCCATAATCATTTTCAC
Organism: Gnetum montanum; assembly: GCA_015680685.1. Taxonomy (NCBI): domain Eukaryota; kingdom Viridiplantae; phylum Streptophyta; class Gnetopsida; order Gnetales; family Gnetaceae; genus Gnetum; species Gnetum montanum. Next base: position 72,788 of record MNCI01007380.1, read on the forward strand.
ACTGTGCCCTTTTGGGCAAATGTTAAGTTTTGTGGGGGCTCTCCTTGTTGGAGGTATGCCTTGATGTCATCATACCACTCTTGGGCGTGAGCTGTACTTATAGATATAATGCTTGTTGCATGAGTTATAGGTTCAGTGTAATCCACTATTGAAGTAGGAAAAGTGGAGAACATGTTTGGCAATATGCTTAAGGCTAAAGTAGCTAGTGTGTAAGTTATGGCATTTTCATTACAGGAGATACGTTGGACATCTATGCTTGCAAATTGTTTAAGCAAGTGTTTTGCCAAATCATAGTAAGATTGTAGATGTTGTGCTTTACAAGCATAGATAATTGTGACTTGGTTAATAATTAGTTAGGAATCACCTTGGACTACTATGTTTTGAATTCCTAACTCTTGAGCTACTAAAATGCCTCTAAGGAGACCTTCATACTCCACCATGTTGTTTGTACAAAGAAATGCAAAGTGGTATGTAAAGGGTCAGATCTCTTTAGAGGGGAATGTGATAACAGTAGTGACACTACCACCTTGCATAGTCAAAGCACTGTGAAAGTGTAAAATGACCTTGAAATTGTAGGTACTTGGCTTAAACTACTAACATTCTCATTCGGGAATTTTGGATCTATCGTTGTCTAATCATCTATGGGTGAAGCCATGAGTTAGATGGCTATTTGTGGATGCTTGCACTATGTAGTGCAGGTCAAACTCCATGGTTATTTTCTTCCATCTTGCTATTCTGCTACTTTCATATATGTTTGTTGTAATAGTCCTAAGTACATTAATTTTGCAAATGACATTGGCTTGATTGCGGAAAAGGTAGTGTCTCCATTTATTAAGCACAAAGACTAAGAAAAGGGAATTTTTCTCCACATCATTATATTTTTCCTTGTGTGCTGCTAACACATGGTTTGAGTAGTAAATAGGAACCTTGGAACCATCATCTCACTTTTGAAAAAGCAGAGAAGCAATGGACATGTTTGAGGTTGCAAGGTAGATGTAGAAAGGTTTATCTCTTTGCGGAGGATAGACTGTTGGAAGTTGAGCTAGCTTCTTTTTCAGGTTGTCAAATGCCTCTTGGCATTAAGATGTCCACTCAAAGTTGATTCCTTTTTTGACTAGATGTTGCATTGGTTTCAACTTATTAGTCCAACTTGTGATAAACCTACGTATGAATTATATCCTACCTTGTAATACGTGTATCTCCTTAAGGTTTGCTGGTGGTACCAAGTTGGTGATAGCCTTGACCTTGTCAGGGTCTACGCATATTCTTGTTTCTAATACCACAAAGCCTAACATGTGACTAGTTTTAATGCCAAAGACACACTTTTTGAGATTAAGTTGAACATCATGTCTACAACAACATTTGAGGACACGATCCAAGTCATTCGTGTGGTCATGAGCCATTTTGGACTTAACCGCTATGTTTTCAATGTAGTCATTGAGCAATTCTAATAGGTAGTCACTAAAGATGTACATCATTGCACATTGATATGTTGGTCCTGTGTTCTTTAATCCAAAGAGCATCATTGTATAACAAAATCTACCCCATGGGGTCATGAAAGTAATGGTAAGCTGGTGCTCTAGGTTTATGCGAATTTGGTTGTACCTCGAGAACCTGTCCATGAATGACAACAAGGCATGACCAACCATAGTATCAACAAGTTGGTCAATACTAGGGAATAGGAAATCATCTTTAATAGTTGCCTTGTTTAAGTCCGAAAGTCTATGCAAATGCATATATCTCCTTTTTTTGGGGAAAAACTACGATGTTTGAAACCCAGTTTGCATAGTCAATAGCCTAGATGAAACTAGCTTGATAAAGTTTAGTAACCTCATAATGGATGGCAAACATGATCTCAAGCTTGATTTTATGAGCCTTTTGTTTAACTAGTTTAACACGTGAATCTAAGATAATGTTATGTTGTATTATACATGGGTCTAAGCTTGTCATGTCTTTGTAAGAGCATGCAAATGCCTTGACATTGTCGCAAAGAACTCTAGAGATGCTTTGTTGGATTTGAGGCTCTAGTAAAGAACTAAGTTTCAATGTTTTTACCTCATATTTACATGTTGTTATAGGGACTTCTATGAGGGGATCCTCAATCATGTCATCTGCTTCTAAGTCTAGAGCTTGGACTAGATGTTCTGGCCAATCTAGTAATGTCTCTAGGGATGTTATGTTGGTGTCATAAGGAAGTGGTTTGAAGTCCAAAATTTTTGTGTTTATGCATCTCATGAGTTTGCCATAAGGTCTAGTCAAGGCTAAAGGTGAATGAAGACTCTCGTATGCATTCATTTTCTTAAGAGATCCTGCAAGATAACCAAAAAAATGTTAAGTGGTAGTTGTTTTAATGAAGCAAAATGCATAAAATAAGGAAGAAAATGCTATGAAAATTAACTATGCAGTATCTAAAGTGATTTATTCATGTATATTTTATTATTTTTATGTTCTTTTCTGTGGCCTCGATTGGTCACAAAATTACTAGTTTAAGGTCATAGCATACCTTGGACTATGCGTAAGGTGTAAGTCTAAGTAAGGCTTAAAAGGTTTTAAGTATGGGGCCAAGCTGAACATTCATCTAGCAAGCAGAAAAAATGTAAAAGGCTGNCAAGCCAATAGTCATCCGAGCGTAGCATGGACAAGGTAGAGCGTATCACCCATAGAGCGTGAGAATAGAAGAGCCAGAGCTTGACAACAAGAAGATGGCAAATAGGAGTGAGTGTAGACACCCCAGCCTTGCCAACATTGAAGAGGGCAAGTACACCCTACAACATCTTCCTAGGATGCACATCGAAGAGCACCAAGAGGCACCATTTTCCAGGTAGGCCATCACGTTGCACTCATAATTTCTCATTTCTCTTTTGCTTCCCACACATTTTTGCTTTAGGGTCTTGGGGTTTGGAGGGTAGCCTAGCATGGGCAGAGACCATTGCCATTGCAACTATCACCACGGCCACTATGCCACAGCCGCCATCACTGCTACCATCGTTGTGGTTGGGGAGGGAGTGCATGCCATGGATCTTGTGTTTTTTTATGGTGTAAAGGGTTTGGGGGTGTCCCGCACTGTAGTGCTAGGTGAGGGTTTTGTCAAGAGTTTTTGGGCATTCAATGTCATGGGATGGGGCAAGGTTGTAATGTTCTATGCCATGGGATGGAACAAGGTTTTACACATATTGCTTAGCATAGCGCATTGGGAGGGTTTTGGGCACTCTACGTCCCATGTTGCATAATAAGGGTTTCTTATGTGTTTCATGTGACGGGATAAGAAAAGGGTTCCATGGGTGTCTCATGTTGGTTGTCAAGCTCTAGGGCATCCCTAAGAGCATGAAAAAAAGTTAGAAAAATTTTAGGACTGCTACATTCTGCATTTGAAAAATTTTTCACATTTCATCATTGTCATGCTCCCTGGGAGTGTGACCAACACTTGAATAATTTTTTCATTTTCTGTCATTGTCATGCTCCCTAGAGCATGACCAACACTTGTGGAAAATTTTTTAAATTCTTGCTAGTTATTTTATAGTTTTCATGCTCAAACACTTCAAAAATTTGTGCAATGTTTTTTGCTGATGACTATGCAGTTGTCACACTTCCTAGGAGTGTGACCGACACTTAGAAAAATTTTCACATTTTTTTGTTGTTGCATGGCCGTCACGCTCCATGGGAGCGTGACAAACACTTAGAAGAAATTTTGGTTAAAAAAAGTCACACTCTGTGGGAGAATTGTTTAGAAAGTGTCACACTCTGCGGGAGCATGACCAATAGTTAGACATTTTTTTTGAGTTTTTTTATTTTATGCATCATTTGTCTATTACTTTTGTTGTTTTATTTCCCTTTTCCAATACTGACATTTTAATTATTGTAGCACTACAAGATCCTATTGAAACATGCCCTAGTCATGGTTGAACTAGTAGGGATCTTGTGTTGTATGAGCAATCCTATGTCCAATGTCCCTACATCACATGCATGCATAGGGCACCAAGTAGTCTAGTTTCAGGAAGGTGCATAGGAATTCTTGGAATTCCTACTTCACCACTTTAGTGTGATGATATGGTCACACTTGTCCGTTGAAGCAGCAAGTGTCCTGGTTGAAACGCTGTTGCCTGGGGCAAACCAAGGCATTTTAAAATTCATGTTGGATGAACTTGCTGAAGGTGAAGGGGTAGGGAGCTCAAGTCAACACCCAAGAGGTCTTAGACCCTTTTCTTAGATCTGGGAGATGCCTGAGTTCAAGTGCTATCATAAATACAACACTGTATTCATTCCCCGTTGTGTAGGCACGACCTTCCAAAATTCACCTGGAATAGTGTACTACATTGAAGCGTGAGCCCTATTATGATAATGAATTTTTTTTTATGACTTGGAATATTTATTACCCTTTTGCCTATCACTAGATTTTTTGTTGATGAAGATGGCCTTCACAATAGAGAAGGAGCATTATCCCCAGTCCAAATAGCCCTATAAGAGTTCTCATTCACTGAGAACATGCATGTTGGTGTCATGGGGAAAATTAGGATGGACATGGCAAATTACCCTACTAAGTACTCCAAATCCTACATGAAGTGCTGGGATCTTGGTTGGTTGGATGTTGAGTGGGCATCCCAGAGTGAAAGAAGTTTTAGTCCAAGTACTGCCATTCCTCACACCATTTGTGCCAGGTAAGTTGTATTACTTGTTTATTTTCATGCATTTTTTGATTTTTACATTTCCATCATGTTGTTGATTCTATTTTTGTTTACTACAAATATAGCCAAGTCCAAGGAGGTCACAGTGATTGTCTTAGGATGCACTGAGACCAATCTTCTTTTCAAGTATGGTGAGGTTTATGGTTTGAAATATTGGTTATGCCACAAAGCCCTAGCAAGGATAAGCCAAAACCTTCAACAGCCTAGGCTCATGAACCTCTTTTTGAACATGAACCCAAGCATCCTGATAGTAGAGATGATTTCCCTTGTCAACTCTTTCATGAAGACTATTGACCACTTTTGCACATAGGTTCACAATGTGCGGGTGATCTTTGAGATCACAGATGACCTCTTTTTAGACCTCTTTGGTGTCCCCTCTAAAGGTTTACCTATAGGCAAGAAGACTAACAAGGAGCTAAATGACAGATGGGACATTGAAGAGTGGCTAGGCACTGAGAAAGGCCACAAGGGTATACCCATGAAGTTGGTAAAATTGTTGGTGGCCCAACACGTCTATCTCATCTTTTGAGCTCATGCATTCCCTAAGCTACTTTCCCAAGGAAACGTTCTTGGGGTAGAGCAAGCTTGGGTTATGAGGGATGTAGTAGAGGAAGGGACATGATACAATTGGGCCAAATACCTTGTTGATGGGCTATGAGTCAAAATAATAAAATTCATGGCAACCTCAAGGCACACTCTCATGTACATTTTGCCTTTTTTGTGGCGTGCTTACGAAGGTTTGTGGAATTCTTGGTGGTTTGTAAAATTGGGCTATGGATGGTGCAAGATCACACCTAGATATCCAGGCCATGGATTTGCCATCTATTCCACACAACATGATCACAGGACCCCCTAGAGGCTATTGGTGAGTGCTTTTTAGTAACCACTAAGGGCCATGCAGGACCATCCTACCATGTGTGTGATAGTGCTGGAGAGGCTCCTCCAATCAACATAGGAAATGTAGTGAGGAGGGCATGACTCATTGCTGAGACAGTGAGATCAAAGATACAAATCAAGAAGCCTTGCCCCATGGAGGTGCCCATGTGCAAAATTGAAGAAAGGGGCAAGAAGTTACATTTCAGAGTCAATGATGCACAATCAGAGTTTTCTGGTAATTATAAATTATTTAGTATATTCATGTTACACACACACACACACACACACACACACACACACACACACACACACACACACACACACACACATATTTTTTAGAGAAATGTTCTAACTCAGTTTTATGCAACATAGGCAAGGAGGAGGCCCTTGATGTAGAATAGGAGTCCTTAGGAGAAGAGGAGCCCTTAGCTTGAGGGACAGATGAAAAATGAAGATGCCACTAAAATCTTGAGGTAGCTCAAAGATGAGGGGCTACAATTTGAGGATGGTGAGTTTGATCGTTTGTTTGAAGGCATGTAGATGGACGATCCTCTCGCTCTCATCCCTGAGCGTTTGTTGGGTAGGAGCTTGGCATAGCTATTTTCATTATGCTCTTCCTATCCATCTTCTTTCTCTTCTCTCTTCTATTTTTTTAACAATGTTAACATGCTGTATCTTATAGCAAGTGATGCTTTTGCTAAGCATCCTAAATCTACATCCACTTTCTGCTCACAATTGTGGGCGGAAACCTCAAACAAGTTTGCCTTCATGCAAGGCATAGTGGATGACATGATTAACCATTTGAAATAGATAGATCCTGAGATAGGTATGTTTGGATTATTATTATTATTGTTGTTATGTTGTTTTTTTTTTTGCTTTTATCTTACAACTAATGTTTTCCCTCTTTGGTGTAACAACCTCATGACTCAAATGGGACCCGTGAAGGGCAGTCTAAGTTGTTGCTATACCTAAGTTCCATCTTGAGGTAGAACAGGTGCCTCATCATATATATGATGAGGTAGGAAGATGCACATTGCACTTGGCACGATCACTATGGGAGTGTAGATGCATGAATGACGATCTCTAGAAATGGGTGCAAAAACTTGAAGAATAGAAGGCAAGCCAAGCAGGTTAACTAGAAGACTGGTAGTCGCAGTACAACTTCTTGGTGGCCTATGATAAATCAAATGATAGTTGGCATATGACTATGATTGACTACACCAGATATTGGTTGGTTGTTAAGGGAAAAAAGGAGGCTGCACATGAGGTTATTAAGCAGCACATGCAGATGGATCTCTTAGCTCAAAAGAACCAAGACTGAAAGGACTACAGTGCCAAAGTATATTAGTGGGGATCGACTCAAAAGAACCACAAGTATCATTAAAAAATGGAACACATAGCCTATCATAAGAAATACAAAGATGAGTCTATGGGGAACCAAGGTCACGACCTATTCCTTGACACCATCAATGCAACACAGGCTTACAATAGGTTTGCAAAACACTTGGTGGTTAGTGAGTCCCGGATAGGGAAATTGCTGTTCCTTTCGGAGAGGTTACATCTACTACATTTTCTCTAGGGTTGCCCATATGGATAGCCATGGAAAAAGGGAAGACCCTCACAGGCATTGACTTAGGAGAGGAGGATTGGGCAAATATGATAGAGGAGGAAATCCTCTAATGCCTAGAGGCTAGCCTCAATAGGATGCCCCTAGACATGAATGCAGGCCCATCTAAGGTTGGTTAAATTTACCTTATTGTTATCTATTTTATAATAATCTCACATGTTATCCTCTTTATTGACTAGTTTATCATTTTGTCTCTACTTTGTGCAGGATGTAGGTGAAGACGTAGGACCTAGAGGAGCAGCAAATAAAGATGGAGGGGAAGAGCCTCAGCTTCCCATTAATACACATTAAAATATTTGAGATGTAGCCCTGTTGTTGGGAAATTTTGTATCTTTTGATGTGGAGGTAACCTTGGACTATATATTTTGTTTATAATTTAATGAAAATCATGATACTTATTTTATCTCTCATTTTATCATTTAAGCCTATAAATCAGTTGATATATTTCTTTTTTCCTCTCTTTTTACTTAGGATTTTTGTTGATGTAATTAGGCCCCTTGTGGGTCCCATGCAATAGTTTAAGGCCATTTTGGGCCATCGCTAGTTTAAGGACATTTTGGGCTAGTTTAAGGCCATTTCAAGCCATGGTTAGTTTAAGACCATTTCGGGCCATTGTGTAAAAGAAAGTCAATTGCCAGTTTTAGGCCTTGGTGGGCCATGCGATAGTTTAAGGCCATTTCGGGCCCCACTTCTCTTTCTTGGTGTTTTGTTTGTTTTTTTTTTCATTTTTTTGTTTTATTTTATTTTTTTTAAAGCATAACTAACACAAGGAGCAAACATAATGCAAATTAAAAATATACAGATAAAAAGGGCTAAAGATAAGTCAGAGGAACAAGTAAGTTAGGGACATGCGCTAATTACGTAGATGTTTCCTAACTCGATGTGGGTTAGGTGATTCATAAGGCTTGGAAGACACAAGGCGATACTCTCCTAGGTCATCATTTTCCATTGAAAAAGGTAATTTTTCCCATAGAGCTTCCTCATGGGGATCACTCGTTTTTCTTGGTTCATTCGCCGAACAACATTGATTTTCATTACAAATAGGTGGTATGTCTTTAGATATTTCTACCTCTAACCCTTAGTATCTACATTGTTGATGGCCTAATGGGCTATGTTGTCACCAAAGATCACCACTTCTCCACCCTCATAAGGTAAGTGGATCTCTTGGTGGATTGGTGAAGAGACAACCCTTAGTTGGGCTAACGAAGATCTCCTTAAGCTTAGGTTGAATCTAGGCATCTCTTCAACCATGATAAACTTCGCGTTAGTGGGGAATTGCTCCCCTGTGACAAAATCAATTGTGACTATTTCCTTGACAACTATGTGTGCTCCATTGAAAGACTTTAGACAGGCCATTGTTTTAGGCTTGATTTGATCCACTAGGTGAAGCTTATCGACAATAGGGAACAAGATAATGTTGGTTGCTGCCCCAACATCGACATGCACTCTACGAATCTTTTACTGATCCATGAAAATTGTTATGAACATGCATGAAATAGTTACTTGACCCTTCTCAAGGTCAGCTTTGATGGCTTCATTGTGAAAATTTAAAAGTTTTGGCCTTTGTTCTTCAATGCTAGGTGGGAGCATTACAACATGGATAGCCTTTTCCTCTACTGGCATGTCTTCCTTAATAAGAATGGATGTTAACATGAGAACCAAAGCCTCATGATGTGTAGGAGAAGTCATAATTAAATTGTATAGGCTCAAAGTTATATTCTTTTGTTTTAGAGCCTACTTGACCTGTGTGACTACATCTAGAAAATATTTTCCGCCATTCGGTTGTTTAGTGGCCTTTATCTCCTTCACATGCCCTAAGAGATGAATTTCCCCGAGGAGGAGGGGACTTGGCTTTTGGTTGGGTAGTGAGATTTTGAGCCTTGGTGGTTGCTTGTTGTGTGTGCATGTATGTGTTGGTGGCTTTAGGTGATAGGGCCATGGGAACTACTAACAAGGGGGTAAGCTTAGGGGGACTTGATTCAACACATTCCTTAGCCATCTTGTTAGCCAAATGCTTGTCATGTTTCTTTAGGTGAGTAGGTTGTGATGTAGTCCCAACCATTAGACCCTGGGCAGATGGGGGGTTTGTACATTTTGACACCCATATGACATAAGGTGCTTGGGTCATTGCAACAATGTGCTATCGGGTCCTAACCACGAAAGGTGTCACGGGCACCCAAGGTGGTACGTTGATGATGAAGGGGGCTTGTGGCCTAGTTGACAATAAGGCTTCAACACCACCGGAGGGCACATGGACCACAAATGGTTCATGTATTGGCTTTGCATCATAATCAACACTGATAGAATTAATGATGTATCCTGCACCACTAGTGTTTAATGAGTCCTTATAGACATTCATGGACTAGTTCTCTAGCTAGATAGGATTAATTTCATCATGGACTAGCTTAACTTGATCAATCATGCGTTGGATATCATTCTTTAATGCTAGGCAGTAATCCATGTCATGGTTGTGGAACTAATGGTAGTTGCAGAATCTGTTCAACCTAAATTTGTTGGGTACTAGAGGCTCATTGGGCATAGCCACAGAGGGGTCTCGAAGGATCTTACAATAGCTCTTGTGGTGTTTGCAAGCATCCTCTAACATTTGCTTATGTTGAATGCATCTAACACTATCCAGTTGATCCAAAAGTTCTGATGGCTTGATCAGTAAAGGGGTATATTTTGTGTGATCCTTGCACTCAAAGTTTGGCCTTGGGGGAGCTTGCCCTGTGTCTGCTGATGATGTGGGTTGGTTGATTCCCACGTTGCTAGAACCTAATGTTTTGTTGTTGTTGGCCAAGGCCTTAGGTGCCTTAGCCATCTATTTGTTGTTGTTGGGCTTAGCTTCATCAGCCACAACCACCATAGTGGTTGTTGTGGCTTTCCCTTTTTCTTATCTCTCTTTACATGTGCATTCTTGTAGGCTATGTAAGCTGGGTCATTACTAGCCTCTACTGCATCCTGTATTCTCTTTGTTTGAGCGAAAGCTTAGATAAGGGAGCATAGGGCTAAATAATATAGCTTCAATTTAATGAAATCATTTACTATGCCATTAAAAATGGCTAGCAGGTGGGTTTCGGTGATTGGCTCATAAACCTCATTTAGAGAGGTGCTCCATCATTGTATGAATTTTTGCACTAGTTCTAGTGCTTCTTGTCTAACATTCATGAGTTGATCCAATGTGGCTTCTAGCTTTAAGTTGTAGTTGAAATGAGTTACAATCTAGCTTAAAAAATCTTCTAGGGTTGAAATGGAAGCTCAAGGAAGTGCGCGATACCAATATAAAGCTTTTCTGGTCAAAGACATGGATAACTGCATGTGGCCATGCTTGTAGTAATAAGGACTTGAAACAGAAAGTGACTATGTGGGCATTTGGATCACCCTCATCATTGTATTTCATGAATTAGGGAAGTTGGACCCTAGGAGGCAGTGTGAGTGGAGGAATGGTAGGGCTAATGGGATCATCTTGATAGAAGTCCATCACATGGACTATCTCTAAGTTGGCTGCTTTAAGCTACCTAACCTCCTCAGTGAGGGTTTGAATAAGCTAAAATGCTTGGTCCAAACTCAGGGATGTTGCAAAGGGTTGCATCATTTGTACTGTTGGTGGGGCCATTGAAGCAACCCACAATCCTGTAGTTAGTTGTGCCATATGTGATGCCTAGTACATTTGTAGCTACATGTATTACACCATCTGGGACAATTGAAAAATAGGTAAAGAGGTTGCTACCTATCATGTAGTTGAGGTTGGAGCTATTGTTGGTGGTGGGACTGATATGGCTGGAATGACAGGAATATGACTTGTTTGTGGTTGCGATATGGGCATGGTGTGCACTTATGGTAGTGTTGGTGTCATAGTTGCTGGCTGCAAAGGCTAAATAGACTACAAAGAAATGAAAAAGAGAGCAAGGGTAGAAGGTCTTGCATTTTATTACGTAGACAGGACCAGGTGGGTAGCTACCACTGGCAAAGTTTTAGGCTATGGAAGCTTCACGGTTGTCTCAAAGGAGGTAGAAGACTATGACTGGTGGGTCAAGAATATAGAGGCAAACTACAAGGCTAAGACATAGAGTGGGACACTAGCATCGAAAGGAGACTTGAACTCCTCCTGCCCATCTTGTAGGGGTTCATCATAGTTGGATGCTAAGTCTTGCTCTTTTAGCCCACTCATCTAGATATGTTGGTCCAAAATCCATTTGAAAGATTCAGTGAGTAGTATGACTGTGCTAGGAGTAGCAAGGAACTTCCTTCCATTTCAATGAATAATTTTGAAACTACATTTTTCTTCTATTTTCTCGTGGTCCAATGGTAGGCCCACTTGAACTTTTGCACATAAAAAGTTGTATTGTTCATCATCAAGTACCGTGTGTTCAAGGGATTGGTATCGTAGTCTAAGAGACTACCATTGTGGCCACATCGAGCTAAGTGGTTGTTTCACATCTACCCCATGTTGCATGGGGTGGGTTAAGTTCACATTCAAGGTGGTAGCTGAGGTGCTAACTGGGTTCATTTTTATTTAGGTATTGAAAATTTGAGATAAAATGGCTAAGTGTGAAAACTGTAAAGAACATGGGCCAGAAATGGCTAAGTTTGAAAACATTGAAAAAATCATTCTCTCTATTGTTACACTTGTCATGCTCTAAGGGACTGTTACACTCATAGAGTGTCATGCTCTACAGAACACTTAGAGCTTGATGTAGTGGACAATTTGGGCTTTCTGTCGTACAGGGTTCCAAGGGAACCATCAACTAGGAACAATCTGCACCAACCAAAACATAGACAACTCCTGCACTAGTTTATGATCTAACTACTATCATGGTAGGTCCATAGGGGTGTTCTGTCTACGCTAGCTTGTTGCTAGTGACAGGGGGTATAGAAAGCATGTGGAACTACCTGGGGCACACAGAAGGAACAAGGAGGCCCTTCTTCTAGCGCTAAAAAATGTGATGTCTGAAAATGTCGGTGGCTAGAACATTGAGAGGTTATTGGGTGTATAGCCTAAACCTGAGTTTGTGGGAGGGCCATGCTAGAGACAGAAATGGGATGCCCTGAATGGTCTAGTTAATTAGATAGGGACTTACATGGTGTAACAATAACTGTTCGCAAAGGCTCAAAAATAGTATCGTGAAATAGAAAAAATACATATTAGTGGTATGAAATATAAGAGATTATGCTAAAATTTTTAAAAAATGTTGATGGAAAATGAAAAAAGAGTTTAAGTGAAGAAATGCACAACCCTAAGATCGAGGAACATGACTTTTGATTAAATAGTGTGTGAAATTGGTACGCAGTGTCAGATAGGTATAGTGGAGTGGCATGGCAGTGTGGCCACAGTCTCTAGGATGTTGCAGACATGGTGCTAGCAGCTGCAAAAGAGGCTGAACCTATTGAGCTTACAGTCATCATGTTGTGCAGGTGTAAGGAAGACTATGTCATGGTACTCAACCAAATGTCAAGCTTGGGTGCTTGAGTGCAGGAGTGATGAAGATTCTAAGAGTGCTGTAATGCTTGATGCTTAAAATGATTTATTGGTCAACCTCTAAAATGCTGATTATCAATGTATTTATAGGGCTAGGATTGATGTGAGATGTGGACTGAATGCCACATGGCCTGGGTCCCATGTAGCATGGGTGTGAACAAGTCACACTGACATGTTATGCTCAAAATTTTAAGCTCTAAGTGTTACACTTAAATTGTAATGCTTTATAGGATAGGAATGGGAACTAAGAATCTACCAAACTATGACCACTAAAATTGCATGTGCTAGAGTTTGAAGGACTGCAATGTACTTACAAACAATGCCAAAACAAATGAAACTTGGAGTCTATGTTTTGGGACTACATCTTCCCCCTCTTTTGAGTAGGGTCAAGCAAAGGGAAAACTTTGGGGATCAATAGGGGGTGCAAAAGCAAAGTAAACTATTGATCTTGGCCATCTGAAGGATGCTGGAGCTGGAATGAAGGTTGATGCTAAGTTCTGGGAGCTTCTAGGGGCATTTGGAGGAATTTCCCATGTGTCATGTTGTCTACACTGCACAGAGTGACAGAGTGTAGCGTGAACACTTAGAAAATTTTTGCAAATTTTGGCTTGTCATGCTATCTACTGTATGTAGCGTAGTAGAGCATAACACAAGTACTTTGATGAATTTTGCCAAAATTTGCAATGTTTCTTCATGGCATGCTGATTACAATCTAGGTTTTGATAGGATAGGTAGCCTCAAAAGTCAGAAAATTGCCAAATGCATCTTCCATGTCTAGATAGCTTGACAAATCCTTGTTCAACACTTAGAAAAATTTGGGCCCTAAAAATTGTCACACTGGCTACGCTGTGCAGCGTAGCAGAGCATGACAGGCCTAAAAGATAGAAATTTTTCCAAACTATTTCATCCATCCTAAGCACTTTCGACAACCTCCAACCTAGTACTTGGGTGGACTGGTGACTAGAACATGTGTCAAGCTAAGAAAGTTGGAGAGTGTAGCAAGCTTGATAGTTTGGGAGATAGAAAATTTGCCAAATCTTAGTGGCCCTTAATCACTTCTGGCTTGACATTTATGCAAAGTAGGCTTGAAAGCATGTGCTACACTAGCTATGCTAGAGACTTAGAAAAATTTTGCAATCATAGGACTCCCAGTGTGCTACATTGTCTATGCTACATAACATGATACCAGACTGAGAAAAATTTTGGCCAAGTTTTGACACTTAGAAAAATCTACCATTGAACTGTAGGAGCCCAAAATTAGTGGTGTTTCACCATGTATCTTTTCCATGATATGCAATAAAATAAAAATAATAACATTTAAAATGGTTAGGTCTTCTCATACTAGCTTCCCTCCTTTCTCCTTTTCTTTACCTTCTTCTTGTTGGGTCTTGAAAATATATCACTTAGCTTCCTTTCAGCACCATCATCATAATTACTATGATTGATCTCATGCTACTCATTGATTCCATAGCCAAGACAATCAAGGTCATCAATATATTTCACAAATTCATCATTGCTATAATCAATTGTAAGTATTTTCAAATTCTAGAAAATTGAATCATTACCAATGTCTTTAGTAATATCAATAATGACCTTTCCAACATGACTATCATCATAGGCATCATTATCTCATATAAAATTAAGTTCATTACCATCATTTGCTTTACTCTCACTAATAATGGAATCAAAATTTACATTACTTATTCACTACATGAATATTAATTACGTCACAATCACCATAATGATAATGATCCTCATAATCAAAATTGAACAAATCATTATTAAGATGAAGTAAAAGACTAGAAACTCTTATACTATTTTTAACATGAGAGACATTAATACCATCAACAAGGTAAATCTAATTACCTCTTCATGGATTTTCCCATCTAACTTTGCTTCAACTTGATCTTCAACATCTAATTGTCTAGCATCATCAAAACTTGATAGTTCCAAATTCAAAATAGGAATGCTTAAATAAAATGGTTCCTTCCCTTCAAAGGAATTATCATTAGGATCTTTATTCCACTTTCGAGTTTTCAACTTAAAAGATAAACTCTCCTCAATGGTATCAGCACAACATTCATAAAAAATAGCATCAAAGTAATCATTCTTTCACATACCTTGCCTAAAAGGCTCACCTATCTCCCATGAGATAACCTTAACTTGGCTTAGAATATTCTTTTTCTTGTCACAAGGTATATAACAATTGTAAAAAGAATTTGTATCATATCTTCTAGTACTACTCTTGATTCTTCTTAAAGAAGTCCGTTGATCTTGGTCTCTATTTTGGGTTTGATCCTTGATCCTTCATGACTCATGAAGTAGAAACTCTCCTTGATCAGTAGCATACATCAACTAGAACATTGAAGATCTCTTGATTCCTTTTTTGAAGCCCTTGCTTTCCTCCCTTGAAATCTTTGAGTATTGAACACTACCTTTCCAAATAAGAGATGATTAAGAACTTATTTTCTCATTGACCTCTATTTCATTAGAACCATCATCTTGCTTTCTTTCTTGATGGCTATGAGATAGACTATTCATTATTTTCATAAGACTTAGCACATTAACCTTCATTTTCTCCAATCTCTACTAAGCTCCTTTACACCAAGATACTTAGGTACCATACTTGGAATTACAATACCTACAAATCTTCTCTAAGCCATGAGCACAAAACATAAATACTCAAATTTTTTTTAAGTTATGAGTATCAAATATAAATACCCATAATTAATTACATAAATATGGACATAATTTTTAAATATCCATGAGAAAATTCAAAGAAATTAAGAATATCCACAATTAATTTTGGAGTATCCATATAAATCCAACTTAAGATATGAAAACCCAAAATGTAATTTTATGATTCTCATAAATGAAAGCTACTACAAGCTAAGGGGTATTTAATTCTATAATTATCCTCCAAATATTTAAAGATACGATAATCTTAGAGAGATAATAAATTTTTTCAAACCCAAAGAAAAAGCCAAAAATTGAGAATTCAATCCAATATTTGAGAAAATAAAAGTAATTCCTTGTAATTGAGATGAGGATTCTCTACTTGGATTAAATTGTCTTGAACCAAATTCTTTGATACCAATTTGGTAAGGGTTTAAGACCCCCTACCAAATTCAAAACATAATTTAACCTCAAGTGGCCTTGATCTCAAGGAATTAAAGAGCTCAAAGACTCAAAGCTTGAACAAGAAAGAAAACCTTTTTTATCCATCCCAAAGATTAAAGTACAAGCCTAAAGAAAGCTCACACTCGCAAGGATAGACAAGTAATCCAATCAAACCCTCACCTCATACTCAAAGAAAGTAGATCATCCACCATGATCATTCACTCACTGACTCTCTAATGGAGACACATTTAGTCCCATAATGAATAAGAACACACACACATGCTCTCTCTCTCTCTCTCTCTCTATGTTTCATACTTTCATTGTTCTATGCCCCTCATATATTATTTCATCTATCTTTCCTAAACTTTGTGATGAGGAGCTCCCATGTATTTCACAATCCAAGCTCTCTCAATGTCATAAAATAATAAATTTGAACAAGAAAAGAAAATGAAAGCTTTATTCTTACTCAAATGGAGAAATTATGATTGAAAGGAAGTACAAATTCTTAAGGGTAGACAAGAGATTCAATCAAATTCTTACACACTCAATCAAAGGAAAGACATTCTTACATGGATGGTGATGATCAAGGCACCTAGCTAAGACTCTATCTCTCCCTAATCTTTTCTCTTAACTCATCTCTCTCTCCCTAGACTCTCTTGGTCAAAATAAAGCTTCAATAGATCTATTTATGTCCTTCCTCCTATTCCTTCATCTTTCCTCTTTAAATTCAATATTTAAATTTTTAAAAACTCATAGGAAATTATCTCATATATGTACGAGATGTCTTGGAGGAGAATGAGNTGAAGGAAAGATCAGGTGTGCCTAAGACAGCAAGTGGAAGTTGGCTAACCACCCAAGATCAGTAGTTTAGCAAAAATATTGCTTTCAAATAAAAAATTTTTATAATCTAGATCTTATGTATCTTTGGATGTAATAAACCTTCCATGGGAACAGCGGTGTAGGTTGAAGTGTTTAAACCTTTGCAAATTTATTTTATGCCCAACAATATTCCGCCTTCTCAAGAGCCACGTATATACAAACACATTCAAAATAATGAATGTCAGATTCCTCTCCTTTGCCGATTGGATGCGTAACTTTGGCGCAAGCCTCAACTGATAAAATAGTCGTAACACAAAAAAAAAAAAAAAACAAACGCCAGCGCGGAAGAGCTCTTGATCGTACGTGCTCATTCATGGGTAGATGGACTTCGTGCTTGCACAAAACTTGCACCGTAGATCCAAAGTTCACGTCTTCTGCAATGAGTCTTCTCACACTTTCTATGTCTTCGTGGCCCCTGCTTAAGCACAAGCACAAACCCCATCATCATCCACCCTACAACAGCATCTGGAACAACCCATTATGGGGAGGAGGCGTTATAGGGTAACCCTGACATGAGGCCGAGACATGGGCATTTCAATTTCGGTGCAGATTTCTTCATCAAGCAGCTGCAATTTCCTGCAATAAGATCCGATTTCTCTAGCCAAACGGGACCTTATGGCTTGCGTGCAGACTAGATTAGGGAAAACAACCGCGTTCTACTCTCCAAAAACTGAAAATTACATTAGTTTCTCCCGCCTACAGGAGGCAGCAGTGGGGAATTTTCCGAGTCATGGTTAATCAAGAAATTGGGGCGTTAGGTTTATTTTTACCTGTATCAAGTATTTAGCGAATTTTATGCGTGGCCCAAAAAAGCCTCCCGGAGGAGTATGACTCGTTCCCCGCGAATGTGGGGAATCGTACATTGGGAGATTCTAGGATTCAGTGCAGGCCCTACCCAGTTAAAAAAAAAATATATAAATGAATGCAGGTTCTTGCGAAAGGAGAATGAACACCAACAACAATGGGCCATTACATAAATCCCCAGCACAATAACAAAAAACCAGAGCTTACTCTCTCTGTTAACCCTAATTGTGGTTTCAAGCTTCACCAGTGTGGTGCATAGCACCTTTTTTTCTTTAGATTTCCTTCCGCGGCAAGTGACTCTCTTCTCCATTTCCACTCCAGCGATGAAATTGTGTCGCGAAGGGTTCGATTTGACACAAGATCATCCACCAAAACATTATTCTCTCCGCAAACCCAGCATAGCATGTCATGGGATTCTTATGATGAAGATTGTGGAAGGCAGGGATTATGTTCCAGGCAAAGATTATTAGGATTTCAATTAAATCTTGTGCTGATGCTACAAAGATGGAGGTGATCATGGAGTTACTGGGAAGATTGCAAAATTCTCAGAAAAAGATGTAACATCATTCGGCACATGGCCAGACAGAGATGCCGCAGACCGAGGAAGCATTTGATATTTTTAACGGTATTTTGACTCCTCACGTGGTATGGAATATGGATTAATTTTATCAAATTAGGGGGCAAAGATATGACTCCTTAATAGATCTTAATAAATATATAATATATATATGTAACAAGTGACTTTTGTATTTTTATAATGATAATAACTTCTTATACAAGTCATAACCTCCTATGGTAGTTACAACTAATTTTCTAAATGTCTGTAACCACTACAAAAGACACTTGTCAACTACAACCTTTTTTTTCTCCAAAATGGGCCACTTGTCAATTAAAAAGGCCACTTGTCAACT
>MNCI01007380.1:91974-117206 GCA_015680685.1 Gnetum montanum
AAGTTTGAACAATTCGTAGATATTGAATTTGGGATAGCTTTATTGCGAAGTGTTTACTCGTGTCATTTTACCTTGTTTAAATATTTGAGGTCTACACAAATCCGCTTTCTTTTCTTTTTTGCTTATTTCCATCGAATCTTGCTCTATTTCTAGTTTTCTTGTGGAACTATCTCTTTCTCTGGGGAAAATTAGGAGTAGATTGCAGAGTTGTGCTCAAATGTTTTGGCAAAATTTTATTTGTTACAAGTAGGTATTATAAGGATTGTGTAGACTAGGTAGTTGAACAAAATAGGAAATTTTCAAGAACTCACAATACTTGGCAAAGTTGGCTGAATCTCTTTAAAGTAAGTCATTTGTAGTTCACACACAACGCAATTGTTACATTTTACACAACCACACGCCGCAATAGCATACACACATACTCACATTAACTACTGAGTTTATTTGGAGGTATCTAGGCCTTGGTGTTGCCAGAGACCAGCAGGCACCTAAATCCTATTTGAGGACACTCATTGGTGGTCGCGTCCCAAACAGTCTCCAACAGTAGTCAAGCTATAGAGAAGAAATCTTGTAGTTGGAGGAGATGTCTTAAAAATAGAGGAGACATCTTGTAGACATATGAGACATCTTACAGAAGATGTCTTGAGTTGGGGGAGACATCTTGAGTATGGAGGAAACATCTTACTATCAGAGGAGACATCTCTCTAAGTAGGCCAAAATTTAAAGATGCTTGTTGTGAGGTCTAAAATCTTTGAATACCTCCAAATAAGTTCCCATTAATCTCAGAATATCCTAGAGTCATAAAAATAGGCTTCAAACACTCTAAAACATGTCAAAACTTAAGGAGAAGACCCTATTATTGGTGAGATGGTACATTGACTTGTTTAATGTTCACATTAACATCCTCCCTCTTAAAAAGACTCTTTATTCCCGCATAAGAGACCTTTACACTTGGGATAGCTAGTGTCCCTTCCCATAGGCCATAATTCTCACATAAACTAAGGCAAAATATGCATGGATTGATTAGAGCTCATAACATTTTATCTCTATTATCCAAAGCATATTTCACAAACATATAAACACAAAATGTAATGTATGCATGACACACACACACACGCACGCACGCACGCACGCACGCACGCGTGCGCGCACACACTCACACATGTTATCATAAGTTTATGCTTACATCATAATGGAGAATTACATGAAGAAGAGTGGATCTAGTGTTTATCCTCAAAGGCTCAATCATTCTTCCATCTTGAAAGTACCAAATCCCATATGTTTCCTCCATGACCTGTAACAAAAGAAGAGTAAGGAAGTTCAAAAGGATTAGGTCTTCTTAAACCAACTTTCCTTCTTCTATCCTTTTTTCTTTTCTTCACCTTCTTCTTCTTGGTATTTGGAAGACTACTAGTTAGCTTTCTTTCATCATTAGCATCACAATGTATATTTTATTCATGTTTTTTATCCATTTCATAGCCAAGAAAATCAAGGTCATCAACTTATTTGACAAATTAACCATTTTTATAATCCATAGAAAACATCTCCAAATTCTGGATAATCATATCATTATCAATTTCTTCACCAACATCAATAATGACCTTTGTACTATAACTACCATAATGGCCATCATCATCCCAAACTAAAGCAAATTCATTACCATCATTAGCTTTTCTCTTACTAACAATGACATAAAAAATCACATTATTCGTATTAGACAAAAGATGACTTACAACATTATCATAATCACTACAATGATCATGATGCACATAATTATAATTGATCAAACCACTATCAAGCTAAAGTGAAAGACTAGCAACCCTCATAGTAGCTTCATCATGAAAGACATTACTACCATCAACAAGGTAAAGCTTAGGCTCATTTACCTCTTCATGGCTTCTCCCATCCAACCTTGGTTCAACTTGATCTTTAACATGTGGCTATTTAGCATTATCAAAATAGGAAGGTTTCAAATCCCAAATATGAGTCCCTAAATCAAGTGGTTTCTCCCCTTAAAAGGAATCATCATTAGGCTCTTCATCCCACTTTGGAGGTTCCAAGTCAAAAGGTAAACTCTCCATGGTATCTATAAAATAGTAATCAAAAATCACATCAAAGCAGCTATTCTTTCACATACCTTGGCTAGAAGACTTAACTATCTCTCATGAGATAGTATTAACTTGTCTTAGAATCTCCTTTCCCTTGTCACAAGATATAGGAAAATTGTAACAAATATGAGAATCATACCTTCTAGTGATGCTCCTAACCCTTCTTGAAGAATTTTCTTAATCTTGACCTCTCTTTTGGCTTTGATCCTTCATCCTCCATGACTCATGCAGTAGGAACTCCTTGATCAATAGCATACACCATCTTGGATCTTGAAGATCTCTTGATTATTTTGATGAAGCTGTTGGTTTTCTTCCTTGAAATATTTAAGTATTAAGCATTTCTTTTCTCACTAAGAGATACTTGAGAACCCTTTTTTTCATTGATATCTATTTGATTAGGCCTTTCTTCTTTCTTATTTTCTTGATTAACATTCACATTTTTCATAAAAATTAAAGAATTAATTTTAGTTATATCTTCCATCACAAGAGGTCTACCTTCATTAGAGGATTCTCCCTTTTCTAAGGTTTGGAGTTCCTTGTTCTTGAAAACCTCAAGCTTATTACACTCCCATTGTTTATGTCCCTTTTCATTGTAATTAAAGCATTAAAGATTGGAGGCATAGCCATTCCTTTAACCTCTCCCTTTCTTGGAGTACACCTTGGAATCATGGCCCTCCTTGGACTTCTCTTACTTCTCATTAGTGTCTTCCTTGGCATTTCTCTTCTTCATGGCTTCTTTCTCACCTTTAGAAGCTTTTAAGTCCTTGTGTTTAGAAGATTTAGGATGTCTATTATAGCCTTGAAGTTTCTTCTTATCCTTAAGAACCAATTTAAAAGTCTCATATAGTGTTTGGGGCTCATAGAAGGTTAACTCTTGTTGATACTCCCTTTTGAGTCCTATGTGAAAGTTGGATGCTTTTTCATAATCATTCCAATGAACTTTTGCAAGCTAGAATACCTTACAGAAATCCATGTAGTAGTCCTTCATACTCTTATCACCTTGCCATAGGTAATTTAATTTTCTGATGGATTCTTGTCTATGGTGAATCTTCTCAAATTTTTTCTTGAGTGTGAACTACATTAAAGATAAATCCTTAATAGGAGTACCATTTTTCATCTTGTAAGAATGACTTTCGTTCTCCCACCATACAAGTGTCATCCCTTTCAATTTGGTTTCAGCATAAGATACCTTTTGATGATTTTCTACATCTTCAAGTTCAATGTATTTGTTAATCATTTTTAGCCAAGAGAGGAAAGATTCAGTTCCTTCAATGCCATTGAAGGATTTGACTTTAGAATGAGGCATCCTTGAAGCATGTTTGAAGGCTTTTACAAGAATGACTTCAATTACTTCACCGTGCTTCCTTTGAGGCTTAGAATAAAGTATCTTTTTTCTTTTCTAGGAAAAATGAAACCTTAAGACTTATTTTCAACACTAGATTCATGAAGAAAAACATCACCTTTATCTTCTAATTTTCCAAATTCTTCATTTTTAAAAGGAATTTCATGTTCAAGGGATGGTATTAAGGAATGTCTTGAAGAAGTCTTGGTGAAGAATTGCATGAGTTGCACCCTTGCTTGGATGCTTTTGATGAAGTAGTATGCTCTTTGTTCTCTCCAAGATTTTCAATTTTTTCAACAATGAGCTTGAGAGAATTTCTCATGTCATCCATATCTCTTGATAAATCTTGAACTATCTTCTTCCTTGGAGGCATGATGGAAATTGATCTAAAAGATAATTTTCATAAACTTCTACAAGGAAAGGCAAACTATTCAAGGTTTCTCAAAGATTGAGACAAGAAATACTTAGATCTTAAGAAAAACAAGAACAAGATCTTCAAAACCTAGCTAGTATAAGCCAATGGATGTACAATTCTATAATTATCTTCCAATTCTTGAAAGATATGGTAAATGGAGGATTAAAAAGGAATATGTAAAATGTTAGGATGAGTAGAACAAGTGGCAAGATAGAATTCACCAAAGCTTAAGCATTTGGAGTGATTCTTTGTAATATAGATTAGAATTATCCACTTGAATGTGATTGTCTTCAATTCCAAGCTGCTCTGATACCAATCTAATGAGGAGCTCCCCTAGATTCCACAATCCAAGCTCTCTTAATGTCATAAAATAATAAATTTAAACAATAAAAGAAAATGAAAGTGTTATTTTTTCTTAAATGGATAAATTACAATTGAATGAAAGCACAAATTCCCAAGGATAGATAAGAGATTTAATCAAATTTTCACACACACTCAATTAAAGAAAACACACTCTCACATGGACAACGATGATCAAGACATCTAGCTAAGACTGTATTTCTTTCTATTCTATTCTCTCAACTCACCTCTCTCTTTCTAGACTCTCTTGGCTAAAATGAAGGCCCAAGAGGTCTATTTATATTCTTTCCCCCATCTCTTTATCTTCCCTCTTTAAATTCAATATTTAAATTTTTAAGAAATCATAGGAAATTATTTCATGTCCATACAATATGTCTTGGGGGAGAATGAGAGGTCATTCTTGAAAATAGTTAGTTTATAGATGAGACATCTTGCAGACACATGAGACATGTTACATAAGATGTCTTGAGCTAGGGTAGACATCTTGAGTATGGAGAAGGCATCTTGCTATTAGAGGAGACTGTTGGCGACCGTTTGGGACGCGACCGCCAACGAGTGTCCTCGAACAGGATTTAGGTGCCTGCTGGTCTCTGGCAACACCAAGGCCCAGATACCTCCAAATAACTCAGTAGTTAACGTGAGTATGTGTGTGTGCTGTTGCGGCGTGCGGTTGTATGAAATGTGACAATTTCGTTGTGTGTGAACTACAAATGACTCTACTTTAAAGAGATTCAGCCAACTTTATCAAGTACTGTGAGTTGTTGAAAGTTTCCTATTTTGTTCAAACTACCTAGTCTACATGGTCCTTATAATACCTGCTTGTAACAAATAAAATTTTGCATAAACATTTGAGCACAACTCTGCAAATCTACTCCTAATTTTCCCCAGAGAGAGATATAGTGCCACAAGAAAACTAGAAATAGAGCAAGATTCAAAGGAAATAGACAGAAAGAAAAGAAAGCAGATTTGTGTGGACCTCAAATATTTAAACAAAGTAAAATGACACGAGTAAACACTTCGCAATAAAGCTATTCCAAATTCAATATCTATGAATTGTTCAAACTTCCAAGACTCAAACAAGCAATATCTTCAAGACAATCCTACAGCACTACCAAAAATTGCTGCGTAAACTACTATGCACGAGACTCTATTTTGGCTAGACAGTAGATGTCAACGATTGCATTTAAACAGAACCTTTAAAAGACTTGACAATTTCTGATTGAAATAACACGGAAAATCACTCTAAAGATAAAAAGAAGCTATTCTGGTCCCATCAAAATACTAAAGATTTTCTGAACCCTCTCGACTACCAAATTGTTCCATGGCGTGACTACAAACAGAGGCTCTCTTCCAACAATCCAATAGCAGTTCCCAAACGTTGCACAATAACGAAATTTACTATGCTCTCAAGGCTTTTTGAACACAAGCGCTGCTATGGCAAAATTTTAACAGAAATTCCTATTGGGCAACAAGAACAATAAGAGCAATCTAAAAATCCCAAAATTACTTGTCAAGAATGATACTACCTAAACCACTAGCTAAGCAATTAAAACAAAACAAAAAATGAAATGCATAACTCACAAGACCATGACAAAGAGGCTGAAATCTTTATTCTAGCAAATCATCTTGCAAATCATCTTCTTTACAAATCTTCCAAGTGTGATGTGATGCTTCCAAGTGATGTCCCTCTCCATAACCCTTGAAGCCTATTTATAGGATTCCAAGGTAGTTAGTGAAGTTACAAATTTAAAAATATCTCTCCTAACTTCTCTCCCAAGTAACTTGGTTAACCAATAGGAGATTACTTACTAAATATCCTAGCTAACTTTACTCCTAAGTAATCGAACTATCCAATTAGAGATTTACTTGCCCAACAAGCTAGGAGATTTTTATCCAACTAGTTAGGTAAATTACAACAATAATTTTGGATGGTTACAACCACCAAAGAGATAACAATGTTACATTTGACATGTGTCCATGGTAATTACAATTATCAAAATAGAATTTCCAAAATACATAGGAATACAAGCTATAGTGCTCCATACATATTTATCCCTTTGATTTTGCTTATTCCAATGAGAAGTCAAGTTTTCAAAAAAATCTCAAAAATCTTTCCTGCCTTCTCTCTTAAGTGAGGGGGTTATAACTTATCTATTTAATTAGTAAGGAGTTATATATAGAATTAGGAGAAATTAATATTATAATGAATGTAATGTAATATATAAATATTGTAGATGTTTTAAATATGCATTACACATATGAGTAGTACGTAATAATGTTTTAAGATTTGGGATGAAAGGCAAGTACCATAGGTGATGAAAATTAATTTTTGGTCAACCGCAGCTCTATTTTGCCAACATATTTCGTGATACCTGTCTCATTGTGCTTTTTTGTCTCCCTTACCTTATTTCATGGATTGGTATGCATCGGCATCGGCATTGGCATCGGTATGATTCGAGTTGCAGGTTCGAGGCGGATGAACTTATAACTGCCGTTTCTTTAACTGTCTAGAAAACCCAGATCTGTTCCGTGAAATTGTAGGAGGATTAGTTTCTTGAAAACGTGTTGAGCCATGGGAGGATTATTTTCGGAAAATCAGTTACAGGGAATGGGAAGTTACGAAAAACCCTGCAACTGCCTGAAATATCAAGTGCAGTGTGCACCGTGTGGTTTGTTGAAGGCGCGTAAACCTTAGGGTCCTCCTGTTGTGGTAAAGCTTCTCTTTCATTCATCTTCTATGCCTGCTGTGATATCATTTTATGCCTGCGTTGTGCAGCAAGGCCCTGGTTTTGACTTGCGCAACACATAACCAGTAGGGTTTGGTTAAGATCGGCCCTGCAACGGCCCAAAAAAAAATAATTTCATGCAATTTCCATTCTCAAGAACACATTAGCGTCATTGGGGGAGGGCAAATTGACTGAAGTTTTCTGCCTTGAAGACAGCAGCGTCCACGCGGTTTCTGTCGAAGAAATTGTGGCACAACACGTAGCCCTGCTCTTCTGTTTTTGTTGCGCCCGCAGCCGCTCATGCTGATGCTGCTTCTAACGCCGCCAACTGCCACCACGAAACAAGGCCCAACCGCGTCGTACCTGCGTCATTTTTCATCAAAAAAAACAAAACCCTCTGCCATTGTTGCTCATGTCTGATCCATGCTTCGGAAATACCACGCACGGTATCATTGTCCGTTTTTGGGTTGGAGATTTTTGCAGGAAGGTTTGGTTTGGCCTGATGTGATGCCGTTAATAATCACATGTAACACCAAGATGGAAACAACGATGGCTGAGGCGTTGGAATGCCAACAAATTTCCAGAGAAATGGGGTTTGTGCAGCAGGTGTTTGACAAAATGTCTAGAGTAATTTTGGATTTTTAATGACGATTTTCTGCACTAGCAGTGCCACATAATCCTGCTCATTGACCAATTACATTCTCTGTTTTTTTATTCTTGCACAGTGCCGTTTTAGAGGCTCTTCTGGCTTCTTGTCCTTATAGATTTTTGGTTTTGTCTTCTTATATTTTTCCAAGAACAGCAATGGTTACAGAGAATGATATTTTTGATGGCAAAATGCTCCTTGAACAATCCTGTTTTCTGCCTTTCTACTCAGAGTAAAACATCTTGTTTGCAGAAATAAATTTCTTGCTTAACCTTGAAACCATATATTCTTGAATTACCCAGGAGAAATAACCTCAGACTGCTGTAAACCTTAGTGATCTAGGAAAGTAGAGCAACATACTTCTCAACATGGCTGTGTAAACTTGCTCCGGTATATAAAAAAAAATGCCTTCTGGTTACTCATTCTCCTTCTTTAAAACTGTAAATTTAATCACTTCTTCATAAAAGAATCTCAACTATTTAACCCATTTAATCTTACCAGTCTGCTCCATGAAATGGCCAAATGTGCCAACAGAGACATCTCTCGAGGTAGGTCAAAATTTCAAGATGCTTATTTTGAGATTTGAAACCTCTAGACACCTCCAAATAAGTACTCATTGATCCTAGAACCTCCTAGAGTCATCAAAATAGGCTTAAAACATCCTAAAACATGTCAAAACTTAAGGAAAAGATCCCATCATTGAAGAGATGTTACGTTGGCCTATTTGATGTGCACATCACTCTAACTTTTCCATTCTAGTAATGTTTTTTCATATAACAAACTATGATGAGGATGTTTATTAGCATTATGCCTTATGTAGAGAGCAATGAGTGTTTTTTCATTTTTACTCTAGGTGAGGATTTGTTAAGTTTAAGTGGGATAGAGAGATAACTTTATCAACTTATCAGCATATGTATAATTAGAGTGTGAAATTTAGCCATGCCATACTTTTGTGGCATAGCATCTTATGTAGGCAATGTCCCTCATTTCTTTCTTCTTCTATTATTTTCTATTTTTGCAACTCTTTACTTCATCTCCTCTATCTCATATTTCTCCATTATTCCTCTAACTTCCTTTTCCTATCTCTTGGCCTTTTCTTTGATTAACACATTAGTGAGGATTGAGTGATTTCATTTTATTTGAGTAAGGATATGTTAAGAGCATGATGGAATAGGGTATGAACATTATCAATGGTATTCGTTTGATCATCTTATATGTAATACATGACTAGTGTATTGGACATATTTGATATTTTCCTCTCCTTTCACTTATTTCTTTCCATTTTTCTCTTGTATATGCATCAATTCATTTTCATTTATTTTCTTCTTGATGGATCCTTGTTTGAAATCTCAACAACATCCATCAAGAGGGGGCAATTTACATTCACTTTCTTAGCTCTATGATATTTGTAACTAAGTGTGATTTTGGCATAGTTCCACTAGATTTTGAGCATAAAAATCTTAAAACATGGCATAATTAGATACTTTTCCATCTCTCAAAGGACACTAAGGATCATTTGGGTATGCAACCTAGCTTATGAGCTCCACTGTAAGTGATCCTTAAAAAGTTTGGAAATCAAAATTTTCTTAAATATTAGAGGTGATGTGAATTACATGTTAGAGCTTTTCTTGGACAATCATGACCATGTCACAAATAACAAAGCTATCTATTGACTTCCAAGTAGGCCTCATAGGAATCAAACTGACTCATTCAAGAAATCCACAACATCATAGGTTTTAAATTTTGACATTTGGACAAATTTACCTTAAGACCAAAATTTTTCTAACTTTGGGTAACATTGATGCTGATGTTAGGATTACTAGACCTTGTATAATCTCTAAGCCCCAGTCTAAAATGTTGTGATGCTACACCAACCACTCAACCCTACAATGTCTTGTCAAGCTCAGAATTTGATTTCTAGGCTTTTACAACCTTTACAATCTTGAGCTCCACTCCAGAGTGTTGTGCCGCAACACCAACCACTTAATCCCATAGGATCCGAACAAGCACAAACAAGATGTCTTCCTGCAAGAAGTAGATCAACTCTATAGGATAACAAGGGAGACCAACAATTACAAGGGATGAATGCAACTTAGTTTGCTAATCATTGTACTTTCAGTTTTGACACACTTTACAATGCAAAAATGATAATACAATGAGGAGCAATAATGACTACAATGATTGAAAAATGATTATACAATGATTGCACATAAGCTTGCACATTTTCCAATGAGAGTGATGTCTTCTTATAGTTACCATGTTTCCAAATCCATCTTGGAACTCATGCAATAGCTAGCTAATGGTAGCTAACAATCATGGAAGACATCTTCTTCATGCATGAGATGTCTTTCTCTATTTTCTCTCCATTCTAGGAAGACATCTTTGTTTGGAGAAAGACATCTTTTTGAATTAGAAAGATGTATTTGTCTGGAGAAAGTTGTCTTTCTAAAATTGACCTACACTCTATGAAGATATCTTTGCTTGATAAAAGATTGCAACTTCTTGGAGACATCTTTGTCTGTGCATCCTTCAATTTTTCCAAGACATCTTTGTTCACCTTCCTTTGCATGATGAATTCTTCATTCCTTGTTCATGTTCTTAAGCCTTCTTCTTGTTTCAATCCAAGTTCTTGCCTTGAGAGAAAAACACCACACAAACATCCTATGTTCTCAATTTTTCTTAAGATTTTGATTTACTAAAAGATCAACAAAATGAGCATTGCACATATTCCCAAAAGGGATTGCAATTCATGTGTTTTTACTATTATTTTATTCTTATAAATATCAAATCATAAAAAATTATAAAACATAAAATTATAAATATTTTCTTTGTCTCTCACCATGTTAACACAAGGTTCTAAATTTATCATATGTGCTATAATTTCTTTTATATTTCTTAAACACAATGATATACATAAGTGTTCATGATAATTCCCTCAACATCATCCTCAAAGCTTATTATCAAATCACATTGTGATTTGTATGATAAATTCGATTGGTTCAAAACTAGTGGTACCCCTATCATTAGCACTATTGCTAGGGACAGGGTTGATGAATTTTATAGAAATACTTATATATTTTTTATTTTAACTTTTATTCAAATCAAGTATGTATTTTAGTATTGCATGTGTGTAGGTTGTGAACATGATTGAGATGATAGATAGCACTAAGAGCGCACCGAAGATCTCTAGTAATGCACCAAAAAGAAGGACCTTTATCAAATTTAAGCATTTAATGGATAAGAAACTTCTATTGGTTGTGTTGAATTATCATCAAGATAAGTAGGAAAGGTGGAGATATGCTCATGGACTATTCTCTAGGGATCCAATTATGGCTGTAATGAATGATATCAAAGATATCCTAATCAACATGAGGATAGAGGATAAACATGAAATTTCTAAATCCCAAGAAATCATGTTTGATGATTATGAGCCTTTCTACATGTAAGATGTTTGGGATTGAATAATAGAAGAATAGGCCAACCACAACTTTTCATTTAATCATTCATATGAAAAGTAGGAAGCTTAATTAGATAAGAAGGGTAAAGGATCGTTCCATCATGAAGGTCCACAATCAAGTTCCTTCACTTCATGTATAGTAAAAAATTAGAATGATGGCCTCCTTGCTAATTTCTAGAATTTGCATTTTTCTAGACTTGCCAGTTGTGATGATGATCAACCTTTATTTGACTAGGATCATTATCACAAGTTAATTGAAGCTATATGCATTTTAAGAAAGAAGTTCATGATAGTAGAATAAACAACATCAACATGACTGATCTACCAATATATAGAGGGTATACTAGGGATGATCCATAGCTTCATATGAAAGCCTTTAACAATGATTTGTATTTCCAAGAAATTGTGAGTGATTGGAAAAAGTTGTGGTTGTTTCCCAATACCTTCATTAAGAATGTGGGAACCTATTACAAATCCTTGGCTTCTAGATTAATTTAGAGTTGGATAGAAATTGTTAGAATATTATATCCAAAATTTCAATCTTATGTGCAAATTTCAAACATCTTGAAGAAGATGGGAAAATGTAGGTAAGGAGCTTATGAAAATCTTCACATTGCCATGGAGAGGTACACGAAAACTACTTACCACTAGCCAAATCATTGTTTTAGCCAAAGAAAGTAGTTAATGCATATCATAAAAAGGGCTAAGGTAAGGGACAAAAAAGCTCATGAACATGTATGTAATGTGCCAAGTGCACAAAAATTATGTGATCCAAATAAAGGCGTGCTTAGACACTACTATGAGCATGGGTGGTGAGTGGTGGAAGTAATACTTAGCTGAAGAGTACAATTATGATCCATCATGTAGATGAGAGATCAAAAACATTGAAGGTATCACCAAACCTTCCACTACAATTAAGACATTGGTGCAAAATCAAGTCAAAATGAACAAGGCCTATCATTTGAACTAAGTTTGGGATGTGATGAATGTAAATGTGAAGAGTGCTTTCAAGGACATTAAGGGTAAGATGGTTGAAGTTGCGATCAATGCAATTGCATCACATGAATGCTAAAAGAGGTATATGATAAATGTAAAGGAAGGATCTCTCATTCTAAGATCATTTAATAATATTCAAATGAGTCTTACTCATCCTCTAATGATAAGGGTCCCTAACAAGTATGATGTAGACTCTTATGATTTGCAATGCTGCTTAGGCATGGCTTACATGATTGGTGAGTTTGGATGATTTGGGTTACCTTTGAAATCTAGATTTCTAAAGGGGTAAATAAGGAGGAATCCATACCTAGGAAAATATTGAAGCCTTGATTGATAAAACACTCATATAAAAAAATTCATCCACCCACTTTTCTTCTATCCATCACTTATGAACTAGGTTCAAATTTAGCAAGGATTATGAACTCATACTACAAGTTGTTAAAGCTAATGCTACTAGAATCATGGATAGGTGATGGGTCCTCAGCTTAGGGGGTAATCTTCAAAATCCTAGAAGAGTTCTTGGTCACTGGCAGGAGAAGGATGTATCATTAAGGGTCTTTGTGATCAATGGATGGGTCTAATCAATGTGATTATACAAAAATGTGCATTTTCCATTGCCTAGCCATCCTAATTTAAAGAGTTTTGTGATTTCATGAATCTACATGTATCATGTGGTGGAGGATAAATTCTCATGTTCATGCAAGTCAAAGACTCAAGTGGTGATTTGGTTTTCTAATCAATTCTCATGATCTCCATGCTCTATTAAAAACTCTCTTCGTATAAAGGAAATGAAATATATATATTAAAAGAAAAAAAAAGAGAAGAGATAATGGAAAGATAAATGTAATTTCAAGCTTAACATTCCTTTTAAGTTGATATTTTTACCATTCCAAACCAATTTTACAATTTCTTAGATCAAAATCAAACTAGTGGTTGAACCCATGCCTACATAAGCCTTTGTCTTGTTATATCCATTACCTAGATTACTTGACTTCACACAATGACATAGTCCAAGATAATATTTTACTCATCCCTACACTTAACCATGAAGTCATAGAAGTTTATGTCTTAGTAAATCTTGGTAATATCAATTATTACATCTACCTATGTTCCTAATCATTTGTTCTAATGATCAACAATCATCATCCTTGATCCAAGCCTCGATCACATTCAAACCTAGAAATTTTCCCTTGTTGGTTATGATATTTTGGTTCTTGTTAGGATATGGGATTAGTTAACGTAGCCAAGGGCATCAATGAGAAATTTATAGTAGAGCAAAATTTAGGGAGCCTACTATGATATGTGCATAGATGAAGGAAAACCAAATCGAAATCTTGACTTCGAAATATTTAGTAACATATTACCATGGAACAATTAAGGTCAGATCCATATTGAAAGGGATATTTGAAGGTTAATCCATATTATATGGATGAGTAGTGATAAAACAATGTAGTATTAGATCTCTTGTGGAGTGTAGGATGTGCTCACATGCTTTATGAACTAATTAAATAGTTGGCTAGAAATCAAGTGATGTCACACTCTTACACCATCTCTCTCATCTATTTCTCATTTTTCATTTCTTTTATTCTCATTCTTCTCCATGGTTGTGTATGATTGAAAGTTAATCGAACAAAGCGAAGAATAAGATCTGGCCATCCAAGAGGAAAAACTCATGTTTAATGCTAATGTTTCACTACTTTTTGAGAATTCATGGATTTCTCATCAATAGGTTTCATAAGGATAAGAAGGAAAGTGCCTTCTTTGAGAAGGATCCATGTGTGAATCCTTTATGGATTGATAGTGCAAGAAAGTTAGCTAAATCTTATCTCCTAGTGATGGAATGGGTTACATTACAAAAGGAACTTGATTGATATTTCACTTGTGTGAGTGGTAACTCTTCATGCTTTAAATTTTGACAATGAAAAATCATATTTTTTAACTTAATTATGCCATTATAGCTTCTATTTCATGGGAATTCATATATTGATCAATTGACTCCTTTTCCCATGATTTGTGATATCGTCAAGGTAAGTTTGTAATTTTCTCATTATCTTGCTCCTTATATGCCTTGTGAGGTTAATTTGTGAAGATTTTAGCATGTTATGGGTCTTATGTGAGTATTTGGTAGTTGAGGAAGGTATGTTCAAGGGGTAGAAAATGATTTTTTGCATTTTCTTTCATTTGGAAGGATGCACTAATGCAACCCCTATGTTAGCACAAGGACACCCGTGCATCCTCCAGCACCAATAAACTACTATTAATGGTGGGAAGCTTCCAAATGCATTTATGACTTTGTCATTTTCATTTTTCTTACTTTCCCTAAATTTGTTTTCCATAAAAAAGTGAAAATATTCTATATTTTCACGTCAATGGATGGATTGATGATATTTTACAAGAATTCTTCTTTCATTTTCTTGTCCTTGATGTTCTAGCTATGGTTCAAGCTTGGTATCTTGTAACTTAGTCATGGGGAAGAGGCAACAATTTGGGTATAATACATTTGATAGTTATGTAAATATTTCTACCTTATTTATAATTATCCATCATGCCATGATTCAACTATTATGATAATGTTTTTCAAGTGTTCATAAAGGTTGTATTTATCATTATTTTCAAACGTAATTTTTATAATGATATTATGGTGCCTAGGAAACTCACATAAATTTTACATAATTCACAACTTATCATGTTATGGAAATTGTGATCTAAGCTTCATATATCAATGAGGGATAAGGTTAAATAATCTTAGGCCTTCATCTTTAGATTGGTGCATGAACCACCAATTGTCAAGGAGGAAGAAGAAGAAGAACTTAAATATCCTAATCTAGAGCCCATAGGCATTGCTCTAGAAAAACCTCCATCAAGAAGTAGACTAGGAGGAAGATAGTCATATTCTTGATCTTAGGGTTGAGTGCATGCATAGTAGTAGGAGACAGAATAAGTGTTGGAGGAGCTAGTAGAAGATGAAGCTAAGGATGTTGGAAACAGTTAAGAAGATGTGGATGCTCATGATGTTTGATAGCAATACATCCATGAGGTGAAAAATCATCATCAATTCCTTAAGCTTGATTCTTTACTACAACTGATGAACTTCTATGAATACTTCATCTAGCCCTTCACATGGTATCGATACAAGGTAGAGAAATTCTATCAGAACCTTGCAATTGATGATGCCATGACTTTTGTTTATGGACTTCTTTTGCCTATTTCCACATGGGAAATCTTAAGAGCTACAAAATTTCAAAATGAATCAAAAAATAATTGGCAACCATTGATCAAAATGACTAAGCCCAAGCTCAAGTCTAATGTTCTAATCAAGGCCTTTGATATGGACAAAGTAGAGGTGAAGATGTCTAAGCTTCCACAAGTTCAAAATATCATATACAAAATCTTTACCGATAAATTTTTGCCCACCAAATGATCATCAAGTATCTTTACTCGAGGGATGAAGGTTGTAGCCATGATGAGAAGAAAGTGTATCATCAATTTCTTCTATTTTCTCTATAGGACCTTAATCCAGAGAATTGAAGATATGGCTAGGAATGAGAGGGAGATCTATGCATTTCTAGGGTTAATTTGAAAACTTTATGAACTAGTAGGCATAGTTAATCATGTGAGAATACATCCCACAATAATAGAAATGGTGGAAAAGAAGAATGTGATGGTGGTTACTTTGTGATAATTTCTAGAGGCCATTGGAGTAGTATCTAACTTGGAGGATGAGACACCTTCCACATAGGTATCTTTCATTTAACCTTTAGACCAACTCTATTAATGCCAAACAAGAGTACCAACCATACCTCAAGCATTTCAAAAAATGTAGGTACAATAGCCTAGTGGAGTCATTTTTTGACCTTCTAGTTTTAGTATTAGGAAAAGCTAACAACTTGTTCTTAATGATAATTTTCATCGTATAATGCATGTTGAAGGTGAGGGGCAAGCTTCCATGATTCATGTTGATGATTTTTCTGATCTTGGTAGAAATTTCTTGAAAATGATGGGAGCCATTATGGATGGCAAGATGATAAGAAGGGATTTCTTCAAGTTTTCTTCCCCTAGCTGTATGATCCATCCATGGATCATTTTGATGCTCCTATTCAGTCTCAAAATCATGTACTTTTAGAAAGTATTTCCTCATAACATCCATCAAGGTGCACCATGCGCATCACCCATCATATCAATAAAGTCCTCTAGGTACTCATTTATTAACCTAGGACTAGCTGCTAGATGGAAGAGGAGTGTAGAGTTAATCCTAGTATTGAGTTATGGTTGAGGAACATTGATAGTATAATGGAAATTGAGCTCATCAAGGTATGAGCCAAATTGGAGATTGGCGATGCTGATAGAACAGTTTAGCTATGAAAGCTACAAAGAAGATAGGTTGAGGTATGATAGTTGCATGAACAATTGTAACATCTTAATCTATTAGTACTACAACCTTTTACAATCACTCTAGACATGTGGATATAGTTCCTATAGGATAAATTATTCTAGGTGTGCTACTTTAGTGAAGAAGTTATGTTCATGAAATATGGCTTAGAGAAAATGATTAGAATGCTAAAGCATTAATCCTAGGAGTGGGAAAAAATAAGTCAAGAAAAGAAAAAGCAAGTACTCTCCCTTTTCTAGTAGATATGAAGGCTAGAAGATGAAAATCAAATCATGGTCCAATTTTGAAACAATTATCTTTATACAAAGAAAGAACACTAGAAGTTGTAGGAAGAGCTAAAAAACAAGACTACCATGAAAAGCAATAATCTTAGTATGATCCATCTAATCAAGTAGGAAGGCTACAATGGTGAGGTACGTAGACTACATAAACTTGTAGCTTTGTTGAATAAATGTGTAATGGGAGAGAAGCATAAGGTGAAGGAGAAATTTTTGATACCTTGCATGTCAAACTCTAACATATGGCTACAAGTAAACTAAATTTATAGGAAAACATAGACTTGTTGAAAACCATTTAAATCATTTACCATGAACTAACTATCATTGTCCTTAATAGAAAATTTAAGGAAGATAAAGAATATATGCAAGTGAAAAAGAGTTGGTATTTTTATGTGCTCCAAACTTCTATAGGACAACTACACATAGTTTTAGAAGAGAAAATCCATTACATGATGGTTGAGTTGGATGTAGCCCAACATGAGCTCTTGTAGGCATAGAGGAGTCAAAAGTAGTTCTAGGTTGATGCTAAGAAATGATAACAACCATTCCTACAAGAGCAAGGACTTACACATGAACAAAGCTAACATATCTACCAAGGGTGATGGACCTAGAAATACAACTTTAGAGATTTCATTGCTCCCAACTCTTTAAGCTTCTTCCCATACTACTTAACATTTGTGCACCCTATACATTAGAATGTTAAAACACCCTTTTGGATGACGTAGTTTGGTTCTTTTATTCACCTTGATTTTCTAGTGTATTCCTAGATGACTAGGTTGTGTTGATGAGCATTTGTTGGTGCTTGGGAATTAGCAAATCGTTGTCATTAAGTTGAAAAAACTATAAATACCAGGGATGAGCTCTCACATGGAACAACTTGATTTTAAGCATTTTCTTTTAGCTTTTGGCATGTGGTTTAATGTGAAGAGGTCTTTCTCCCTTGGGTAAGTTGATTTTATTCTTATTTTATGTGTGTTTTGAGTCTTTCACAAGTATGAAACACCACTAAGAAAATGCATGTTGCAACCCTTTTAGCCTTATAAATTTCACCCCATGAAATCCAAGGTTGGAATCTCATTGTAAAATGTGAAGATTGTAATCCATGAAATGCCATTTCAGATTAACTTTTTGAGCTGAAAAAATGCCTCATAAGTTGTTGTAGCCTCACTTCTCAAGTGAAAAAAGTCCTACTATGTCTATATTTGGACTTGGGGAGGCCAAAAATGCCTTTTGGACTACCAATATTGGCATTTTCATGGGTGTTGTAGGGGGTATAACCTTTACTATGCTAGAAGTACCTATGCCTAGTGTTGGGGGGCTTGAGTTTCATTTTGTCAACTATGGGCAACGTAGTTACATCAAGGCCAACATAGTCACATTGGGACCAACATTGGAATGATTGAAGCTTCATGTTTGATCAAATTTTAGTGTTGCTTTAGTGTTGCTATTGGAAGGCTAGCATGGGTGGGAGAAGCCAACTTAGATGAAAAGTTTGTTTACTATTTTTGGTAACCAACATGATTTTAGTGCCATGGGGATATCAAAACTTACCACAAATAGTAGCTACACTAGAATTGAATACTTGCAACACCTACATGTGACATCAATCTATTAATAATCATGGTAGAAATTTATAGCAAAAATTCAGTAACCATATAACCTATATAAGCCTATTTCCAACACCTAAAAAAGGTTCTTAGATTCTTCATTTCTTGAGTTCCACTACTTTTTAAGAGAGAAAAAAAATGATTTTAGTAGTTCTTGAGCATGGAACATTTGGCCATTACAAAACACTTGTAACCTTGAGGCTTGTATGAGACTTTTTGGAGTAACATTGGTCTACCTGAGTATTAAGACTCCTAGTGTGGTACCCTTCTTTTGATAAAAGTCCTTTAGACATCTTTACCCCCCTGTGGCCAACATTGTAGATCTATGAAAGAAACTAGTAAGGTGTTTTGATTTTGGAAGTTGGGAAGCACCTGGATTGTGGAGTTAGCTGTGGTGCAAGACTACTAACTTCAACAAGCTTTAAAATTTACCAAAGCAAACCCCTTGTACATCCAAGCACTAGTTGTACACATTCTAAACTTTGTTTATTTATAATATTTTCATTGTAATAAAGTTCATAGTTCATTTGCTATGCAAAGTTATTATGGTTTTATTTTATGGATTTATTTCTTAGATAAGATCTATAATATCTTATATTTTTTTTACTTAATTTACATTTCTCAAGTCCTTGGATGATCATCTAGATTATCTAGGGTGCCTTAGATTCTCTTTCTCAAAGGCCCTTGATATCCAAGGTTAAAATTGTTCCATGCATAAGATCAAATTTTCTAGGTATAATAATTTTTTGGTGCTAGAAGGAGGCCCTCCACCCAAGTTCTACATCCAATCCCATTTTTTATTTAAATAACATTTTTGTAAGTTAAAAACTTAGATTTACATAAAAATATTTTAAAATTTATTAAAAATTTATTAGAATAGAAAACTAGTGTTGCCACCCATTTCCCTACCACCAAAACTCAACAATGTGATTGTAGGTGTTCAAAACATTTTCATAGCAATTGCTAGAGTTTTCATATCTAGTGTGGATGCTAGTCAACATGGCCTTAATGTGTTCCAAAGGCTAAAATTGTGAAATTTTTCTAGCAAGGCTAGTGCTGGTTCTTATCCAACCATCAACATAGCCATTGAAAACACAAAATTTTACATCCACATTTTCAAATACAAACATTGTTCTGACCAAGAGGGGGAATTCCCAGTGTAGTGCAAGTGGGTAAAAGAACTATTGGTTGCTTACCCCCCTTGCCTTTCACCCTTCTAGTGTAGCCACTACTTGCAAATCCAGCGTAGTTGATGTTTCCAACATTAAAACCATTGTATCTTCTCAAGTGTAGGGTGTACCCCCTGTCATTGCAACCTGCACTACATTTTGCAATAATAGTTCCCAACATTTTATAGCCATACTCCTTTTTCATCTTGAATAATTCCACTAGCTAGAATTTTGATTTAAATAACTAATTATACATTTTATTAAGGCAAATTTAAACCAATAACCATGTCTTTCAGCTGGTCAACTGTGTTGTTCCTCAACCTAATCAATGTGACATCTATCCAAGATGCTGTGAGGGTTTATGACTCGAAAGATCCCACCATGGCTGAGCATAGAAAATCACTTAGATTAAGGGGGAAAAGCTTAGATTTTTTGATCATAAATGAAGATTACTATAACTTCATTTATGTCAAAATCCAAATTGGCCTACTCATTTTACAAATGAAGGCGAAGGCTAAACACAAGTATGAGCTAATCCTATGAAATGGAAAGGAGTACATACCCTCCCCCTATGATAAAATATTGCTCAATGACACTTATGTGCATATATTGACACATCTAATTGAGATAGAAGAATAGAGTGAGAAGCTCAATTTGAAAAGCCAACATGAGGATCAAGATGAGTTTGAGGTTGAGCCTGAATTAGACAACTTTATAGGAAGCCTCTTTCAATAGTTGGCTCCTCAAACCATCACACCTACTTTGGCCTCTCCTCTCATTTCCATAGGATAGGTGCCTCAACATTCATCTCCTATGTACCCAATCATGTTTGGGCTAAGACTTGTCATAGTATCCCACCAAGCATATTCCATGCTCTAAAAAATGTCCCTATGCGCCTCTATGTCTTTTACCACACAACCTCAACTTGCACAATCATCATCAATGGTCTTCACCATCACTCACCCCTTCTACATACCAATGGATCCCAGAGTGGAACCCTAAGTGATCCAAGGGTCACACACACCATTCATCCCCTTTGTGCCAAACCTATAGGCACAAAATTCATTTTCATTATTTAATCCTCCCATAACCATGATGACCCAACCTCTCCCTTTAGTATTGCAACCCATTGCGAGGCCACATGCCTCTCAACTCATACCCCAACTATTTGTATAGATACCATAACCCATTGGGATGTTCCAAGGCCTAGATCAAGCATTTCATATAATCTAAGACCTTACAAAAGAGTTACATAATCTTAAGGCCTCCACAACCCAAATAGTGAAAATCATGGACTTCTATCAAGATGATCTAATTAGTCCTACTATCCCATAGGTAACTCTTTCCCTTGGCTTTCGCATACCTCAATTCACCAAGTATAATGGTGAAGGCAATGTTAACATCCATCTTATAACCTTCTATTCCAAATTCTTGTTGTTGTAAGCTTGGCTGCATATCATAACATGGATCTTCCCTATGTCCCTTACTGGGAAAGCCTTGGACTAGTACCATGCATTATCAAGAGGATCTATATCCTTAATTTTTTATGTATAACTTGAAACCTAACATGACTCTTGACTAACTAATGAATGTCAAGCAAGGACCCCTTGAGCCCATACAAAAGATTATATAACACTAGAATGCTCTTCTCAAAGAGATTCTAGAACCTATAGTCAAGACACATCTTCTTACGATATTTAAGGGAATGTTTAATGACTTTATTAAGTCAAAACTTTACTATCTAAATCCATGATCACTTAGCTAGACCTTTTCTCAAATCAAGAATGTAGAGGACACTATTGAGGCTAGTCATGAGCCTACCTACATGGCATATAAGAACCAGCATAGTTAGAAGGATAATGAGAAGGGAAGAAAAAATGTAGCCATTGTCACTATGACCATAGAAACTAAAATCGAGGAGGGACCAAAAACAAAGTAACCCAAGGCCCCTACCAATAAGAATCAACCATCAACATTTGGAGCCTCTACATTAGGTAACAAGAGGTTGAATTTTAAAAGGGAGGATTGCTCAAAGTATACTAGGCTACCACTAAAACAATCTAAACACCTTGATCAATTGTTAAAGAGTGGAAGAATCCAATATAAAAAAATAACCAAGAATGCCTATAAGAGGCATGATAGACTATGTGAAATCACAAACAATCCTACTCTTGCAACCAAGGATGACCCGTTAGTACCTAAGTACTTCAAGCTTGATCATTTTTACCACTACCATCTATTGCCAGGTCATGATACCTCTACCTAGCCCTCAAGGATGACCTATAGAAGATGGTAGATAGTGGGGAATTGATCCTTGGTGCCTCTAATCTAGTCAAATCATAGAACCTTTTCATCTAGATCTATAAAGATCCATTGAATGCTAACAATAGCCCATATAGCATAGTAGCATTTAGTGTGAGCAACAATCTAAGATCTACACTAGATCCATTCATGATTTTGGTACCTCCTCATAATGATAGGGGCATTTTAACTTTGTATAGTTTAAGATCCTCTTTTTCTATAAGGATACGATCACCTATGCTTCCTAAAGAGCCTTTCATGATTAGGGTTTCCCCTCCCACTACAACCAAATCCATCGCTACAATTGAAAAACATCCTCTTGTGGTGGCCAATGTAATGAATTCTTGACAACCAGATAATAACAATAATAAATCAACAATGAAACAATGTAGGAAGTTTGTGCCAAAGCCTAATAATAAAGAAAACAAGTAACATGGAAGGAGGTGGGTTGACCGAAGCTCACTCCTATTTCATCCTTCCCCATTAATTCTAATGCTTAGGTTTCTTCAACAAGTCAAACATGGGAGGACCCTAAGTCATAAGAGAAGGGAAAAGAGGCTAAGGTACAACCCCTAAAACATGAAGTTTGCATCCTAAGGCACATGAAGGAAGTCAAAGCAAACAAGAATTAGAAGCCCACAACCAACAATACGGACTTCCTAAGTGCAATGAAATAGGTTATGTAATCTTTGAAATAGAAGAACACATCTCTTAGCTTGTATGACCTGGTAATAATCTTAATTACTCATAGAGAGACCCTGGTGAAGATGTTGACTTCTATTCTTATTAGCAAGGACATCCTCACTAGTGAAGAGTCCATTCATGTAGTAATGGTACCACCTTCACCAAAGGAAGAAATGAAGTCAACAAACTGATGTTTCAATACAACAAAGTTAAGACCAATCCCTAGTATGGTGAGACAACCAAAGCCCCTCTCTTTATAATGATAAGGTTGGGACAATAAAAGGTACAAAAGGTGCATGTAGATGATGGCGCTAGCACTAACATAATACCCTAAACCATTGTCAAATGTTTAGGGTTAACAAAACAAATGCAATAAACATTGACTTCCACTCTTAAATCCTTTAATGAATCTCAGGTTGTGGTTAAAGGATCAATCTCTTTGGCCTTGATGGTAGGGTAATAATTCCTCATAATAGCCAATTTCTTGATGGTTGAAGAGATACCAAGATTCAACCTCATTGTGGGAAGGCCTTGGCTAGCTTAATTATGAGTTATTTTCTCACCCATCCACTAAGAAATTCATCTATCTTATGAAAGAGGTAAAATAGCTATCCATGGTGATAGTGCAGTTCCCTTGGTAGTCAACAACATTAACATAGAATAAGGATTTGACGTGGAGTTTCAAGAAGAAGTTCCTACTATCGATGATAAAGTCCAGAGGCTTGATAGAGTGGAAGAGGTCCAAACACACAACAATGAAACCATGGATGAAGCATGGGAAGAGCTCTTCTTTAACATGGTTAGTGAATGGAATGGGGAATATAAAATTGTGCAATGAGGACCATACACCATTCCTAATCTTTCAAAGATTAGGAAACACTTGCATGATAGATGTATGTTTCCTATTTTCTTATCCTTGTACCCATAACCATGTAGCCTTGTTTTTCATTATCTTTTTTTTAACTTAGTTTAAACATTATTTACATGTGCTGCTTTATGCTACTTTGTTTCACCATGTTTTGACCTTAGTTTGCATACAACCTAGAGTTTATTCTTGTTTACAATTTATCCTTTATGCCTTTTCTATTTTAGAATATAAAATGTGAAAAATACCATAAAAACATTAAAAACTAGAAAATTCTTAAAAATTTTAAAACACAAAATATATAAAAAAATTCTTTTCAATGCATGTGGCTTGCTAAGGCCTAAAACTGATAACATCAAGGCTCGCCATGGATTAACATGGGTAAAACATATGGTCTACCATGGTCTTAAATTGGAAAAAAGTATGACCATCCATGGCCTAAAATTGGCAAAAATTTTATTACTTGTTTATAGCCTAGTTCACATTCTAGTTGCCTAGTTGGTTTTACATATTACTTTACCAAATTATTACATTATAGGTGCAAGATTAAACCAATGTAGCCTTATAACATGAATGAAAATGTAAAACATATAACATGTATGAAACATCAAGCATTAAAACATATAAATAAAACTAGTCAAAATATTTGTCATAGAATGTGACAAAATTTTAAACAATGCATAATAACGATAAACCATATCTCAGTAATCCATAGATAACTCTAGTCATAACAACATAATGTCAACAACAACAAATGAAATAGTCAAAGAAATAATCAACTAAAGGTACTAAGATGTAGTTGGAGGGGATTGAGAAGCACTTCTATCATCATCACTAGGTTTGCCAGTGTCATCTGGTACCTATAACACAGTAACATAAGTTTAATCAATAATGAATATAATATGAAAGAAAATTAAATTAAGTAAAACTAAAAATAAAACATGCTAAATAAAATAAAACAAGCAATCTTGGGAGGGCTTGGGTGCAACATCCTTCATAGGGAAGTTCTAAAGGCCAACTTCTAGATGGTGGAGGATTTGGTCCTTAGTCAAGTGGGCCTAGTCTACTTTCCTAAATTTAATGCCTATTAGGATGTTGATCTTGTTAATCTTAGTTCATGTGGGTGGCTCTTGTGAAAATGTAGTGGTAGTCACCTCCATATAAGCAATAGAGACCTAAGGAGCTTTGGAATTTGCAACTTTTAGAGAGCTTCCAAATAATTTGAAGACACTCTCTACTTGGATCTCATTCATGAACAACTCCAACTTGCACTGTTTGGTGGGATCCTCTTGGAACTACTTAAGATAAGCCTCAAATTCCACCTTATACTTCTTCTTGAGGTCTTTTTATGCCTAACCCCACTCAAGGACCTAAGCACAATAATCTCTCAACTCCCTAGCCTTGTGATCTAGCAAGTCCATTTATAGCTTCTGGCTTGTAATCTATCTAGCAAGAGCAACCTTTCCATGGATGGCATTTCAATACCATGTCCAAGTTATCTTCTTGGTTTGTAAGGAGTTCTTATTAGTCACTTTGGATTTCACAAATCCCTTATGATCCTAGAGATCCCTAATCACCTCAGCCTACCTCTTAGTTTCCCTTTCCAATGCCACAATTTCTTCCTATAGGAACTGATTTAAACATTAGCACTCCCGCACAGGTTTGATGCATGAAAGTGCATATTTAGTAATAATTTTATACAAATTCCATGGCACATTCTCCACTTTGAGAGGTAGGCTAGGCAATGAATCAATCTCCATGGCATGGTTAAAATTCCACCCAACCTTAAGACACTGCAAGTAATATGACAATAAAACACACATATTAAAAATTAATAAGCAACAAAAATAACCAAAAACTTCTAAACCAATAAGACCACATAACCATA
>MNCI01007380.1:117601-142388 GCA_015680685.1 Gnetum montanum
CATGGTCAAGTCCAGAGAATCCGCTCCTCCGTTGAAAGGGAACAACGGATTCACGTAAGTGTGAGGCGTCAAGGTATGGAACGAATGTTCCGATATGGCCGCAAATTCGTCCTCTGCCTCTGCCTCTTCCTCACGCTCGGGCTCGACCGCAGGTTTTGAGGCCTGGCCTCTAGCCATGATCAGCTGGGAGATGAGTTCGTTTTGGTGCTCGGTCAAAGGGATTATATCGTAAGCCGTTGGCCTGAAATCGTAACCCCCTCGATGGAGCACCTCAAAGTTTTGTTTTGCCTCAAGCTCGGCTTGGCTGAGAGCCAACCTCGCTTGGATCTTGATGCAAATGAAGTTGTAGTCTTCGGGGGTTATGACCGTGAAGATAGGCTCTTTCCCCTGAATCCTTAATGACCGGCGCGAGGGTCCCTGAGGACCAGTTGCACCGGGGGTTGGCCCTGTGGTAACCGTCGGATTCACAGGCGCGACACCCAGATCAAGGGTAACCATGGCGGTTNATCCGTAATCGTCATCGCTTTTACCGACCCGTAAGTCCCTGTCTGATCGACAAGACTGTTCAGGGCACCGCGGATTTGTTTTTCCAGCTTAGCCCTCGTGCGGATCCATGGTTAAAGCTGTGTACACGGAATTTCAGTCGGTATTTCCAGCTGCCGACGTTTTCCGTCGTTACAAAGATGATGGTAGAGGAGGAAGTAGCCCCTCTAACACAATAAGAGGCCAATTAGATTAAGCATAGGCACATTACATGAAACCAAAATATAACTAGTGTAGCTAATTAAAGTCAACTTTACAACCATACCAATGAAACCATTTAAACAATTGAAGCCTAAATAACAATCAAATATACAACCATGAATTCTTACTTTACTTGCTTGATGAAGGTAGTGTGGGGACACTAAGGGTGATACATGTCTCTGCATCAAAATTAGGGATTTCCTACCAACTATGGGTTTTCCCATTCATTAAGAACCTATAGTAGGCTTTGGTGTAGTGTGTGGTATATCTAACAAAGTCATATTGGTGAGCCTCACCAATTGGTGTTTGGTAAATATCCCTAGCACTGTTTGGGCTACGAACAAAAGCTCGTCACTCTTGATCAACCCATGGTCATCCACCCTATACCTACAAGAATGTCAACCAAAACAAAAATCATTAAGTCAAAATAGCCTAAGAAAATAAAAAATAACTTAATTTTACACTTACCCCTCCAAATAGTAGATAGTGCCAGGAGGCTTCTAAAATAATGTGTTGGCACAGTGACCAATCAGTAGTGTGTTGTTCGCATTGTATTGGATGAATTATGGCAT
This sequence comes from Gnetum montanum, assembly GCA_015680685.1. Taxonomy (NCBI): domain Eukaryota; kingdom Viridiplantae; phylum Streptophyta; class Gnetopsida; order Gnetales; family Gnetaceae; genus Gnetum; species Gnetum montanum. The sequence continues at coordinate 118,918 of MNCI01007380.1, forward strand.
ATCCTATATTTTGAACAATTTTCATGTCCCTCTAGTATATATGCCATCAAATTGCTTACCGTCAACATGATTTTTAGGATTTTCAACAATGAACTTGACTATCATGCATGCATAGTAGTGTAGCAAGGTTTTCATAATGACCACCATTGTCTTCGAAGCTAAGTGTGACAAAACCATCACACTAAATTTTTGGAGTAGGTAGGCTAACAACTCCCTTTCCCTTGACCATGCTTTAAATTCTTATATATAGGTAGGGTGTTGGGCCCTAATGTGTGGATGCAACATAGGAGCCCAATTGGCTAGATCACTATCAAGATTAGTTTCAGAAAGGCCTTGTATGATTCAACAATAATAGCCATTAGGACAATGAGTAATCATAACAAAAAATGAACAAATAATTAAAAAAAATCAAAATGAATATGACCTCCTTGTTAAAATTTTCAGTTAAGCCAAGAAACCAAATTCACACTATTCAACACTTAGGACCAAGAAAAGATACTAATCAAAATTATGAATAATTTGCATATAAATATCAAATAGAACCAAGTAGCCTACCAAAAACCAATAGTAATTAATGGTAAAATATGCATAAATTTTTTTAAAAAATTTATGTAGAAACATTGAAGATATGAAAACTAGCTTGCACCCAAACAACAGTCTCAAAATCCTAACTTGAATTTTTCAAAATGTTTACTAGAAATCCTAGTTAATAGTGAAACTAGTTGTAGTAAAAACTCTAAGTGGGCTAGCTGAAAATTTTTTTAACAACTTTAAGTGACTATTGAAAAAACCTTAAGAACCTTTGAACATAGCCACAAAAATTCAAGAACCACACCAATGTTGCCTACAGAACCAAAGATGTTTGCAATTATTACAACCAAAGCTACAATTGTGCAAGGTAGTTTACACTTGAATAGAAAATGACAAATTAGAACTAAAACATTTTTTTATAAGTCTACGGACTGTGTATTGTAGTTCCAAGCTTAGAAAAAAATTTAAACCACAATCCAAAACCTTGACAAAATTTGGTGAAATTTTCATAGGAAACCAAAAACTATAAAAAATGGCTATAGTACCTAACTCATAAAAAATATGAAAAAATTTTAAAATTATTGAAATTAGCACTAAACCCTCCCTAAAAAACACCAATGAAAACAAAGCCCACAACCTAAAACACCAAGATTTCTCAACCATTTTTGTAGAAAAAATTGGAGAATTAACATGAAGAAACAATAAAAAACCAAAAAATCCCTGTGAACTAGCTTATAGAAAAATTCACAAAAAATTCATCGTAAGTCAGAATCTAGTGGTTCAATCATTTTTTGACCATTAAACAACATACAACAATCTTCTGGCCCTAAAAATTGAAAATTTCTAGCCATTTTCTTGTAAAAAAATGAAAATAAGGTGCTACTTTTTCATAGAAAATAATGAAAAACTACACAAAACAGGGCCAAACAAAATTTATAACCTAACATGAACCAATAATAAATCCAAATCAATGCTATAATCTTGAAATCACAAATAAATTATAATGTAGGAATTTTCAAAATCAAATTCCATGCAAATAACAAGCCAAAATACCTAGATTCAAAATAAGAAAAACTAAAAAAGTCATGAAAAATGACCAAGAATTATGTACTTGGTGGTCATAGTTGAAGACCCTTCTCCTAATATGGGCCATGGTAGGTGAGAAAGCTCCTTTTTTTAGCATCTACTTCTTCCAAGGTAGGATTCTTGCTTGTGGCTACCCTCCTCTTCGACATCTTCACAAACAATACTGAAAACTTTCAAAAATTTTCAAACTCAAAATAGCAATGCTACCTCTTGTTGGAGAATGCCAAGAAATGTTGAGGGATTGAAAAAGTAGAAAAAAATTGCTACAAGAGCTTTCAACCTATGTGCTACCTTGAGAAAATGGGTTTTGCAAAATGATTTTGGTAAAATCGACAAGTTAAAATCAATTCTACATTTATGCATCCTTTTCCCAAACTCCTTACCTAATTCACTCACTTAACTCATAGTGAATTAATAGTGCAAAAGGGGAAAGTTTTGGAAACACTAGGATGGTGAAAAGTGTAGAAGGAAAAAACCATTTAAATTTTGGTGGGCCCCACTAGGAACCTCCCAAAAAAATACCAAAACCCCCATCTACAATGGAGTTAAACTTTCATGAAGACTTCGGATACATTCTAAGACTTGAAACGCATCCCATCCATGTTGGCCAACTTGGGTCAAGGCATCCAATTTATAATACATGAAAACCAAAAAACCTTATGGTAAAATTTGAAACTAGATGTTAACATTGGCAAGTATTGAGCCCTAAAGAAGTAAGAAATCCATAATGAAACATACCATTATGGGTAACCTTGGTGGCCTAGAGTTTTTCCATGTTGGCCAGCATGGCTCCATGGGGGATGACACTTCCAAACACTACTTAGGCCTTAATTTGACTCCAGAATGACCATTCTAAGCTTAACAACTCAGTAGAAGACTTTAGCAATACTAAAACTTGGTCAAACTAAGAAAAAAAATGTCAAAAATTAAGGATTTCAATGCATCCACACTAGGGAGCACCCCAACCACATTGGTTAGCATGGTCCAAGCATGGTCCAAGCATGGTTGGATGGAGTGTGACCATAAAATACCAAAAATAAGCTCTAAATCAACCATGATCTCTATGCCTTCTTGTAGTCTTTGGTGACTAAAAATCAATCAAATTTTAGCATAAACCATGTATCCACACTAAGGAAATCCTTACCCACACTAGCTAGCATTGGTCTAGTGTGAGTAGTCTAATGATAATTCATTAAAAATCATAAACATATCAAATTGACCTCAAAATTCATCCCTCTAATCATAAAATCCTACCAGAGCCTCTTGAGACTACCAAACCTCAGAAATTGAGTAAACAATAATAAGAATCTATCATTCGCCCTCCATCCACTCTAAGAAAACACTAGCCAGTGTAGCCCAAAGGGGAATGACCTTAAAAACCATTGAAAAGCCTTTAAAATTGACAATACTAAGTTAAGAATCCTAACCTTCAACACTAGAAATCATGGGAACTTAAGAACTTGGTTGATTTTACATCAAAATATACCAAAAGCCAAAATCCAAATGTAACCATGCTAAGGAAGGCTAGAATCATGCTAGCCAACATGGCTATAACATGAGTGAGATTTTTGACTAATTTTGCTAGTCCCACCACTCACCAAACAACCTAAAACTTTACTTAGGAAGCCTAGGACCTCAAGAACTTATGATTAACTATAATGTAGCCTAGTTTTGATCATAAAAATATGCTATTTTTCTCATCCATTCTTAGTGGGGCCATAGCCATGTTGGCTAGCATGGCTCCAGCATGGAAAAGGTTTCAAATTAGTTTGCTTACATCTAGCACACCAAGTGTCCTAAAACTAGACTCTAAAAGCCTACAGCCTTAAAGCCTTACAACCAGTTATGACTTGGTCTTATTTTAATCATATAAATGTCAAATTCTACTTACTCATGCTAGGGCTACCCCCAACCATGCTAACTAGTGTGGCTCTAGGGGGGTAAGATCCCAAAATCCACTTTTGATTACAATTTTTAACTTCAAAATGAGTGATTTCAATTCTAGAACCTTGCAAAAGCCTCTAAAAACTCCCAAAACATGGAAGCTAGATGAAAAATGTAAAAAGATCATCATAACCCCTCATCCATGCTAGGACTACACTAGCCAATGTAGTCTAAGGGGGTATGACCATGCTAAGATTCAAAAAACCCTTAACATTGACAATTACAAGCCTAAATCTTTACCATGAAGCCTAGTGATCCTAGAAGCTTGAAAACTTGGTCAGTTTATCTCTAAAATATACTAAGAACTAAATATGAATTGTAACTATGCTAAAGGGTGTGAGAGCCTCACTGGCCAGTGTGGCTTCATAGGTGAGTCCGCAAAGGGGTTTTATTAGAATAAGCTCAACCAAATGACATCAAAAATTGACTTTGGAAGCATACAACCTCGAAGCCCTAAACATAGCCACAATTTAACCCTATTTTGTTCATAAAAAAATAAAGTCTAGCCTATCAATGTTGTGGCCATCCCCAATTATGCTAGCTAGCATAACTTTGGGGGGTAAGACCCAAAAAACCCACTTTTATTTGCATATTTTGACTTTAAAATTATTAGTTCCAACCCTCATGATCCTACAATACCCTGGGAAGTTAATAGAACACAAAATTTGACCTTGGGATGTCATAAACTCAAGTTCTTCCATGCACCCATGTTAGGCCACACTGGCTAGTGTAGTCCTAGTGTGGATTGCAGTTCCAAGTTACATTTGTTGTTTTCAAAATGTTAAATCAATATAAAAAATGATAAGTATTCATTCCTAGTACATTGCACTAACCATATAGATGATCAAGACCCTAAAAATAATAATAATAAATCTAGAAATCTACATTTCCACATTATCCATGATAAGGCTTACCCCATCCATGTTGGTCAGCGTGGGTCTAGCATGGGTCTAGTGTGGGTGCCCAAAAAAGCCTCATCTTTGACCTTAAATACCCACTAAACAACATACTTGGACACCCAAACTTACCTACCAAGCTTGTAGCCTTTTACTATGGCCTACTAATGCTTAAAACTAGAAAAATCTAATCTTGATTGATCAATATTGACCATCATTTACTACATGTTTGTCACCCTATCTTTTTTGGACTTGTTACATGGTGTTTCAACTCACTTTGATCTTGTTAAGTGTTGTTGACCTTTATTGATTGATCATTTGGTGTCATGTGGTTTAATTTTTGTCATTTTAGCATCATGTGGACCTTGTCCAACCAAGTGTTTCTATCATTTGGCACCATTTGAGCATTTTTAACATGACTTGACATCGGTCCATGTTGTTTCACCTTGATTGACCTTGTTATATGTCATTTAATGGGATTCAATCATCATTTTGTCATCATTTAACCCCATTTGGCCACTATTCCATGATTATTAACCTATAGCTTATCTTATGTACCTTATCCTCTCTTTTATAACCTTTTTTAATCATGCACTAAGCTTAGGCAACATCATTTGATGGCACTTAACCATCATTAGACTTTCCTTTGGCCTTGTTAGACCATTATTTAGACTTATTTGACTATCATTTGGTATATACTTGGCCTTATTCCATGTTTTTTGGCCTTTAGTGCATCTTGACTACCTTGCCTCTCCTCATATGGCCTCTATTGATCATGTCTTGACCTCAAATGATGCCCTAAAATTGAGTTTGACTATCATTTGGTCTTCATTTGGCTCCATTCTATCATCGTTTGGCCTTATTTGGCCTTCATTGCATCCTACTTGTTTGACCAACCCCTTATAATCTTTAGAAGCCTTGTTTACATCTTGTTTAATCATTGATGCAATGTGTTTTGGCTTATCCTCATGTTATTATTGTGGTACTTTACATTATTTTGTCATTATTTAATCATTTTATCACATAGGTGCTACCTAATGTGCTTATGGTCGATATGCAAGTTTGGATTATGGACACTTGGAAGAAAATCAGTTTACCATTAAGCCTAAGCAGACTTCTTGGTGGCGTTGAATGATTTATTAACATTCATTGCCTAGATATTGCTCATGAGAGTCTTGTTGACCACATAGCCTTGATAGAGAAACCTCTAGAATGGCCTAAAAACCTAGTCAAAACCCTTTACTTTGAGGTTAGCAACATTATTGAAGGCTCTCTAGTTGAGGTTCTTGTCACAACACATAATGGTAAGGAGAAAATACTAAAACTAAGTTCCTCACTTGAACCTCAGGAGGCTCATGACATCGCCAAGGTCCTCCAAGACAATATTAAGGTCTTTGCTTGGTCATATGAAGATATGTTAAGTATTGGCCCATACCTAGTGATACAAAACATCATACTTGATCCTAGTATCAAACCAGTTAAGTAAAAGGTTCATCAGATTAAACTAGATTCAGCCTTGGTAGTTCATGATGAAATAAAAAAACTATATCAAGCTGGTTTCATTAGAGCTATCAATTATGCAGAATGGATGTTCAACATAGTGGTAATCTCTAAGAAAAATGGGAGTATACACATCTATATTAATTTCTAAGTCTTGAATAAGGAAACCATCAAGGATGATTTCCCTTTACCTAGTATTGACCAACTTATAGATACTATGTCAAGACATGCCTTGATATCCTTCATGGATGGATTCTTAGGATACAACCAAGTTAGGATTAACCTAAAGTATCAATTGTGTATGACCTTCATGACCCATTGGGGCACCTTTTATTACACTATGATGTCCTTTGATCTAAAGAATATATGACCCACTTATTAATTAGCCATGACATATATCTTTAGTGATTACATGTGAGGACTGCTCAATGACTACATCAATGATATGGCCTTTAAGTCCAAGATGGCCAGTGATCATGTCCATGACCTTGAGCTTGTGCTAAAATGATGTCTTAAATATGAGTGTAGGCTTAATCCCAAGAAGTGTATCTTTTATGTTAAAACAAGTAAGATGCTTGGATATATAGTATTCAAAGAGAGAATACATGTTGATCTTGATAAGGTTAAGGCCATATCCAACTTGGTAGCACTAACTAACCTTAAGAATATTTAGGGGCTACAAGGTAGGTTACAATTTATCCTTAGGTTTATTACTAGGCTTACAGATAATTTACAATCCATGCAACACATACTTATGAAAGGAGTTCACAATGAGTAGATAGCTCAATACCAAGAAGCCTTTGAAAACTTTAAGCAAGAGTTGGTACAACTATCCATGGTCTATTCCTCGCAAAAGGATAAAACCTTTTACATCTACCTTGTTGTATTAAACATGTCCATTGCCTCTCTACTCTATCAAAAATGTATGATGGAGTAGAGCTACCTATATGCTATCTAAGCCATGCATTAATTACCTATGAGACTTAATACATTGAAGTGGAGAGGTATTATCTAGTACTAGCCTTGTCATTGAAGAAGTGGAGACACTAACTCTTTAGGAGCCAAGTTAACATATCTGAAAGGACAACATGCTTAGAACCATAAAAACCAATATCTATGAAAGTAACTATAAAGCCTATTGAAAATACATAGCAATGGAGTTTGATCTCTACTAAATTTCTCAAACCTCACTAAAAGGCTAAGCTATAGCTGCACAACTTACTGTATTCCTGGTAGAAGACAATGCAAGCATTGACCCTAAGTTCCTCAATGAGCATGTTAACATCATTAGTAAAGTACCTGATGACTATGAGGTAATTATGCAATTTAACAGAGCTTCAACTACTCATGGGACTAGTGCTACTACCATTAGAACATTTCCATCTCGGTGAAATTCAATCCTTTGCCTACCATTTTGAATTTTCATGTACCAAAAATATGGTAGAGTATCAAGGATTAATCAAGGGAATGATGGTATCTCATGATTAAGAAATCTAATTCCTTACGATTAAAGGTAGTTTGCAACATATGATTAACCAAGTAATTGAGGTTTATGCATGGAAAGCCAAACATTTGCAACCTTACTACAACCTAGGAAAGAAACTAATGCAACAATTTACAAACGTTAGTATCCAACATATACCCCAAAATGAAAATGAATTAGTTGATGCCATTGAAACTCTAGCCCTCAGTGTGAATCTAGATATGTTTAGCAAATTACCTTCATTAACCATGAACTATGCTATTCCTATCATGTAGAGCAATGATAACAATTCCATAGCTCCTCAAAAGGAGTGGTATGATGATATCAAGTCTTACATTATGCATGGTGAATCTTTACAAGGCTTGACTACTTCTTAAAAGGACATCGTATGTAAAAGATCAAAATAATATGTCATCATAGGTGATAAAACACTATGTTGATGGTCCTATGATGGCATATTTTTAATGTGTTTGGGAAAAACTGAAGCTTTCACAGTCCTTGAGAAAGTTCTTGAGGGTGTATGTGGAGGACATATAAGACCTAGATCCATGGCTACTAAAATTAGATAACTAGGTGATTACTAGCCCTCTATGGAAAGTGATTGCCTATAAAAGGTCAAAAATAGTGTGTCCTATTAACAAAATAGTAACCTGATACATGTGCCACCAACTGAGTTACACACTACTTAGATAACTTGGCCATTTCAACGGTGGGGATAGAAATCATTGGATCTATAATATCTAAGTCTTTCATAGGGCATAAATTTATCATCATTACAACTAAATACTTTCTAGATAAGGTTGAAGCTATTCCCCTAAGGAAGAAAACATCTCAACAAGTCTATAGATTCATACTTGATAACATAGTCATTTCTTTTGGCATACCTATGACTATAGTCACAAATAATGTATAATAATTTAGTAGCCAAGAAATGCAAACATTTTGTCAAGACTTAGGAATCAAGCATTTCTTTTCATCACCATAATACCATCAAGTTAATGGATAAGTTGATGCTAGCAACAAGGTCATCATAAAATTGATAAAAATGATACTGAACAATAGCAGATGCTTGTGGCATGAGAGGCTTTTCTATGCACTTTGGGCCTACTAAACAACCTATCGAACTACAACTGGTGTAACCCCATATAGTTTGGTATAGGTTTTGAAACTATAGTAGCTCTTGAATTATAGGTTCCAGCATTGAGGGTGGCTATGTTAGACTTTAACAATGATGAATAGAATAAGTAGCTGCATATCATTAACTTGGATTCTATGGAGGAGAAATGAGTTTAGCTCCTTGTTCATATCAAGTGTACCAAGAGAGGTAGAAACAACAATACTACTATGACTTGAATAAAAAAATGATTAAGAAGGAATACCTAGTCCTCAATGTTATTAGTGAACATGCGAACAAGCCAACTGGAAGGGATCTTTCTTGACCACTAAGGCCTATGGCAATAGAGCTTTTAGAATAGTAGCCATGGATGGAAATGACTTGGCCAATCTAGTCAATCATTCTTATCTAAATCCATACTACATCTATTGCATGTTTCTCTACAGGTAAAAGTCAACAAGTTGACATTAATGACATTACAACTAATGACAAGTGAGGTTGCACAACTTTTTTTTTCTCTCTCTCTCTATTTATCACAGTAAATGAACTATAAAGCTTTGTAATAATAGTGACCTATGGTGACTTGGTTTGTTGATTATCTCTTGTGTCCTTATTTATTATCATGTAACAACATGCTTTCTTTGTTTTTTTTTCTTGTCCTCTTGGGATTATCCTTCTAGGATGAAGCTTGAAGTCATCTTAAAGGTGCAACTCATCGTAGCAACAAGTTACCATGTGACCTCAATGTGCAAGATTCGGTTAGCTTGTTCTGTTGTACCAAGAGTGCTTGTTTCACATCACATCCATTACCCTTGATTAAGCCAAACTCCATTGGCCTAAATTATAACCTTCCTTGCCTTGAAAAACAATGATGACTTATGTTCAACACTCATGTGTTATGGCCATAAGATGTTTCCTTCATCATGTTCCATTAAGTTTGTTGAATGTAACACAACTCATTCAATGGGAAAACTAAATCATAATTGGCCTCAACAATGAAACCCAATGAAGGTTTTATCCCACAAAAATGGGGGAAAGAAACTACTAAGAAGACAAAAGACTGATGAAGAGTAAAATATAGATCAATGGATTTGAGCATAGAAAGGGAGAAGTCTAATGGCCAAACAAACCTTGGAGTGGAATATTGGTTCCTCAAGAACATTACCAAGTAACCATTATCTCAAAAACACAAAGCACAAAGATCTCATTTACCATTCAAAATATCATTGTCATAACTGTAACCATGATGCCAATATTTGGAACTCATTGTTAGCCCTATGATGACCCCTTTATAGTCAAATGTGGCTTTATCTTCAATTATTTCATCATAATGTCATCTCACCATCATAAGCACTCTTTGGCATGGTTAGACACTACTGGACCAAGCATGGAGAGAGAATGTTAGTGATGGACTTGAAGTGGTGTTTTGTATTCTTTTGGATGCCTCTCGGGTTATTCCTAAAAACATCAATAAAGAGGGGTCAATGAAACACCACCAAGAAAATGCATGTTGCAACCCTTTTCACCTTATAACTTTCACCCCATACAACCTGAGGTTGGATTCTCATTGTAAAATGTGAAGATTGTAATCCATGGGATGTAATCTCACATAATTTAACTTTTGGAGCTGAAAAATGCCTCATAAGTTGTAGCCTTACTTCACAAGTGGAAAAAGTCCTACTACGCCTATATTTGGGCTTGGAAAGATCAAAAATGGCTTTTGAACTACCAAAATTGGCATTTTCATGGGCTTTGAGAGAGGTATGACCTTTACTACTCTAGAAGCACCTATGCCCATCATTAGGGAATTTAACTTTCATTTCAAGGCTAGTGTAGTCATATCAAGGCTAGTGTAGTCACATTAAGGATAGTGTTGGAGTGGTTGGAGTTTCATGTTTCATCAAATTTCAACATTGCTTTCATAATTGTAGTGTTGCTACTGTAATGCCAATGTGGGTGGGAGAAGCCAGCATGGATGAAAAGTACATTTACTATTTTTGGTAAATAACATTATTTTAATGTTTTGGGGATATCAAAACTTACCACAAATAGTAGCTACACTAGAATTAAACACCTACCACACCTGCACATGACATCAATCAATTAGTAATAATGGTAAAAATTTATAGCAAAAAATCAGTAACCATATAACCCATAAAAGCCTATTTCCAACTCCTAGAAAAGGTTCTTGGGTTCTTCATTTCTTAAGTTCCATCACTTTATAAGAGAGAGAGAGAAAAGCTTTTTACAATTCTTAAGTGTGGAACCTTTGGCCATTGCAAAACACTTGTAACCTTAAGGCTTATGTAATACTTTTTGAAGGAACACTAGACTACTTGGGCATCAAGACTCCCAACATGGTATCCCTATTGTCACAAAAGTCCTTCACACACCTTACCCCCTTGTGATCAACACTGTAGATTTATGAGAGGAACCAGTAATGTGTTTTAGTTTTGGAAGTTGGAGAGCACCTGGATCATGGAGCTAACTATGGTACAAGACTATTGGCTTTAGCAGGCTTCAAACTTCACTGAAGAAAATCCCTTGTGCATCCAGGCACCATCTGTACATATTTTGAACTTTGTTTATTTACAATATTTACATTGTAATAAAATTCATATTTCATTTACTGTGCAAAGTTATAACTATTTTATTTTATGCATTTATTTCTTAGATCAGATCTATAATATTTTACATTTCATTTACCTTGTTTACATTTCTCAAGTTCTTGGGTGATTGGCCAAATCATATAGGGTGCCTTGAATCCTCTTTCTCGGAGGCCCTTGTGATCCAAGGTTAAAAATGTTCCATGCCTATGATCTTTGATTTTCTAGTGATCAAATTTTTCAAGTGCAACAAAGTACAACTAAAGTGCTACCATACTTACATAGCCCAAAACTATTTGATCAATGCAAAGTCAAGTGTTTACATGATGAATAAATCTTATAATTTTTTCTAATTTAACCATTGATTTCTTAAACATTTAAATATTAAAAATATTATAAAACATTTAAAACATAAAAATATTTATTTATTTCCCATTTTCATAAGCTATAATGATTCATCCTAACCCAAGGAAGTCATGACTACATAGTATGATGTTAGTCCATGAAGGTTATTTTAAGAGCCATTTTATTTGCATTTTATGTGTTGTGTTGTACTTATTCCCAAGAGGGATTTTAATACATGTGTGTTTACTAGTTTATCTTCTTAAAATCCATAAAAACTATCAAATATAAAATCATAAATATTTTCTCTATCTCTCATCATGCTAACACAAGATTCTAACTATATCATACGAGTTATAATTCCTTGTATATTTCTTGAACACACTAATATACACAAGAGTTCATGGTAATTCATTCAACATCATCCTCAAAGGTCATGACCAAATCACACTATGATTTATATGATAAACACCATTGGTACAAAACTAGCAGGACTCCTAATAGAGGATATGGCTAGTAGGATGCTAAGTTACATATGGATGAGATCTCTAGAGGAAATGTAAGAAGAACTATCAATAGTGGAATCATGAGCTTTACTAAGAACATGAGAAGTAGCTAGAAGAAAGGAAAATTTTAGGCATGTCTCTTTGAGAGTACCTTGTAACTTCAAGCTTCTTGTTTAGCTATTGTAGCTAGCTATGTTTAGAAAACTAGAGTAGAGAAATATTAAGTTGTTGATCATGGAAGGAGACTCATTTTATGAGTAAAAGGCACATGCCTTTTATGTCATATTCAGATCATCTTCAAAATCATCACGGATTGCACAAGTGAGCAAACATTTATATAACATTATAGAGTAGTAGGTTGGAGTTACTTTAGGACTATACATTAACCTAAGATACAATCATTTCCATATGGCATCTTTAGAGGCTAATTTGGTCTTAGAAACACATGTTTCAAAGATTACCATAAATGAGATAGGTTAGTCTTATAAGAACTTCTTTCTAACCAATAAAGTTCTTGTGAGAGTGATACATACCAATATTTTGATTATATCAAACTTCATGCATGTTACATATTTTGTCCTAATAATTCTACTAGACTTAGAGGAATAATGTAAACTTAACTACCCTTATATTTTATTTAGAAGGACGTAATTGATGACTAGGAATGAGGCTTGCATGCTCTTTCCTTTAGCAATCTCTTTCTTATTGAGATATTTTTAGGTGCCAATGTTGCAAGATTTATTATGTACTATATATCCATCATGTGATAATAATTTAGGTTATATATGTCATTTGGTTCCTAGACTCATGTATGCTTGACAATGATGGGAAGGCTTCTATGGATCAATGCTATGTGGAGTAGCTTCAATAGTAGTAGGATCGATGACAAGCTTCATCTAATGGAATCTTATCAACAATATTAGCTAGGTTGGATGCCACAGATAAGGCCATGGTAGTATAGCTTCATAGGCTAGAGTGTCATTAGATATTATTACAAAAATATGTGCAATCTAAAACTAGGATAGAAAGAGTGAATAAAAGTAAGTCAATCATAGCTATATCATAATAGACTCTAATTGATTGAGTCTTCCTTTCATGAAATAATTACATCAGTGGTAGAGACTCCAAAAAAATAAAATTAAAACACTTTATAGATATGGATATATAAATAGATACATTTTTACATTAGATTTTGACATAATTTTAGATACTTAGTAAAAACCTATACTACATCCTAAGATATAACCTTATAATTAAACCCTATTATAATTTCTATGTTTCTGGATAGGGGTTAAAGATACACAAATAACTCATTGTTGCAACTAAAAAAATTGATCATTGGAAAATCAAGAGATTCGACGTAGCAACCCTAACCTCAAATCCCTAGGGCCTTTGAAAAATGGAATTTGAGGTGCCCTGGATGGTCCAATAGATCACCTAGGGACTTACATAATGCAAAATGAATGATACAAATAACAAAAATAAATATTTGGAAATCAAAAGAAAAATATATTGTACATAGACTGAAATTTTGAATCCTTATTTAAACAAATAAAGAATAAGTTCATGGATGTGTATAAGAATTGCTCGTGAGAGAGAAAAAGAGGGATCACTGGGGTAGGAATTTAGAGCTCATTGAAGCCAATGTGGTCTACTTCATGATTTGGATGCTCAACCATTTCTGATGTTGTCGAACCTCCTCTACTACAACTTCAGATCTATAGATTGGATCATTGCTAAGGGGTGAGAAAAGTGAAAAATTTAGCTATTAGATTGCTCCACACTTGGGATTGGAGATCCTTGAAATGCAACATTGACACCAAAAATCCACAAGTCTTAAGGGGGTAACAAGGTTACAAGGGTTCCATGCTAGGAAGCTCTAAGAAGTTGTGTTTTTGCAAGGTTTCTAGAGCTCCTAGAAGCCAAAATTGCTATGTGTTTGGAAATGCAAAAGTGTGAAACCTAAAAGGGGTGTTGGAGTTTTGGTTTTATAGGTTTTGTGCCATTATATTTGTGGCAAATATGCTAACAGATTGGCTGTAAATTGCTGCAAATTTTTGCCTCATAAAGGTGAGATGGGTACCCGAAATTTGGGGATTATCATTTATAGTAAGTGCTAAACCCCCATGACCATTCCATTTACTATAAATAGTAATAGGGAAAAACCTTCTATGTTGGAGGTAGATCTTCTATGTTGGGTCTTCTACCATCCTTGTTAGAGTGGTTGGTCAAATTTGAGGTCATTGGAGTGCAAATATCTTGCTCATGTTGCTTCCACATTGGGGGCATGTAGTTTCCATGCTTGGGATCGAGCCTTTACATTGGGGGAAAACTTCCATGCTAATGGGGAAAGGATTCCATGCTATGCATGCAATATCCATGTTGGGGGAGGGGGAAAATTTTCCATGCTAAGGGAAAAATCCCCATCTTTCCATGCTAGGGATAGGTGAGATTTCCTTCCTATAGGTGTTTCCAACGTACAAAAGTGGATACCCTTTATAAATCCATCAAATTACCATTTTTGATACCTTAAAAGGCATTTTGGACACCCCCCACCCCAAGCCAAAATATAGACACTAGGTAACATTTTTCACTTGGAAAATGAGGCTTTGACAACTTATGAGACATTATTCAGTCCCAAAAGTATGAAATATGTGAGATTGCCTACCATGGATTACAATCTTCACATTTACAACAAAGTTTCACCTCAAGTTTAAAGGGGTGAAGGCTACATGATGAGAAATGATTGTAACATGCAAATTTTCATGGTGTTTCAATGGTCCCTTTGTTGATGTCTAGAGGGTTGACCTGGGATGCACCAACAAAGAATACAAAACACCACTACAGGTCCACCACTGATATTCCCTCTCTATGCTTGATCTAGTTGTGTCAAACCATTTTGAAGAGCACTTGAAATAATGGGATAAGCTATGATGATGAGATGATGATGTTAAGGTTGCAATGAAATGGTTATGAAGGCTAACAATGCATTCCAAGTGTTGACATCATGGTTATAGCATGGTATTGACATGTTTTGAAGTGTTGGTCACTCAGCAAATGCATTTGAGGACCTAATCACTTCACTTCAAGGTTACTTTGGCCATTGCACTTTAAGGCATCATAGGTCATTCAATCTCTTGGAAATTTGTTTTCCCTCTTTATTTTGTATTGGGTGATATGTTCATTAGGTCTCATTACCAAGGATGGTTTGACATAGTTTTCCCATTGAGCGAGTTGTGTTACACTCAACAAACTTGGTGGTTTTGCCATTGAATGAGATGCATTACACTTGATGGACTTGGTAATTTTCCACTAAATCAAATGTGTTACATTCAAGTTGAATTGAAAATGGAGCATGATGAAGAGATAACATATTACTATAGTGTATGAGTGGCGAACATAGGTCAACATGATTTCCCAAGGTATGGAATGTCATGATAAGGTTATAGGGTTGGGCTTAAGGAGTGGTGCTAGAGGGAGAGTAATGGTGCAAGAACTCTTGACATAGTAGGACAAACTCACCAAATATTGCACATCGAGATTGTGTGGTGACTTGCTACCATAATGAGTTACACCCTTGTGATGGCTTCAGGCTTCATCTTGTAGATACAACTCTATGAAGATAAGAAAACCAAGTAAAAAAAGCATGTTATAAAATTACAATGCATATATAGGCCACATGAAATGATAAAATCAAACTACCCAAGTCACCAATGTTGCTAGTTTAAGGCTGTGGTAGGCCATGGTTCCAGTTTAAGGCCATGGTAGGTAATAGTGCTAGTTTAAAGTTATAGTGGATCATGGTGTCAATTTAAGATCAGAGTAGATCAGATTGTTATTTTAAGTTCTCAGTAGCTTGTGTTATCACTAATTTTAGGACCTAGTAGGCTGTGTTACCAGTTTAAGGCCTTGACAACCCATGTTATAGTAGGCTCACTTGTTAATGATCATCAGCTACCTGTAATATGACTTTAGATGGGAATAACTAACCAAATTGGCCAAGTCTTTCCCATCCATGTTGGCTATCCTAAATGCTTTGTTTCCATAGGCTCGAATGACAAGGAATGATCCTTTCTAGTTGTCTAAGAATTTATTTGCATTCTTGAAAATTACTTTGAGGACCAGGTTACCCTCCTTGATCTTATGCTTGGTCAAGTTATGGTGGTGTTGCTACTTCTTCCTCTCTTAATAGTACTTGATGTGAGCAAGTGCTTGCATGCATTGCTTCTCCACTCAGTCTAGGGTTGCTATCCTCAACTCCTTGTTTTACTCATCATTGATGAAGTTAATCAAGGCTACTTGAAATGATGACACCTACAATTCAAAAGGTAAAACAACTTCAGAACCATATACCAAGCTATAAGGGGTTACACTAGTTGCTATGTGATAGGTTGTTCTATAGCCCATACTACATGACAAAGTTTCTTGATGAATCACATTTTGCCATTTTCTATGATGTCATGTACGCAATGTGAGGGTCTAGTTGTGGCATCATGTACATGATGTTGAGGTGTATGCGTTAAGGCTATAAATACCATGCTTGGGCTCTAATTTTCATAGTTAGTTTTTAGTCATTCCTAGTCAAAGTAGTGAAGCTCTTGTCATCTCTTTTCCTTAGAGTTAGAATATTTTCTAAGTGCCCATAGAAGGAATCTAAGTGTGTATAGTTCTTTGATTGAGCACAAATGTACTTGAGCACAACAATGTGATGGGAATAAAATGAACTCTTTTGACAATCCTTGTAGCATTGAGAATAGCTTAATATTTTCTTTATTACATTTTACTTTCATGATCTTTATTTTAATGCATTTGAATTAAGTAATTTATTTCTAGTAGTTAATGAACATGAGCATGACCACTTTTAGCATTCATATAGTACTTGATAACCCGACAACACTTAACGTTTGGTAGCCTAGTAGTGCTATATGTGTTCAGGAAAGTGGAGTGGTTACTTGTGTTGGGCTAGCTAGGTAAT
Organism: Gnetum montanum; assembly: GCA_015680685.1. Classification (NCBI taxonomy): domain Eukaryota; kingdom Viridiplantae; phylum Streptophyta; class Gnetopsida; order Gnetales; family Gnetaceae; genus Gnetum; species Gnetum montanum. The sequence continues at coordinate 135,901 of MNCI01007380.1, forward strand.
AGATGAATTAGATATTTAATTACTTTACCTTTCATTCTTGTTGTAGGCAGTCAAACTCATAAAATATAAAATAAGAAAAATCATATATCTCAGTTACACTTATACCATACCCTTGAACTTCACAAGTGTAGTTGGGAAGACAATGAATGTTCTTAACACCCATTTCACTTCCTAGAAGAGCTAGTGCATTAGATAACTATAGGTCCATAGAATTTGACTGGATCACATGTAACACCTTAGTGATTCATATGGTTGGATGTAAGGGTACCTCACCACTCATCATTGGTGTTGTTTCTAAAGATCTTTTTGTTGTTTTGTGTGCAATCTAGAACATAGTAAATGTATTTAAATCATTGGAATGAACCCTAGAGTAATATCTTATTTTACCATTACTACAACAATTGTGAGAGCACACTATGATTTTTATTTTGTTAACTGAAATGTCTTCTTCTCACAGAAGCGATTCTCCACCCAGGATTGATAGAATTAATCTACCAAAGCCTCAATAGTATTGAATTATATATACTCATTTTAATGAGTATGTGCTGAACTTCACCTTCATCCTACACTAGGATGAATAGTTGTGGTGGCATGACATGGAGGGCAACACTATGTTGCTGCTCAATTGTGCTGCTCCTGCAATGCTATACCAAATGCTTTCACAATGTGGTCTTCAAGATCACCATGGGGAATATATTGTGAAAGATGTTGACACTAGGGATTATCATCCCACCAAATAATAATGTATATAGGATTGGTAGCTAGAGTAGCTCTATGAACTTTCAAAGGGAAAAGGGTTGAATGATTCTCCATTCTTGTTGCACCAACAAGCTACTGAGGAATCATTATTTGGGGGTTTTCTATTCAATGAAACTCCTCTCTTTGAATTCAGTGATGGAGGTCAAAACTAAAACTTGCACTTCATAGTTCACAATCTTGATTTTGGTAACAAGGGATCCAATGAGAAAGAAGGATCTGGAGAGGCAAGTGAAGATAGGGATGTAGACAAGAAGCAAGATTGTGATCATGGTCATGATTATTGAAGAGGTTGAAGTAGGCACTATGATGATGCTGGTTCTCCTTCCTCTTTCCCTTCATCAACTTCTTCTTATTTTGGCTTTGATTGTGATTGTAGAAGGTGAGATCATGATGAAGGTGATCAAAATGAACGAAACAATTGGCAAGACCAAAATAACCAAAGGGATCATCAGGATAGACAAGATCAAGGGTGCAGAAGTTCAAGAGAGGCACATCACCATGAACAAAGGGGTAGTAGAGGGCATCGTAGGCACCATGATCAAGGCCTTGATGAGCCTCTATTTGCTATCTAAAGTATTCTTAACATCATAGAGGTAGTTAGAATTTCAACAAGGCATGTGAACGATAGTCAAATCAAACAGTTAGACATGAACAATATTCCTCAATTTGAAGGAGGATATAACTTTGATCCACAAAATCATCTTCAAACTTTCCAAGATGCATGTGTCTTGTAGAACATAGAGAATGAGTGGCAAAAATTGAAGTTGTTTGCTAGGACACTCATCAAAGAAACAAAAAACTAGTATTGGTCCTTATAGCTGAAATCTATTAGATGGTGGAGTACCATGTTGGAATTGTTTAATGATAAATATCAAACATACTCCAAGGTGTCCAACTTAAGAAAGCAAATTCAAGGGTAGAAACAAGGAACACATGAACCCTTAGATGTTGTCATTGGTTGATACTATGACTTGATGCACAAATGTTTTGACCATGGTTATTCTTAATTAGTTCAACTTCACCACATGGTAGATGGGCTTTGTAATGAAATGAAGAAAACCATTAGTGTTTATGCCCAAGGGTGATTGTCAAAACTATTTGCCCATTAGATACAAAGATTAATCAAGTAGGTGGCCAAAGAGGAGGGTGAATTAAGAAAAAGAGAAAGTGTAGAAGAGTATAATTATGATCCTTCAATTTGCAAGAGGGAGGTTTGATTCTATGACAATGAGGATGAGTCTGTATTTGATGAGGGGGTGCATAAGAAAACCTTGCCACTCCAACAATTCTAATCTAAACTTATAGCTAAGGTTGATCAATTAAGGAAATCAATGGATAACAGATTCCAAGCTATCCTCAAAATTGCTGAGAAGTCCAAAGAATAGAGTAGTGAGTATGAGTGCAGGAGGCATAAGGAAGCTGAATGTGCATATCACAAAGGTAAGGGCAAGATTGATACAATAGAAGAGGTTATAGATAGTGAATTAGATGATGATAATGGGTGTGACATCTGTTAGTATGAACATCCTAAGGGATGTTGCTGCATTATGTCACATCTGTAGGAGTTTTGGATGTATGCCTTACATCCATGACTTACACAAATGCAAACACCCATAAGGTTATCTTATCCTTAAGGTAATCTTAGGCAGTTTCACCAACAACAATCATATTATCCAAGTGGAGCTTCACCTTAGTTGTATGAACAATATCAATAATGGCAATAACCATAATCATGGGTGCTAGCACTGCCAAGACAATAATACCCTTATTGACAGCTTGATCCATATGATTATCATGTTCAACAACCCATGTCTCCAGATGACTCCTTTGGTCACATCTCTAATTTTCAGACTCACTACCATCCTTTAGATTATTATCGAGCTCATTTTCCATATGAAAGAAGAGACATCACCTCTTATCCTTATCCTCCTCTTGTCCCTACACATACTCCTCTTCTAGTTACATAGCTACTAGTTGCTCCACCAATGTAGGGTGAACTACCCACTCAACCGCAACAATATAACACTATGAGGGTTGTTAATTTACAATTGGATCATCAATTGGAGGGGTTGAATGCTGACTCAAAGAAAAGATCCTTTTTTTGACCCCACAGTCCACCTAAGCCTTCACCTATACCCGTGGTTGACAACCTTGCTTTTGCCTCTTCCTTCATATTAAATTCCTTCAATCCTCCTTCAAATGAAAATATACCAAGGATACCATAATGCTTACTCACACTATGTCTAATTGGATCTAGGCAAGAAACCTTCCCAAGAAGTTAGCCAATCCTAGAAGTCCTCTAATTTACTTACAAATTACTGGGAATGAACTATGCAAGGCTCTTCTTGATTCAAGTTTTGATGTTAATTTAATTTCTCATGAGATGTAAACTACCTAGAACCTATCTCCTCTTAAGAAGAGCAACATATGATTAGAATTGGTATACCAGTACATCACTGTTCCACTGGAATTGGTAGAAGACATTGTGACCACTATCTGTGGGTGGTCTTATCCTATCGACTTCCTAGTAATCAAAGTGGAGAACTATAAAGGGGACTTCCAAATCATCATGGAAAGGGTATGGTTGAGCACCATCAATGTAGGAATGGGCATCAGAGATCTCGACTTGGAGATATCTAAAGAAAATCCATTTGGAAAGATCAAGAATAAGAGAGTTCCATGCATCGCGTATAACAATAGCAGGTGCAATTGTGTGCAAAAACTATGGGTTGTAAAATAAGCATCTATCTCTACATGCAAATAGTATGCACGAGAAGTAGAAATTAAAAGGTGTTTGTACACAGTAGCCACAAAATAGGAGGGCAACCAGTGGTTGACTGTTGATTCTAAAAGCAACACACTTTGCATGGAACCAACTGAGAGTCTAACATGTGCATATGTCATAAGCATGGATGAACTAGAGCAAGTTCATCATCAACTATCTGATGACACAAATGATGATACTCACTAGGAAGAGTTGAAAATTTTTGAAAAATTTAAACAAGAGCCCCTTAAGCTAAAAATGTTACTGGCAAGAATGGAATATGTATATTTGAAGAATGGGAAGCTAGTTATAATCAATGCAAAACTTGCTATAGAATAGAAAAGGATGCTATTGAAAGTAGTTGAAAAATGGTTAGCAACTTTTTATTGGTCATATCCTAAACTCATAGGGATTAATCCTGGGATATGCCAGCATCACATCTACACTGATCTAGCCATGAATCCAAAACAACATCCATAGAGGTGTTTGAACCCCAAACTAAAGAAAATCATCAAGGATGAAATTGAGCAACTCAAGGTGGGGTTCATCTATCCCATTGTGGATAGTGAGTGGGTTAGTGCAGTCATCATTATGCCAAAGAAAGATGGAAAGTGGTGGGTCTACATTAATTTCAAGTTGCTGAATATGGCAAAATTCAAGGATCACTTTTCATTGTCATTTGCTAACTAGGTGCTCGACACAATATCTGGGCATTACTACTACAATTTTCTAGATGGTTATAGTGGCTATAACAAAATTCAAATTGCATGAAAAAGACCAAGAAAAGACAACATTCATGAGTCCCTAGGGAACTTTTACATATTGTAAGATGTTGTTTGGTCTATGTAATGCTCCTGCCACATTCCAATGCCTAGTTCTAATCATTTTTTGATAGTAGATTGGTAGTGGTGTGGAAGTCTTCATGGATGACTTATCTACCTATGGAGCTACATTTAAGTAAGCCCTAGATCATCTTCAGCAAGTGATAAAATGATGTGTTAAAATGAACTTGTGGCTCAATTGGTAGAAGAGTCACCTCATGGTCCAAGAGGATATTTTACTAGTGCATAGAATCTTGCAAGTAGGAATTGGGGTAGACCCTAAGAAAATAAGGGTCATCCAAGGAATAAACCACTAGCTAGAAATCATTAAAGATCTTCAGTCAGTTCTTGGACATATTGGCTACTATCAGAAATTCATAGAGAATTTCTCTAAGATCACAAAACCATTGGTTGAGCTAACAAGGAAAGATGCTTCCTTTGTCTGGATTGCGAAATATGAAAAAGCATTTTAGCAATTGAAAGAGAAGCTTGTAGAAACTCCAGTCCTACAAGCACTTGACCAGTCTAGGTCATTCCATATCATGATGGATGCATCAAATTATGCCTTGGGAGCTATGCTAACATAGTTAGATGACAAGAAACATCCATACTACATCCATGTGCTAGGTGAAGCATTGTGGGTGCACAATTGAACTACACCACTATAGAAAATGAATTAATGGTAGTGGTGTTTGCTCTAGAGAAGTTCAAGAATTATGTGCTTGGATATAAGGTGTTTGTGCACACAGATCATAGTGCCATTTACTTCCTAATGAATAAGCCAATGGTAAGCCCCCATGTCATACGGTGCCTAGTGATCTTACAGTTATTCAATCTTACAATGGTAGATTGAAAGGGAACTGAGAATGTGGTTGTTGATCACTTGTCTCGATTGCGATGGGACAACAAAGAGGAAGAAAGATCATTATTTGATATGTTTCTTGATGAACTCCTCTTTGCTAGAGTGATAACTGAAAAAATTCCCAATGAGCCAAAATGGTATGATAACATCTTCACATATCTTCTTACTTAGAAGAAGCCACAACGTTTGGACCATTAGAAGAAACAGTAGTTTCTTCACTAGGTAAAGCACTTCATGGAGATCAACAGACATCTTTGCAAGTTGTGTGTTGATGGCCTGGTTCGTTGGTGTATCCCTGATGCTGATCAACTATGCATTCTCCAAGATGCTCATGAAGGTCCTTGTGGAGGACACTATGCTAGGAGACATGGCCATTAAAATCTTGATGGTAGGGTACTATTAGCCAACACTCTTTAGGGATGCCAATCATTATGTTTGCTCTCATGAGTAATGCCAATGAGATGGTAGAATGATTGCTCAAATGGAGGAACCTCAATAATGGATTCAACCACTAGAACCATTCAACATCTAAGGCATTGATTTCATGGGCCCCATCATGTCCATGTCAAATAGAAAGGTGTACATCATAGTTGTTGTTGACTATTATATGAAATGGGTATAAGTAGTAGCTTTCATTGACTAGACATCCTCTACTGTTGCTCAGTTTATACACCAAAATGTTGTAAACAGCTTGGGTGTGCCATGTGCATTAATTTTTGACAATGGAACTTATTTAATAGGCACTACTTTTTAGAAGCTCATGTAACACTTAGGGATTAAACGTAAACTCACAACACCTTACCATCCCCAAGCTAATGGACTAAGGTTACCAATAGGGAAATCACAAGGATACTAATAAGAACTATTAGCAAGTATAGAAAGGACTGGAGCACAAGACTCAACGATGCCTTTTGGGCCTACCACTCAACATTGAAACTTCCTAGAGGCAACTCTCCCTATGAGTTGGTATATGAAAAATTACCAACACTTCTAATCCAATTCGAACTTTGTACACTTTCAACTACTTGTGAGCTTGACCTTGACTTAAGTCTAGCCCAAAAAGAAAGACTAATGAGTCTCAACTTGCTAGATAAAAATCGATTAGTAGCCTTATCATGTAATGAGTTGCACAAGGCCTATAACAAAAAGCATCATGACCTAAAAATTAGAGAAGTCAAATTTCAACTAGAAGATAAGGTTCTCTACTAGAACCCCACACACGTACCTCAACGAACTAACTTTTGAACATTGCGAAAAGGACCTTATATTATTAATGAAGCTT
>MNCI01007380.1:155792-208453 GCA_015680685.1 Gnetum montanum
GGGAGGAGGAAGAGGAGAGGGGTCAAAAATTCCTTTTGGAATGTCAACAAAGGTAATTTGAGGGGTTTTTTGGGGGGTGGGGAGAGGGGAAACACATGTAGAGGTAAATCTCAACTACGCCCAACATGGAGAGGTGGGGGATTTTCCCTTAGCATTGATATTGATGCTTTACTTGAAAACCTTTTCCCTTAGTATGGAAGTTTTCCCCTAGTGTGGAGGCTCTACCCCTAGCATGGAAATTACATCCCATTGATGTGGAAGCCACAATAGCCAAATTTCAACACTTCATGCATTTCAATGTTGACTAGCCACTTCTACAAGCATGGTGGAAAGCTCAACATGGAAGATTCATCTTTAGCGTGGAAGGTCTACCCCCACTATTTATAGAAAATAGAATGACCATGGGGGAAGGTGCTTACCATATATAGTAATCCTCAAAAATTCAATACCCATCTCACCTACACAAGGTAGAAATTTGTAGCAATGTGGCAACTAATTTGTAGCCATTGTGCAGCCAAATTAAAGCCATTTTGTAGCACCATTCATGGCCTAAGACCTATAAAAACCAACATCAAACACCATTTACAGGTTCCACACTTTTGCAATCACATATCTTTGCCATTGGTTCCATTCTTTTAGCACTTGAATACATTGAAAATACATACATTCTCTAAGTAATAATTCCAAACTCAGGTAAACCTATTGAGGTTACTTAGTAGCACAATCTCTAGATACTACCATTGGAGACTAACTAATGATGAAATTTGTTCAAGGTATCTAATGATGAGAAGGTTGTAGGTAGGTTAGAAGCCTCTGAAAATGTTTTTAGTAGGAGTCGAGATTTTGTTGTTGGGTAGTGAATTTGTCATGAACTTAGTGTTAGATTAGATACTTAGGAATCTTCTATAATAAGTTTGTTCTTTATTGATGAATTAAACAATATGATCTAACACTTTGTTGCAGCTATGATGGCCCACTCTAATATATGCCTTGAAAAGGATAGCATGGTGGATTTAGCTACTTGGAGAACACTGACTCTTCTTGCATGAAGTTACATACTTATGAAGTTGGTACAAGCATTGAAAGTAGGAGGGCAATGTAGCTGATGCAACGTGATGGTTAAAGATTGAAGAATCTAAACACTATAATTTCCAATGATATTGTAATACTTGCACCCATCTTATATAAGGGTCAAGTCTAATTTTCCCAAATCATACCCTCTGATTTCATTTTTTTCTTTTTTTTTGTATAATTGATGAGATGATTGGAGGAACATAAAAATCTAGTGTATTTGCTAGTTTGGGTTCTAGGATAAATTAAGAAAATTAATAGTAAGAAAAGTAATTAAGTAAGGAATAACCAAGGGCTCGTGCAATCTCCTATGTTTGCATTCTCTTAAAACCTAGTGTGGAAGCACTATCACCTTAAGAGTTGTGAATTTTTGTTGTCAACATTGCACTTATGGGATTTCCAAACCTCATTATGGAGCAATCTGGCATCCAAATTTTCCACTTTTCTCATGTCCTAGTAGTAGCCAATGTTGTAGATCTGAGATTGTAGTATTAGAGGTTCAATAGCATGGGGAGTGACATGACATTTGGATCATGATGTTGGCCGCATCGACTTCAATGAATCCTAATCCCCTATCCATGTGATCACCCCTTGCTACCCATTCAAGCACCATTTATACACATCTCTCTAACTTATTCTTTATTCTTTGTCAATAAAGTTTTTAAGTTTTGGCTTTTAAGTGTTGATCCAAGTTTATTTTTTGTGCATTATTCATATCTATTATCAATTTTTGCATTCCACTTCATTACATTTTTTTTAAAAACCCCAAGTCCTTGGTTGATCTACTAGACTAGCCAAGGTTCCTTGGATCTTATTTTTTTACAGAGGTCTTGGGGATTTGAGGTTGAGGACTACTGTGCATCAAATCCATTGTTCTTCATTCCAGAAATCAACTTTTGTGGTCACAACAATTTTTCTTGGTGCTAGAAGGAGGACATTCTCCTAATGTCTATGGCTAGATTGGATTGTTATTATTAACAATGTTTCCTATCATATTAAAACCTTTATTTTGTAGCTAAAACCTTTGAATCTACATTTTAATTAATGCTACCATCCATTCCACTTTGTTCCTAAGATGCAGTGTGGAGTGGCAAGTTTTGGGCTTTGTAATTTTTACAAAGTTGCTATGAATGTCCAAAGATAGTGCTGATTTTCTAATGTACTTTCTTAACTTCCTTGGCTACCAAAATTTTCTTAGTTGTCAACATTGGTGCTGCAACCCTTCGAGAGACTACCTGACTTCTAGAAGTTAACTTTTTTCTCAACTTTTCATGTTAAGAAAATTAGTAGCCTGCTAAAACCAAATCTTAGTGAGAAAACACCAACTTTCCACTTTATTTTTTTAGTCTTCCCTCTCCAACATTGAAATAAGAAGGTAGGAGATTTCCATTGTCTCATTTCCCTTCTTTTACCCCCTTCCATATCTAGCATGGAAGTAGTTGAAAGGCCAGTGTGGGAGACGCTTGCCACAAACTTTGCCAAATCCAAAATTGCAAGTTGAAAACCTTTTTCTATATATTTACAACTGAAACTCCCAAAAGATCAACATTGTCCCTTCCCCTTATGAGAAAAATTATAGCATGAAAGTTGTAGGTGGTTGGGTGGTGGCTTTTCATAGCAATTGTTATGAATTTTTCAGCCCCAAAGCTAACATTGAAACCTTTCCATTTTTCTTTATTTTTGCTACTAATTTCAATTCGTTTTAGCTTCTAAAGTATGTGGTGCAACTCTTCTAGAAACTACCAAACTCCTAGAAGTTAGCTTTCCCCCATTTTCCAAGCTGAGAAACTTAGTAGCTTGCCAAGGCCAAGTTTTAGTGGGAAAACCAAACTTTGCACTTTGATTTTTAGCTTTCTCTCCATCAACATTGGATTAGAAGGTGTGCTATTCTCATCATCTCACCTCATTTTTTATTCACTGTGCCATACCCAGTGTGGAGGTAATTGGGAAGATAACTTGGGTGAGGCCTGATACCAACGTTTCTAGTTTTTTATTTTTGGTAAATGAGTAAACCTCCTTAACATTCCCCCAACATACTAATTATAGTAGGTACTTCATTATTGGCCATTTTTTTTTTTTCAAAAGTTTTGGAATCCCATTTTCTAGAATTTACTTCTATTTTATTTTTTATAGCATGTTTTAACCCATTCTCAACACTATAGCCATGACTTTCCAATAGTCCTTCAACTTGGCCCTCACCGTCCAACAAGCCATCAGGGTCTATGACGCAAAAGATCCTACCATCATCAAATGTAGATGATCTTTGAGGGTCAGGGGGGAAAGTTCTAACTTTACCTCCATAAATTAATATTTTTATCACTATATTTATGCCAAAATGTAAGTTAGCCTCATGATTCCACATGTGGAAGCAAAGGAAAATAAGAAGTTTGAGCTCATACATCAGGATGGGAAAGAGTATGTCCCTTTCCCATATGATGAAATACCTCTAACCAATGTCTATGCTAGCATCCTAGCTCAATTAATTAAAATGGAAGAGGAAGATGACAAGCATAGCTCACAAGAATAACAAGAGGAGGAGGATGAATTTAGGGTGGAATTTGAGCTTGAAAATATCCTGGGAGAATTGTTCCAACAAGCATCCCCCAAGGCCACAATGCCTTCCTCTAACACATTTGTTTTCTTCATGGGCATAGTGCCATCATCTTCCACTTTNACCATGGATCAATATAATAGAGTTTTGACTTAATAAAGTTGTTCACTACCCCCTTGAATATGGCTAAAAGATGGGCTTTGGCTATGGGCTCTAGTATTTCGTTGAGTAGTCCATTCCATCACTGGATGAACTTTTGTATGGGTTTAAAGGGTTCCTACTTGACTTTCATTAGTTAGTCAAGCATTTTATTAGGCTTCAAGTTATACTTGAAGCAACTGACAAACTAGGCTACTAAGTCCTCTAAAGAGGATATGGACCCTTTGAGTAATGTGTAGTACCAATCAAGTGCTTTCCCAATCAAAGACATAGGGAAAATCCTCATGATGGTATGAGGTCATGGCTATAAGAGTAAGCATTTTGAATTAAAAGGTAATAAGATTAGCATTGATATCACCTTCTTCATTGTATTTACTAAATTATGGAATAGGGACACTAAGAGAAAGTATCAAGGGTGGGACTACAAGACTTATGGGAACATCCTAGGAGAAATCCATTATCTTGACAATCTGTGAAGTATAGGCTTTAAGCATTTTCAAATCCTCCATCAAGTCTTGGATCATTTGAAAGGCTTGATCCAAACCTTGTTATGGTCATATTGGTTGTGGGGTTTGTACATAGGGCTATGGNTAGCCATATTCAAGGGGGTAGTGAACAACTTTATTAAGTCAAAACTCTATTATATTGATCCATGGTCCCTTAGGAAAATGTTCTCATAGACTTAAAATATATAAAATTCTATGGAGGCTAGTCATCATTTGGCCTACATAGCATATAAAATTCAACATACATGGAGAGAGAAAAAGAAAAAAAACAATATAATTGTAGCAATTGTGACTAAAGAAACAAAGATCAAAAGCCAAGGGACAAGGGCCAACCCACCCATGGCCCCCACTAATGATCAGAATAACTAATCATTAACCTTTGGGGCTACTACATTGCAAATAACCAAACCTAAATTTGAAAGAAAGGACAAGTCAAAATGCACTATCTTACCTATGAAACCATTTGAGTTAATAGACCAACTATTAAAGACTAGGCACATGCAACCTAAACAAATGATCAATGCTACTTGAATGAAACACCAACGGTTATGTGAAATAGCCAAAGACCCCAATTGGGCAACGAAGGATGATCCCCAATTACCTAGGTACTTCAAACTAGATTGCTTTTGCCATTATCACCAACTACCAAGTCATGACATAGACTTTTACCTTGCATTGAAGGATGACCTACAGAGGATGATAGATAGGGGGAGTTGGTCTTAGATGCTTCCAACCTAGTTCGGCCACAAAACCCATCGATGTAAATCTACAAAGACCCGTTGAATACTAATGACAACCCTTATGTTATTTTAGCATTCAACATTGATGACAATTGGAGACCTGCAAGAGAACCATTAATGATTCAAGTACCCCTCTATGATGAAAAGGCTTCTTCAGCTTCCCACAGCTCAAGATCCTTTGTCATAAGAGTACCATCACAAGTGCCTCTAAGGAAACCTTTTGTCATTAGGGTGTCCTAGCCTAATACAACCCAATTGACCATAGCCCAACTAGCTATGCAACACCTAACTATGGTGCCCAATGCTATTATCTCATCCTCATAACTAGTGACTGACAACAAAAAATAGTTAGCCAAACAAAGGAAGAATCATAAACAAAGCCTAACAACAAGGATGACCAGTAGATAAAGGCAGAAAAGGAAGTGGATCCATTGAAGCCCACTTCCATTTCGACTATGCCCATGACCTCCTCTATCCAAACCACTTTAATGAATAAGACATAGAAGGACACCAAAGCCCATAATCATAACAACAAGGAAAAGCTCCAACAAACTAAAGCCAAATTTTGCATTTTGTGATGCATGAAGAAAGTAAAGCACAACCGAGGTGATAAGTCCATGGTCAATGATAAAAACTTCCTTAGTGTAATGGACCAAGTTAGGAAATCCCTTAAGAAAAAGAATACAACTTTAAGCTTGTATGACCTGATCATGACTTCCACCACACATCATGAGGTGTTAGTAAAAACTTTCATTTCCATCCTCATTAGTGAGTACATTCCACTAATGAGGAAGCCATCCATGTAGTGATGATTCCTTCCTCATCAAGGGAGGAGAAGTAAACACCTTTAACATTTCATGAGTGTGAAATTAAGGTTAATCCTAAAAATGGCAAAGTAACTACAACCCCTTTATTCATAACCATCCACATAGGATAGTTTAAAGTATATCAAATGCATGTTAATGATGGAACCACAACTAATGTCATCCCATGCATCATTTTTGAATGCTTGGGCCTAACTAAGAAAATACACCTACAATCACTGTAGCCCTTAAGTCCTTCAATGGATTAAGGGTTGCCATGAAGTGGTCTATCTCCTTGGATTTTGTGGCAAGAGAGAAATTTCCCACAACCACCAAATTCTTGGTGGTGGAGGAGACACCAGAGTTCAACTTTATCCTAGGAAGACCTTGGTTGGCTCAATTATGAGCTCTATCCTTATCCATCCATCAAGAAATTCACCTTTCCTATGAGGGAGGTAAAATCATCATTCATGGTGATAGTGTGGTTTCCTTGGCTATCAACAATGTAAACATGAATAGAAGTCTATAGTGGAGCTTTAGGAAGAAGCTCCCAACCATGAAATTCAACAACCTAAAAAAGAGCAACAACCCAAGAGAGCCAACAATGACAATGACAAGTAATGTGATGCATTATGGGATGAACTTCCTTTTAACCTTATAAGCGGGGGGAATAGGAAATATAATCTTGTGTAGAATAAGCCTTACTGATTCCCTAACCTCAAAAAGATTAGGAAGAATATGCACAAGTGAAGTTCACCTTAAACTTCTCCATCCTATGCTAGATATATTGATAGCCATATAGCCTAACCTTTCTATTCAATTTGTTATATTCTGTCATGTAGTTTTTATTTTACTATTTATGCATGTAGCCTAAGTTCATTTGCATGTTTACTTATTTATTATAGCATTTCTTTACTTTTACTCTTATTGTAAACATCAAAAAGCCTTATAAATATATATTTCTTTTTCATATGATCTACTACAACCTTAAACTAGCATAATGATCTGCTATGATCTTAAACTGGCATAATGGTCCACTAAAACCTTAAACTAGCATTATGGCATGCCATGGCCTTAAACTAGCAAAGCTAATCATGCAACATAGTTTTCTAATGCTCTAAACTGGAATCATAGTTTGCTAAGACTTTAAATTGGTAATATGACCCACCTTGGCCTTAAATAGGGAACGTAGCCACAATTAGATACTATAACCTATGCTCATGATGGCCTAAAACTAGCAAGCGTCTTGTTTATTATTATATGTCTTTTTGTTTAGCCTATTATCATATAGATTAGCCATTTAATGTTATAACCAAAATGTCAACATATCCATTCTCAACATTCACAACATTTACTATAACTATAGATATATATAGCCAAAAATAAAACCAAATTTTAAATTTAAAGTTAGAATGTCCACAACATACATAGCCATGACCACACTATGTGGCAAAAATGTCAAAAAATAATAATCATCTATAACTTAGTCTTGGCTAATCATAGCATCAACATGAAAATGAAGTAAAATAGGAAAAAAGCTAAGTTTATGGAGGTTGTTGAGAGGCATCTAGAGGAGGAAGAGGTGGATCATTCTCATCCTTATTGCTAGGGTTACCAATGTCTCCTAAGGATTGAAATGAAACAACATATAGCTAGTTAGTAACTCATATCCAAAACCATGATTTAAAACAGTAAAAAAAAACATAAAATATATCAAACTTGTGGAGATTTTTGCTCTAAAAATTCAGGGGGTACAAGTGGAAGGCCTTCCTCCAAACAATGGAGGATCAAGTCCTCCATCATGTTGACCCAGTCAACATCCCCAAGATCAATGCTAGAGAGAATGTTGGTCCTATCTATAACAATTCAAGTAGGAGGCTCCTTGGTAGTATCAGCCATAGAAGTCTCACTTGTAGTAGTGGTAATATGAGTAGTATGGGATTGCTTCACCATGAGACTACTTTCAAAAAGCTGAGAAGCACTCTTTTCCTAGATCCCTTGGATGAATAGCTCTATGTTACACCATTTAACCAACTTGTACTTAAGCCACTTTAGGTAAGGCCCATAATCTACATTGTATTGTCACCTATGGGCCTTTTGTTTCTTACTCCACTCTAGGATCCAAGCAAAATGATCTTTCTAGTCCTCAACCTTTTGGAAGATAAGGTCTATCTACATACATTATTCCACCATCTTTTGTAGGACTACTACTTTGTCTTGAATGACATGCCAGTAGTGGGCCCATGTGATCTCCCTAGTCCACAACTTCCCTAAGTTAGTTACTTGGGCCTCCATAAAGGCCTTGTGGTCTTAGAGATTTCTAATAGTTTCTTCCTAATGTTAAGCCTTTTCACTTAAGGCCATAACTTCCTCCCATAGGGATTCATTGGACCTTTCTAGCTCCCATGAAGTTTTTGCACATGACATTGCTAGATCAGTAGTAGTCTCATACAACTTCAAGGGTACACTAGATACATCAAAGGGAAGCTTAGGCAAGGAGTCAATCTCCATGTCTCTACTAGAGTATCACTTAATAGAAAGCACTACATAAAGCATGAAATATAACCATAAAAATAATGTATAACCTAAAATAGTCATGACACAATCATAACCTATAACATAGACAAACAACCAAGGCACATAAAATCAGGTCCTTACCTATCTTAGGTGCAACTTGTTGCAACCGATCAATGATGTAATTTGCCTTTCTATGAATGAACTCCACCTTTTCTATAGTCTCCACCCATGGTTTCACATGAAACTTAGGGACAAGGGCTTGCATTGGTGGCTCAGGAACTACTATAAGCATAACAACCATCAAATCATTAGGATAAAAATCAAAATTAAACAATAAGATATAAAGAAAATATTAAGGAATGAACATAACTTGCTCCTCCTACTCTTTCTACTTTGGAATGATGATGGGGGATGTACCTGGTATTTCCTAACCAAACAAAGCATCTAGATCATTTATATCTACATTGGAAAACCCTTTAACCATAGGTTGCTTTAGGAGTGTCTCTTCTACATGCCTTTGTTCTACCTCCATGGTAGTTTGGGCTACCATAGCCTGATGTTTGTCTACAACCATAGCACATAGGAAATTGGTTAACACATGAAACCATAAGGTAGCGATAAACTTTAAAACATAAAATAGTCAAACCTAAATAAAGCATATCTATAACTGCCTACTGTGATGGCCTAAGCTTAAACTTAAGCTTCTTTAGGGTAGGTTGGTTTGATGCTGGCAGTGCTTCCTCAAAAGGCCTCTTAAGTTTCTCTCTAGCAGCTCCTTTAGCTTTCCTATGTAGTCTTTTGACCTCTTGGATGCTCACTATGTATGTGAAAGGCTCTTTATCATATATGCTATTAGGATACTCACACTACTTGACATTAACATCCTTAGTAGTAATGGATAATGTATCATCCATCCCTTTTGGTGGGTTCTAAGCCTACACCATTGGATAAATGTGCTTTATCCAATGCTTAGAAAGTTGGCATGGGTCTTGGAGAACCCATCGTCCATTCTTGTACAACACTAGAAACTATGCAAACCTCTTTAGATAATCTAAAAAAAATGCAAATTGCATATGGATTATTGTAGAGGTGTCTACATGAAGTCTAAGGATCTCCTTCATAAGCCCAATAGCCAAAGTAAGTGCTTAGTTAAACCAGGTGCCATCCATCAAGACCTTCTCAAAGGTTCACCCCTACACTATTCCAATCACCTTCTTTTGAAAATGCATGAGACCTAAACAAAGGATATGATTTCTTTACATCAAGGTTCATGGAGCCATTCATGGAAATTATAGAGCGGCCCATGTTGGCACCAAGCCACTCCAAAACTTCATCACAATGGTCCAGTTCCTTCACTATTCCTCTTGGGACCTTTGCCCCATCAACAAGAACACCAAACAAGTTGTAAAAGAGGCCTAGATCAATATCCATGTTAACCTTCACATCCCAAATGATGATACTAAAATGACTAGCCTTCTCATCGAAGGAGATGATGACATGCAACATCTCTGTAGTAGGGATGGAAGGGATAGGTTTCATAAACATATCAAACAAACCTACACATTGGATGTTTGCTTGAATGTATCTAAGTGATTGTTCCTTCAACCACTCCTATGTTGGTATCACCTCACCAAACTTTAGGATGAGGGTATCCTTATGATGTGCTCCTGAAAGTGACATAGTAACATCAGTAGAGGTGGAAGGTCCTGTAAACCAACAACCAAAATTTAGCACCAAAATAAGAAAGTTTAATAACTAGTCAAAGAAATAGAACAATTATAACATTCATAACCATGAAATGTTAGAAGATGTAACCTTTATGTTTACCTTTTCTCTTCTTTTTTGATGTGGTTTGGATGGAGGTCTCAACTGCAAGGGTCTAATCCATGAAATTATTGGCATTTTTCCACTAGTTGTGCATCGTCTCATCATTCTTGCACTTCTTGTATACAAGGTTGAATGTTGAAGTGTATGCATCAAAATCCCCTCTTAATTGTTAATACATAAAAGTTCTTATCTGAGGACTCTTGGTGAATTTTTTTAGAGTAGTTTGAGCCACTACCAAGATTTGATCATTAATGATCAAGCCTTGATCATTAACCTTGTATATGCAAGAAGTTTGTAAAATAGATGAAGCTAGAAAAGGTAGTCAAGCCAAAAGCATAAAAATATTCCAATAACCATGCGTACCCCTATAGATGATACATGGTGCAAGATGGGTTTTGGAATAACATGTGGGCTCTATGTGCCACCATCAGAGTATTATCAACATTATATTGACTATACTTTGGCATCATCTAGATCTCTATGAGGTAAGATGGACTAATAACATGTGTCACTCCACTATAGCCCTAGCCTCATCTGTAGACAAGTGTAACCATAACATCACATTACAGTTTTGTAGAATGTAGGCAAGGAATTCCCTTGTCCCAAGTTGAAACCATAGTGATAGCTTCCCCAAAGACATATCAAGGAGAGGTGTATCAATCTTGGGATAGCCAAGATAGCATAAAATACCCACTAGCTTGACAAAAATGAATATGGGCTTCAAGAAAATCCTACATGAAGCAAAACAAAAACATTACAACCAAGTGAGAATACTTAGCAAATTTGGAAAAAACATCTAGTTGAAGGAAAAATTAGTGTTTGTAAAAGGCTCTAAGGTGTTTATCTAACTTGGATTTAAAAAATCCATAAAATCATTGTTATGATATTTTACAACCTTTTACTTCATAACCAAAATATTATAGCCAAAATTTTATATCCAAAACTAAGCCTTAGTCTAAATTATGAATAAATTTAGAAAAAAAGCATTGAAATTTAGAAAAGCCATTAAAACTTAGAGAAAAGCATACAGCCATAGTAAAAAATTTTCTAAAATTGATGAAGCCTTTGTTTTTCTTAAAAAAAAAAATATTTAAAACAAAAGATTTACGAGAAAAACTACACATATCAATCACATCCATCCAAAATTTTGCCTTATTTAAATAGCCATAATCAAAAAATTCATTCAAGTTTAGATTTAAGTGATTCCACCATGGAAAGAATCATGAAATCACAAGATTTGCAGCCATAAACATTGAAAATAAAAATACATAGCCATTTTTACATGGAATTTGGAAAAAATTAGCAAAAAATCGTATTCGTAACCATTAACCCTCTTTCATAGAGGGTTGGTAAAAACTTCACCAAAAATTTGTTTGAGCTCCAAATGGAGTGATTCTACCACTATTTGAAAGATTAAATCGACCCCTACACACCCATACTTACAAAAAAATTGAAAATTTTTGTTGTTTATATAGAGAAAATTTATCAACTTAGACAAAAATCTGAAAATTCCACAAACCTCCTTTTAACATAGATTTAATGAAAAATTCATAAAAAAATTCTTTTTAAAGCCAATCAGAGTGATTCCACATCCATTGGAAATCTAAACCTAAGACCCATCTAGCCATAACCTAAAAATAGCCAAACACATTACCGTTTTCTTAGAAAAATTCATGAACTTACATAAAATTTCAAAAATGACATAAAAAATCTAACTGCATGACCTTAGGAAAATGGCCGTAACTCCATCATTATTAATCAAAATCAAACAATAAAATAGTCATAAGAAAGTGTAAATGAAGGGCTACAATTCCACAACATCAAATTTTGAAACTATGTAGTCCTTTTGTTAAGAAAAAATACATAGCGCTGCTTGCTTTTTCTATGTAAAAAGCTAAAAGGCTAAAAGCCAACTTAACATAGCCATAAAAACATAGCTAAAATAGCTAAAATGATCAATACCCATTAGAAAACACATATAAAAATGGGGTAGGATTTCATTGAAATTTAACTTTGATGAGTCTTTTTGCCTAGGTCTAAAAAAAATAGCCATACCCCCAAATTTTGGGAAAAAGCATAAAAATAGCAAGCTTTTGAAAATCAAATCTATTAAAGTAAAAACAAAAAAACAACCATGGATCCATGTGGAAATGGCCAAAAATAAGAGGTGGGATTTCATCAAAATTTTTTATCCCCTCTATTAGCGTAGATTTTAGAAAAATGGCCCACATACAAGAAAACCATAGAAAATTGCTAGAAACAAAAATGAAAATAGGTAGAACTCCCTAACGCAAACTAGTGAAGAATGAGGCTTGGATGGAGATAGGCCTAGGAACCTCTAAAAACTCCCTAGCATGCTCATATATCTTTTGAATCCTTGGGTTCTAACTCTTTTCTCCATGTTGCTTGGGTGCCATGGTAGGCTTAACATTTGGAAAGGTTGAAAATTGATGAAGATGAAGGTTCAAGACTATGTGAAAGGAGGATGGAAAGTTTCCACACTAAATATTGGTGCTTCTACCATAAAAATCTATGTTAGAGCTCTCCTCCAATGCACATTTTGCAAGAATGACAAGTATGAATAAAAACTTATAAAATTTTACAATATAAACTACATCTAAACCTAAATGTCCATCTCTAAATCCCAGCTACTAATTCAATACACCATAACTCCAAGTGCACTAAAGTGCAAAGGGGGAAAGTCTCTTGAATACTAATTATGGATGGAAAACATCCTCACTTTTTAAAATTTTAAATTCTTGGCTTATGGGCCTCACCCTATGCATTCTCTCTTAACCAAAAAAATTGCATCAACATTAAGTATTTTTCCAATTTTGACACTTAGAACCATGTTGCAACCTTAGCTCACATGGATCCACACCAGGAATGCCATTCCCAACATGAATACATCCTCCCATAGCCCAAAACCATGAAAACACAAACCTCTTGCCTTTGTTAATAGCAAAAATCTACCTTTTCCCTATTTTGGGCTCCAAACAAAGGGGTTAGACATGAGCAAACTTGATAACTTGGGGGGAGTTGGAGAGGGGGGGATACCTATCCATATCCTCCAATGCTCATCTAGCCCAAGATTAACCTTGAAGTGGACCCCACATGACCTAGAACCCTTCCAAGCATCTCAGCAAGCCATAGATCCTCACCAAATCTAATTGAAATGGGTCAAAATTGGTTGAAGCATTAGATTTGGTGTTTTCACATAGGGGGACACTTCATCCACACTGAGCATCTCACTCCCAACATAGATGGATGAAGGGAAGCCAAAATTAACCTAAATTGACTACCTAGTAGCCATTTCTCAGAGCTTGGTGACACCTAAACCTTACTAACACCTTTTGGAGCTTTTCAATGCCCTAAAAGTAGTTAAATATGGTACAAAAATATATCATCCCCCTCTCATACACACTGGGGCCATCATGCCTAGTGTAGAAGAAAGGGAGTGACACTACATCATGCATAATTAGTATTCAAGAGACTTTCCCCCTTGATACCAAGAATTTATCAGTTTTGACCCCATAATTGATCATTTTTAACCCCATAATTGATCAGTTTTAACCCCAGACCCTAGTCCTCAACCTCAGCACCCTTGGGAGCATACATGCATGGTTGATCTAGTTTAAAATTGCACTATATTTCAGATTTATGATGTTCCCATGCTAGGAATCCTCTCTTCCATGTTGGCTAGTGTGAAAATAAAGGGGAAGACTTATTTGAAGCTCATAAACACCTCTGAACAATAGCAAACAACCTTACATGCACTCTAGAACCTTGTCAACAATCATTGGAGCCTTCAAACCTTAGAAAATGAATCCTAGATGGCCAAAAAGTGGTTCCTCCTAATATTCTATGCTGGGATCTCTAGCCCTAGTGTGGAAAAAGGAAGGAAAGCTAAAAAACCACTTCAAAGTACTCAAAATTTCCAAATTTTGAAATGGAGACATAGCCCTTGGCCCTAGCAACTCCAGAGGCTAACATGAATAGTTGATTGTGATTGAAATTGGCCTAGATCTAGTATTCCTACTTCATCCACACTAGAGGAGGCCCCTTCCACACTAAGTAGTGTGGAAACAAAGCGGGAAAGCTACTTTTCCACTTTTGATGGTAAGATAACACTCTTGGAAGTCAAGGATCTACATCGAAGAAGCCTAGGACCTCATAACCTCAAGATTTTGCTTGTTTCACTTTATTTTGTCCTCCAAAATTATTCCCCCAGTCTTCCATGCTAAAGTAACTCCATCATCATGGAAACAAGGGGTAAGACCTTAAGTGCCCTTAAAAAACCTTTAAACATATCCAAACTTAGCTAGAAACTTGCAGAATCATGATCTCTAGCCCCAGGGGCCTAAAAACCTAGTCAAGGTGCTTTTAAATCACTATGAATCTAAAAAAATAAGTATTTGACACTATTTTATGCTAAGGATACTATGCTCAGTGTGGAAAAAGAGGGGGAAGCCATTTCAACATGTTTTGACACTTAAAATAAACTCAAATTACCTTAAAATGAAGTAAGGGGATGCACAACTTTCATATATGGGTTTTGTTTGCTTGTTTAACCTCATTTGATTCTATTTTGGCTAAATTTTTGGTTTTCCATGTTAAGCTTGGTTTCTTCCATGCTTCCTAGTGTGGAAACAAGGGAGAAGACCCTAGAACCTACTTTTTGACCTTTATAAACCTTCGAAGTGCTTAATTTTAATGGATCTAACCCTACACTACCCTGGGAAGGTCATGGAACCTTAATTTTGGATTTTTGAGCATCCCAAAGCCCATTTCCGTGGTTTCCATGCTAAAGGTCCCTATTTTCACATTGGGCCTAGCATGGAAGCCACAAAATACTTGATTTTTGAGTTTAGACAACCTTGACTGATGCTTGAACTCACCTAATAGCCTTGTAGCCTTAAAATATGGCCCCACTAAGGCCTACAACTAGCATAACCTAACCATGTTTTGATCTATATTAGACAAATTTTATTATATATGGCCTACATTGCCTAATTTTTCCTTATTACATAGTATTTTTGCTTATGTTTGGACTTGTGTTGCATTATTCAACTAGTTGACCTTCTATGGCCTTTATATAGGCTTATGTGTTCTTTATTTGCCTTATTATTGCTTTATTTTCCTTTTGTTTTCCTTTGAATGGTATCAAATAGTGGGGTTTGATCTTCTCTAACCACCATTTGACATCATAGTCCACCAAGACTTTAAATCGTTATCACGGCCTAATAAGGCCTAAAACTAGAAACATTATGACCTTTGTTGATCATTTGTAGGCTTATTTCTTATACTTTACCTTGCTTGACCTTTATTTGACTTTTTTTTTAGCCTTTATTGTACTTTGTCAAATTGTCCCTACCTCATTGATGACCTTGAATGACCTTGTTTGCATTAGATGTACATGTGTTTACATGATTTTATAGCATTTTAGCACTATTTATTCACTTTTGCCCATGTGCCACTTAATATTCTATTGGTTGATATGTAGGATCAAAGTATGAGTACCTAGGAGAAAATTAGTTTACCTTTATATCTACATGGATGGTGATGTTGAATAGTGTATCGACCCTAATTGCCTAGATCTTGAGCCTGAGAGTCTTGTAGACCACATAGCCTCAATAGAGAAACCTCTAGAATGGCCTAAAAACCTAGTCAAAACCATTAACTTAGAGGTAGGTGACATGACCAAAGACTCTCTAACTAAGGTTCTTGTTACAACACACAATGGTAAGGAGAAAACCCTTAAACTAAGTTTCTCACTAGAACCTCAATATGGTCAAGAGATCACCAAGGTCCTACAAAGAAACATTAAGACCTTTGCCTGGTTATATGAAGATATTCCATGCCTAGACCCACATTTAGTTCAACATAACATCATACTAGATCCTAGCATTAGACTAGTTAAGAAAAAAGTGAATTAGACTTTATTTGTCCTTGGTGGTTCATGATAAAATCTCAAAGCTCCACCAAGTAGGTTTCACTAGGGCTATCATCTATGCAAAATCGATGTCCAACATAGTAGTAGTCCCTAAGAAAAATGGGAGCATATGTATTTGCATCAATTTCTGAGACCTAAATAAAGCAACCATCAAGGATGACTTTCCTTTATTGAGTATTGATCAACTTATTGATACTATAGTCAAACATGCCTTGTTGTCCTTTATGGATGGATTCTTGGGATATAACTAAATTAGGATCAACCTAGAGAATCAACTTAGCACAACTTTTATGACCACATGGAGTACTTTTTATTATACAATGATTTCCTTTGGCCTTAAGAATGTTAGAGCAACATACCAAAGAACCATGACCTATATCTTTAGTGATTACATGTTAGGTCTGCTTAATGATTACATAGATGACATAGCCATGAAGTCTAAGATAGTTTATGACCATGCTAATGACCTAGATCCTATGCTTAGATGATTTCTCAAATATGACCTTAGGCTTAATCCTAACAAGTGTGTCTTTGGTGTTAAGATTGGTAAGATTCTTGGCTTTGTATTCATTGAAGTAGGAATATGCATAGATCTTGATAAGGTTATGGTAATATCCAAATTAGCAACACCTACTAAGCTTAAAGAGCTTCAAGGATTACAAGGAACATTATAGTTTATTCATAGGTTTATCACTAGCCTCACATATAAGTTACAAGCCATGCAACTCTTTCTTAAGAAAGGAGTTTACTACGATTGGATGGCTTAATAATAAGAGGTCTTTGAAAACCTTAATCAAGAATTGACATAACTATCAAAAGTATATACTCCACAAGAGGATACACCATTTTACATTTATCTTTCCATCTCCAATACATCCATTGCCTCTTTACTCTATCAAAAATGTGATTATGAAGTAGAAATGTCTATATACTACCTTAGCCATGCATTAGTTGCCCATGAGGCTTGATACACTGAAGTGAAGTAGTATTTTCTAGTACTAGTCTTCTCCTTGAAGAAATGGAGATACTACCTCTTTAGAAGCCAAGTTAATGTCATTTTCAAAGATAATATACTTAGAGCCATAATGATCAACATTTACGAAAGTAGTCATATAGCCTGATGGAAAGCTATAACTGTGGAGTTTTACCTTCATTATGTCTCTTAATCCTCAATGAAAAGTCAAGCTATAGCCACACAACTCATAGTTTTACCTATTGATGACCAAGTAGCCATGGATCCTAAATTCCCCGATGAGTATATTAACACCATTAGCCAAGTTCCTAAGGGTTATGAAGTAATCATGCACTTTGATGGAGCTTCAACTACTCATGGGACTAGTGCCGTTGCCATCATAACATTTACATCTAGTGAAATTTGATCCATTGCCTACCATTTTGAGTTTCCATGTATCAAAAACATAGCAAAGTATGAAGGTTTGATTAGATGAATGATCATAGCTCATGAGCTAAGAATTTAATGCTTAGTAATCAAAGCCGATTCACAACTTATGGTTAACCAAGTAACTAAGGTCTATGCATGTAAAGCCTAATACTTACAACCATACTGTAACCTAGGGAAGTAATTATTACAATAATTCACAAACAATGATATCCAACACATACCTTGAAATGAAAACGCCATAGTTGATGCAATTGCAATGTTAGCCCTTAGTGTGATGCCATATGTATTTAGTAAGTTAACCATCTTAATCATGGACTATGCTACTCCCATCACACAGAACACTGAGGATACCTTTGTGGCCATCATTCATACTTCTCCTCCCATGGAGTGATATGATGATATCAAATATTACCTTATGTATGACGAATCCTCACAAGGATTAACTACTGCTCAAAAGAATGTTGTATGTAAGTGATCAAAGTAATATGTCATCGTAGGTGATAATATATTATGTTGACAATCCTATGTTAGCATACTCCTAAAATTCTTAGGTAAAGACAAAGCCAAAATAGTCCTAGAGGAGGTTCATGAGGGTGTTTATGGAGGACATATAGGACCAAGAGTAATGGTTGCTAAGATTAGATGGTTAAGCTACTATTGGCCCCCTATGAAAAATGACAATGATAGGGGTTGGATATCATTGAATCCATAACACCTAATTCTTTTGTAGGGCATAGCTTCATCATCACCACAACCAAATACTTTACAAAGTGGGCTGAGGCTATTTCCTTGAGGAAGATTATACCTAAACAAGTCTACAAATTCATCCTAGATAACATTGTAGCCCATTTTGGTATACCCATGATCATAGTTATAGAAATTCGACCATAATTTAGTAGCCATGAAATTTAAGATTTCTGTCACAACCTAGGTATTAAGAATTATTTCTCATTTCCCTATTACCCTCAAGCCAATGGACAAGTAGAAGTAAGCAATAAGGCCATCATCAACTTACTTAAATAGACACTCAACAATAGTAAACATAAGTGGCATGAGTGGCTGGTCCATACACTATGGGCATACAAAAAAACCTATCACATGATAACTATTATGACCCCTTATAGCTTGGTTTATTGTTCTAAAGCTATTTTACTTGTTGAATTATAGGTTCCATCACTCCAAGTAGCTTTAATTGACTTCATTAACAATGAGCAGAATGAGTTGTGGAAAATTCTTCTGGACTCAGTGGAGCAATGTATGTAAGTGCTTACTTACATTGAACATTATTAAGCATCACCATAACTTAACTAAGAACAAGATGAAAGAAGGTGACTTGGTCCTCAAAGTCATCTATGAGCATGTAGAGAAATTCTTAGCCAACTAGGAAAGGTCCTTCTTTGTTATCAGAGCCTATGAGAATGGTGCATTCAAAATAGCTAACATGGATGGGAATAAGCTAGACAATCTAGTCAATCATTCCTATGTAAAGTCATACTCTATGTAGCCAAAAAATCATAAACAAGGAAACCTACTTTCAATGGTTCACTATGACCTTAAACTAGCAACAGAGCTTGCTAGGACCTTAAACTGGTACCATGGCTTGCCACAACCTTAAACTAGCAACTTTGGTAACCTAGATAGCTTGATTCTCATGTAGCTTGTATGCATTATAGCATTATGATATGTGGTGGTGTTTTTTATTCTTTGTTAGTTCCTCATGGGTCAATTCTTTAGACACCAACAAAGAGAAGCCATTGAAACACCACCAAAACTTGCATGTTATAACTAATTTTCATCATGTAGATTTCACCCCATGAAACTCAAGGTAACACTTCATTGTAAATGTGAAGATTGTAAGCCAAAGTGGGTAATTTTACATACTTTATACTTATGGAGCTGAAAAATGCCTCATAAGTGGTCAAAGCCTCATTCCCCAAGTGAAAAAAGTGATGTAGTATCTATATTTTGGCTTTATAAGGTCAAAAATCTCTTTTGGAATGCCAGAAAAGGAAATTTGATGGGTTTTGTAGGGGGTATACATTTTTTCACACTAGAAACACATGCAAGGGTGTAAATCTCACCTACCCCCAGTGTGGAGAGGTGGGGGGTTTCACCTTAACTTGGAAACTTTCCCCTGGCATGGAGACTGTATTCTCAACTTGAAAACCTTCCCCCTTAGTATGAAAATTTTCCTGTAGCATGAAGGCTCCATTCCTAGTGTGGAAATTGCATCCCCTTATCATGGAAGCCACAATATCCAGATTTCAATACTTTATGCACTCCAACATTGATTAGCCACTTTAGCAAACATGGTGGAAAGCTTAGTGTGGAAGATTGATCTCTAGAATGGAAAGTGTGCCCACATTGCTATTTATAATAAATAGAATGGCCATGGGGGGAAGGCACTAACCATATATAGTAACCCTCCAAAATTGGGCATCCATCTCACCTACAGAAGGTAAAAATTTGTAGCAATTTGGTAGCCAATTTGCAGCCATTATGTACCCAAATTAAATCCATTTTGTAGCACCATTCATGGCCTAAGACCTATAAAATCTAGCCTCAAACACCATTTATAGATTCCACACTTTTGAAATTACATACCTTTGGCATTGGTTCCATTCTTTTGGCACATGAATACATTGAGAACACATACATTCACCAAGCAATAATTCTACACTAATGGCATTTTCAAGCACTCAAGGTCTCTTGTGATGTTCCATGTTTGCATTCTCTTGAACCCCAGTGTGGAAGCACTATCATCTTGAGATTTGTGGATTTTTGGTGTTAACACTACACTTCTAGGATTTTCAAACCCTAGCGTGAAGCAATCTGGCATTCAAAATTTCCACTTTTCTCACTTCCTTGCAATAGCCAACATTGTAGATCTAAGATTACAACACTAAAGGTTCGATAGCATTGGGAGTCTTGAGGCTTGTTGAGGTGATACCATCATAGGAGTGGCTAAGGAGACAAGCACCTAGGTACATTTAATCAAACATTAAGCATGTAGGTTTTCTTGATCTACTTATGGAATCTATCCCTTTTATTCCAACTATAGAGATGCTACATGTCTTTGATTCCTTCAATGAAGAAGTTGATCACTTCCGCACCACCATTTGAGATGTGCCAATTACCATAGCCATAAATGAAAGCACCTTTTGGAACTTGTTTGGTATCCCAATTGATGGGGCAAAAGCAGCCACCAAAATAGTAAAGGAAGTAGATCATTGTGAAAAAGTTTTGGAGTGGCTTGATGCTAGCATGGGTCACTCCAAAATTTTTATGAACAACTTCATGAACTCTAATTCAAAGGCTTCATATCCTTTGTTTAGGTCCCATGCATTTTCTAAATTATTATCATAAAAGAAAGGTAATTGGCATTGCATAGGGGTAGACCTTTAAGAAGGTCCTAATAGATGGCATCAAGTTTAACTCAACAGCTACCTTGACTGTTAGGCTCTAGGATGAGATTCTTAGGGTCAGTAAGGACACCTCTACCATAATCCACATGAATTTTTCATTTTTTGTAGGTTACTTGAAGAGGTTTGCAAAGTTCTTAGTCATGGGTAGGACTAGATGATGAATTTCCCAAGACCTAGACAAGCTTTTTAGGCCTTGGATAAAGCACATTTATCCAAATATATAGGCCTAGAATCCACCAGAGGGAATGGATGATTTGCTATTCATTACCATATAGGATCTTGATTCTATATGATGTGAATCCCCTAATAGCCTAGAGGAGGAACCCCTCATGATCCTAGTGAGTGTCCTGAAGGCTAGATAGCAATGTAGAGAGGCCAAATGAAAAGCTAGAATGAAGCTCAAGAGGTCCATAGAGGTCCATATAGGGTTAGTGTTGCTGTGAAATGTGGATTGAGTGCCACATCATAGTGGGGTAGTTGGGACTACACTGTGAGGTAGTTGGGATTATGTTGATCCTAACTACCCTCTCCACTATAGCAAATGGTGTTAGGCTATGTTCTACCCTAATTAAATCTGCAAGAATATGAGACTATGACTGCACTACCCAACTGCATGTGTGAGTGTCAAGCAGACTGTAATGTACCTAAAAAATGCAAAAAATGTAAGTTTTGGGGACTATGCTCTAGGACTACACTATCCAATGTCGGGAGTGGGGTTGAGCTAATGCAAATGTCGATGCTATGTTATGGAGGTCTTTGGAGGCTATTTTGCATGTCTATGCTTGAGTACACTTTAGACTAGGTCAAAGCATAGTCTCAAACTTAGGCAAAAATCTGAAAAAATATTGCTAAGTGCTGACTATGCTCTAGGGGAGGTTGACTATGCTCCCAACTAGAGGTGAGCATAGTCACAACACTTAGAGAAATTCCTGCAAAATCTAGCTTCTAGGTTGTCTATGCTTGACTACATTGCAGAGTGTAGTCTCAACAGTTAGAAAATTTTGCAAAACATGTGTTTCCATGCTAACTATGTTGACTATAATTAGAGCATAGTCTTGATAGTGGAAAGTGTAGTTCCAACACTTAGAAAAATTCTGTAGTAAGTGTCATCATTTTGGCAGTTTGAGCTAACTACACTCTCTACTGAGCTAACTATGCTCTGGTGTAGTGGAGAGCGTAGTCTCAACACTTAGAAAAATTTTCCAAAAGTGTCATCATTTTGACACTTAGGCAAATTTTTAGTCAAGAAGAGGTAGTCAAAATTTTTGTGGTGTTTCATTGGTGCCTCTTTGTTGACATTTGAAGGAGTGGCTTAAGAGATGTTAACAAAGAATACCAAAACATCACAATAGAGCTAGCATCAACATCGCTCATCAGTACTAGATTATGTGTCATTTCACCATGCTCAAGAGTGCTATGGATAGGAGTATGTTGGGAAAAAGGGTGTAGGTAATGTGCAAGGAGATGAAATGCAAATAGGGGAGATGAAATTGTACCATGATATGAAATGTAGAGTTAGCATAGCTAATGGTGATCATGGCACTAGGTGGGCTTGCCCTTGAAATGTTGACCTCTTGTCAGAGTGCTCATGAGAGAGTCCATGTGGATTTAGGGCTAGGCTAGTTGCAAAATTGTAGCATCCTTAGATTGCTTAAGAATATGCTTTTCTCCCTTTTACTTTTTGCTTTTTTTATTTTTCTTTTTTTCCTGTTTACTTCTTTCTTGCTTTTTGCTTTTTCTTTTGCTTCTTTGCTTTGCTATGGGGTGAACCTCCATTGGGTTCTACACATTGCCAACTGTTAGCTACAAGGTGTTGGCCATCAAGTGGACTACATGTCATAAGATGGACTTTGCTTTGATGCAACCACATCACATCTATAGGATAGGTGTTTCCCCCTTAGGACGAGTTGTGTTACACCCACCTTGGGTTCTATGGTTGATGTGAAGAGAATTCCATATGTGTCAAAGGGTATATGTATCAAAGGGATTTGCAAGCTTGATTATGCATGGGAATGAGAGGGCCTTGGAATATGAGAGTAGATGTGCATAGGCTATAATGGGATGAAGTGGATGTGCACTCTTAAGATGTGTCTCTGCATGATGACCTAGGGCTTCATCCTACAAACAAAACTCTGAGAAGACAAGAAAAACACACAACATGAAATGCAAATCAAATTCCAGATGTGAAGATGTTGTAAGTGCATCAAAGGTTGAACCAGTTGCAAGTGCTCAAGAAGCCAGTCAAAGTGCCAAGGGCGAAGATGCTATGAGTGCTTCAAAGGTTGTGCTAGTGGCAAGTGCTCTAGAAGATTAGAAAACGATAGTTTAAGGTCCTAGTAGATCATGAATCTACTTTAAGGTCTTGGTAGACCATGGTGTGCTAGTTTATAGTCCAAGCAGACTACTGTGTGTTAGTTTAAGCATCATGGAAGATGAGCTATGCCAGTTTATAATCATGGTAAATTACTATGGCAGTTTAATGTCATATTAGATGAATGCTGTGCTAGTTTTAGCATCATGGCGGATGAGTTCTTACCTTGTTGTGGTGAGGTACAATGCTACATGCATAGCCATGTTGTGTTTCTGTAAGATCCTGCAAAAATCAATTAGAAAAACAACATCAAGTGGCACCTGTTTGAAAAAATTTAATATGCACAAATGAAGAGTAAGTGATGTGAAAAGTGATAGTTTTGGGTTGTTCTGTGTCACAGTGGTAGTTTAAGGCCATTTTAGGCCCCATGTGTTGGTAGTTTTGGGCCATTTTAAGCCATGTTTTACCAATTTTAGGGCCATGGTGGGCTATGTATTTTTTCTTTGAAGTTTTTATGTTTATGATTTTTATGGATTTTTGATGTCTTTTAAGTGTAAGCTAAGTAGATGAATGTGTAAACAAAGCAAAAATGCCTAAACTAAGTGAAATGATATGTAATCTAAGCAAGTAGGCTAAATGTAAATGCATAAATAAATACAATGCAAGAAAAAGTAAAACATTCATGAAATGTGATGGCTAAGGGTAGGCAAGCATCTAGTTCATTTTGGGTTATGGGGGTTCCATGGTCATGTAGTTGCTTCCTAATTAGACATGGACTAGGGGGTGCACAGGGCCTAGGATGCACTACTTGTTCGAATGTGTTGGCTTCCATCGCTTGTTTAGGTATGTTGGCCTTATGCGTGGCTTTGATTATCATAGGTGTATCAGTAGGAAATTCCACCTTTGACACTTCTCCCATGTCTATGTGGTGGATAGCCAGAGGGAAGGCATTATCACTGTGGATGATAACTTGACCACTTTCTTATGGAAGGTGTATTTTCTGGTGGATAGGAGAAGAGATGACCTATAGCTAGGCCAACCAAGGCCTGCCTAAGATTAGGTTGGACCTTGGCATTTCCTCTATGATAGTGAATTCTATGGAGGTAGGGAATTACTCCCCTACCACAAAAGTTATGTTGATCATACCCTTGATAGTGACGTGTGATACATTGAAGGATTTTAGGCATGCAATTTTGGTTGGCCTAATCTATTCTATGAGGCCTAGTTTATTAACGATGGTGTACGGAATCACATTCATTGCCACTCCATCATTGACATGCATCTTGTGGATGGTGCACTATTCAATGCGTATGCTAATAGATAGTGAAGCTATTGTGACCTTCCCTCATTCAGGGTTAACCTTGACTGCATCATCATGAAAGGCTAGGGATGTTGAACCCCATTCTTGTGGTGTAAGTAGAAACATCACTGCATGGATAGTGTTCTCATCTATATGAATGTGCTTTGTAATAAGAATAGAGGCCAACATCTAGGCTAGTGCTTGGTGGTGTGTAGATGAGGTCATGACTAGGTCATACAAGCTTAGCATTGTGGCCTTTTCCTTGAGCATTTTTTTCACCTAGGTTAATGCATCTGCAAAGTCCTTGTCATTGGTCATTGTGTTGGCCTTGACCTCCTCCATGCAATATAAGAGATGGATCTCTTGCAGAGGGGACATGCGCTTGGTTTGCTTGGCCTACTTGGGGGCCTCAATGCTTAATTGTGGCTTGTTGGTGGTGGCTTTGCTTTGGCCATGGGGATTGCAAGGGTAGGGACCAACTTCAATAGACCAAGTGCTTTTTGGTCTCATTGTTGCCTAGCCATTTCATTTGTGAGGTATTCATTTAGGCTTTTGCATTGCCATTTGGTGGGTCTACCCATGTTGTTGGTGGGGTTGGCCCTTAGAGGAGAAGGGACCAATATGTTTCCCATCATCGAGCTTGAGGTAGGTGCGAGACCAGCATGTTGTGACATCCTAATGACAAATGTTTGTTTAGAAGTTTTTGCAAGGAAAACACATTGTGGCACCTTGATCACAAAGGGTTGTTTAGCAATTATTTTTTTGGTATGCTAGTTTAATGTTGTAGTAGATGGTTGCTATGGAACCTTGATCATGAAGGATGTTGTGGGTGCCCAAGGTGGCACTTTGACAACAAAGGGAGGCCTCTTACTTTTGGAGGCTGAGGGAACCTTTGTGCTACTCAGAGGCACATGGATCATGAAAGGTTGCTTCACTAGTGTTGACTTACCACCCATGCTGATGGTGTTTATGGCATAGGTGGTGTCATCCACATTTGACTGGCTCGCTACATTAAGCATCAATTCACGCCTATCTATCATTCTTTGCAAATCATCTTGAAAAGCTTGGAAAAAGTTCATGCTATGATTAGGAATCTCGTGGTAGCGATAGAATTGGTCTAGTCTAAAGTGTTATGGGATTGGAGGCTTGTTTGGTACTATTGAGGCAGGATTCCTTAGGAGCTCATAGTACCTGTTGTGTTATTGGTGGGCATTCTTTGACACTTTTTTGTATTGGATAAGCCCAACTTTTAATAGTTAATCTAGCAGTTGTGAAGGTTTCATTAGTAATGGGGTATACTTTGAGTGATCCTTGTGCTCAAAGTTGGGCCTTAGAGTAACTTGCACTGTGGTCCTTGTTGATGTAGGCGGGTTGATTGCCTAGGCGCTAGAGTTGGTAGCTTTATGTATTGGAGCTTTGGGTTGCTTAGCCATGGCCTTGTGGTTGGTTGCTTTTGTGTTTGTGGCGACCATTGTGATTGTTGAATTTTTCTTTCACTCATGCTAGTTTCTGTAAGCCATGTAGGCTGGGTCATTTCTTGCTTGAGCTGCCTCTTCTATGCCCTTCATTTGGGCAGAGGCTTGGTTAAGAGACTTTGAGGCCAAGTAGTATAGTTTTGACTTGATAAAGCTGTTAACTACACCCTTTAAGATGGCCAAAAGGTGCATCTCTACAATTGGCTCTCATATTTCTTACTACAATATGCTCTCATATTTCTTACTACAATATGCTCCAATGTTGGATGAATTTAGGCACAGGCTCTAAGGACCCCTTCTTGACCTGCATGAGTTGGTTTAGGGTTGCTTCAGGCTTTAAGTTGTATCTAAAGCACATCAAAAACTAGCTTAGGAGATCCCCCAAAGAGGAGATTAAGCCTCTAGCTAGCATGCAGTACCAATCTAAGGCTTTGCCAATTAATGACATAGGAAACACATGCATGATGGTGTGCAGCTAGGCTTGCAAAAATAAGCACTTATACCTAAATGCGATAAGGTGCATGTTGGAGGCCCCTTTACTATTGTACTTGGTGAGTTGAGACAACAAGACCTTGGTTGGGAGAGTTAGGGATGGGATCGTAGGACTTATGGGGTCATCTTGGTAGAAATCCACCACCTTGATGGTTTTAGAGGAGGCAACTTTGAGCCGATTGATTTCCTCTATTAAAGTTTGGATCTACTGGAATGCCTGATCCAAGCTTGGAGATGCACCAACTAGTTGCATTGGCTATGTTGTCTATTGTGTGGGTTGTACAACATAGGGCTGAGTTATTGGTTGTGAAGCCACATGATGTAGTTGATGTGTTGGCTATACCATGGGCATGGTGATTGGAGCAAGCCATGCATACATGGATTGGACAAACATTGAGGACAAAGAGGAAATAGGTAGGATGTAGGATGCCTAAGTCATTTGGAGCTAGGAGGTGGCCCCTACATGAGCATAGGGTTGGGTAGGCACATTTGCTTCTAAACTATGAAGTAGCTATTGGAAGATGGTATAAAGAGGGTTGTCACATTTAAAGTGGGCCTTGAAATCATCTTATTTTTCTTGTGAGGCTTCCTCATAGTTGGTTCCTACATTGTGCTTGTTTGCATAGATGAGTTGGGAGAGCAACTGGTGATAGGACTTCATGAGTGGGATTATGTTAAATGAGGAAGGGATGTATTCTTGTTCATCCTGGTGGATTCATTTGAAGTCCTATTTTGCCTCTATGTCAAGGTGATCCATAGGTAGCCTTAATTGGATCTTGGCACATACAAAGTTGTATTGTTCGTGGCTAAGTGCGGCATGCTCTGTGTGGATCGTGAAGGTGTCAAGTGTGTTAGACATCAACATGAAAGGCTAATTTGGATTCATGTTCATAGATCGAGTTGTAAAAGGAGGTGGTGCGAGTTGTTGTTTGTAAAAAATGGCTTACTTTAAAAATTGCAGAAAAATATCTAAGTGTTGAAAACTACCAAAAAATGACTAAGCCTGTCAGTACCAAAGAATGACTAAGTCTAGAAAATGTAGAAAAATGGCTAAGTCTAAAAAATGTAGAAAAATAGCTAAGTGTGTGGACTCCACTCTCTATGCTACGAGCTAACTATGCTCCACACCAACTATGCTCTCTACACTCAAAGAATAAGGATATAGAAAAGTAGTGGAAACTAGCATGATTTGGGTTGCCACATGGGATCTTGGGGAGACCAACAATGGGGTCTAATTTACACTAAGACATGTGTAGAGAGCATGCAAGAAAATGATCAATAATGACTAAGAAGTAAATGGATTAGCTCTCCTTCTAGCATTAAAAACTATAACAATTGAAAACATCAATGGCTGGAATCACTGAGGGATCAATGGATGCATAACCTTACCCCACCTCTATGTGAAGGCTTGCTAGAAAAGGAGGTGGAGTGCCCTGAACAATCTTGTTGATTGAACATGGACTTTGGTAGTTGCAATCGAGGTGGTGGATGCAATTGGGGGTGGTGTGGTTAGCCAAAATGCGAACGCAAATGATGTGAAATGGTGCTAAGTGTCCTAGCAATGTTTCATGGTGCTAAGTGTAGAGTGTAGTCATGGATGGGGGTGAGTGTAGTCAAGGTTTTTAGCCAAAATAAGGATGCCAACCCATGAAGACTATCACTCAAGCGTAGTTACAATGTGACAATGCATGAAAAATGAAAAAGAAATTGTAAAGAAAACATGCAAAATGTAGGAGAGAGAAATAGAACACCACCCCAAATGGGGTTAAGCATAGTTAGCTCCAAAAGGGATTTAGAAGGTATGTGGTGTATAATAGGCATGGTGGAGAGCATAGCCACAATCTTAGTGGTGTTAGGCCATAAAGTCCAATGCTCGCCATGGTGTTCATGCTTATCAAGTTCACTACCATGATGTACCATGGACGGTGGTTTTCTACAAAGTTGCAATGCGGCTACAGTGGGTCGTGATGTGCAACTTTACCTTTCTACAGGTGGCTTTGGGCCTCATTCACCCAAAGAATGCCAAATGCCAAATGCCAAATGCAAGAAATGCCAACCCCCAAAATTTGGTGGTGTAGGGTTATTTATAATGTTAGGATTATTATGAGATGCAGATCAAACACCACATGGTAGTGGGGTAGTTGGGACTATGCTAATCCCAATGATGCTCTCCACTACAAAAAATGGTGTTAGGTTGTGTTCTACTCTAATTGACTTTGATAGACCATGAGACTATGACTATGCTACCCAACTATATGTGTAAGTGCCAAGGAGACTGTAATATACCTAAAAAATGCATAAAAGCAAGTTTTGGAGACTATGCTTCAAGACTACACTATCCACTATGGGGAGTGGGGTCAAGCATAGTTACAATTTTTGGGAAAAAGAAAAGTGGAAAAAGATAAATGCTACCATTGGAGGTGTGTTGGAGTTGATGTGAATGCCAATGCTAGGTTGTGAAGGCCTTTGGAGGCTGTTTTGCATGTCTATGCTTGACTATGCTCTAGACTGGGTGAAAGTGTAGTCCTAGACTTAGGCAAAAATTTGGAAAAACATGGCTAAGTATTGGCTACACTCCAAGGAAGGTTGAATATGCTCTTAACTAGGAATGAGCATAGTCACAAAACTTAGAGGAATTCCTACAAAATCTGGCTTCTAGACTATTTATGCTTGACTATGCTATAGAGCATAGTCTCAAAAATTAGAAAATTTTGCAAAACATGTGCTTCCATGCTGACTACACTAACTATGCTCTAGAGCATAGTCCTAGTAGTGGAGAGCATAGTCTTGGCACTTAGAAAAATCTTACAAAAATTGGGGTTCTAAACTATCTACGCTTGACTATGTTGTATAGCGTAGTCTCGACAGTTAGAAAAAATATGCCAAAATTAGTGTTTTCATGTTGACTACACTGACTATGCTCTAGAGTGTAGTCCCAAAAATGGAGAGTGTAGTTCCAACACTTACAAAAATTTTATAGCAAGTGTCATCATTTTGACACTTACAAAAATTTGCAAAACCAGTAGTTTGAGCTAGGTATACTCTCTATTGAGCTGACTATGCTTTGGTGCAGTGAAGAGCATAGTCTTAACACTTAGAGAAATTTGCCAAAAGTGTCATCATTTTGACACTTAGGAAAATTTGTATTCAAGAAGTCATAGCCCAAATTTTTGTGGTGTTTCATTTGCCAATGTTGATCTAGATGCCTTGTTTGATGAGGCAGTACTAGGCACATCTCCAATCATCATCCTAGAGGAAGAGGAGGAGGAGGAGCAAGGTATGCACATTTCTTAATACTTCTTGTTGTATCTTATTGCTTTAATTTTGGTTTTCATCCTAACCATGTGATGATTATTATGCTTATAGTAGTTCTTGGCCCCTGTCCCTAAGTTTCATGTGAAACCATGGGTAGAGGTGTTGGACAAGGTGGGGTTTATGCGTGGAATGGCTAAGGACATCATCAATCGGTTGCATCAAGTTGCACCTAAGATAGGTAAGAACTTTTTTTTCTATGCTTCATTTTTTTTACTATGTTACAAGTTTCATGGTATGACTAACCTATGTTGTATACTATGTTTATGGTTGTAATTTATGGTTATGTAGTGTCATTTATGGAGTGGGATCCCAACCGAGATATGGAGATTGAATCCTTACCAAAGTTTCTCTTTGATGTCTCTAGTGTACCATTGAGGTTGTATGAGACTACCACTGATCTAGTAATGTCATGTGCAAAAACTTCATGGGAGCTAGAGAGGTCCAACAAATCCCTATGGAAGTAGGTTATGGCCTTGAGGAAGAAAACTCAACAGTAGGAGAAGATGATTAGAGAGCTCCAAGGCCATAAGACCTTTTTGAAGGACCAAGTGGCTAACTCAGGGAAATTATGGATCAAAGAGATCACGTGAGCTCATTATTTGCATGCCATCTAAGACAAGGCAGCACTCTCACATGAGATGGTAGAATAGCAGATGTAGATGGGCCTAATCTCCTAGAAGGTTGAGGATTGGAAAGATCACTATGCTTGGATCCTATAGTAGGGTAGGAATCAAAACAACCACAAGTGGAAATATAAGGTTGATCGTGAGGCCTATGTAAAGTGGATCAAAGAGGAGTCAGTTGAACAATGTAAGAGAGAGTTGTTCATCTAGGGGATCCATGCAGAGAGTGCCTACTAGCTCTTTAAAAGTACTCTCATTGTGGAAAATCCCCTAATCCTCAAATTACCACTATTGAAGGTGAGAGCTCTATGGCTACTATTACCCAGGAGCCTTCTACTCGGACTAAAGTAGACAAAACTAGCATCCTCATCAGTGTTGTTCTTGGGGATATTAACTAGGTCAATATGATAAACAACCAGATCCTTCATCGTCTAGAGGATGGCCTTCCACATATACCACCAAAAGTCATGGAGCCAAAGTCCCCACAAGTTTGATGCATTTTATGTTTTAGTTTTATTTTTAGTTATGGCTTTGGCTATGGATTACTAGCTGGCTATGTGTTGTAGTATTTTAGGCATCAAGAGACATTGATAACCCTAGTAGCAAGGGTGGGAATAACCCACCACATCCTCCTCTAGACACTTAGCATCCTCCATCTACTCAGTTTTAGCTTGTTGGTTATATGTCTTCTATTTTTCTGTTAATGGCTATTTTTAGCTAAAACACAACAAATTTTTCATGTTATAATCAATCTTCATCATGGAGCTTTCTCCTCATGAAACCTGAGGCAAAACTTTATTGTAAATGTGAAAATTGTAACCCATAATGGGAAATTTCACACACTTTATACTTTTGAGGCTGAAAAAGCCTCATTCCCCAAGTGAAAAATGTTACCTAGTATCTATATTTTGGCTTTGCGGGGGGTGGGGTGGGGGTGGGGGGTGTGCGGGGGGGCACCCCCCTCCCCCCATGTGGAAGAGTGGGGATTTTGGAAAATTTACCCCTTCAACATAGAGACCGCATGCATAACTTGGAAACTTAGGCCACCCTGTTGGCCCCCTTGCCCTTTCAATGTTGAAGCTTTTCCCTAGCTTGGAAACATTCCTGCTTAGCATGGAAGTTTCCCCCCAACATGGAGGCTTCATTTCTAGTGTGGAAAATTTAATCCCCTAGGATGAAAGCCACAAAATCCAAAATTCATTACTTCATGCACTGCAACATTGAGCAGCCACTTCAACAAGCATGGTGGAGAGCTAAGCATGGAAGGTGTACCCTGGTTACTATTTATAGGAAACAAAATGGCCATGGGGGAAATAAATTACCATGTATGGTAACCCCCCAAATTTGGACACCCATCTAACCTAAAATTGTAGCAAATTTACATCAAATTTGCAACCAATTTGTAGTCATGTCACAACCAATTTGTAGCCATTTTTGTAGCTAAATCATAGCCAATTTTCAGCCCCATTCATGGCCCAAAGATCCTATAGAAGCTAGCCTCCAACACTATTTACACATTCTAGAATTTTTAGCAAGTTCAACATTTTTTGTTTAGCAAATTCTCATCAAAATTTAGCCATTTTTACAATTTCACACTTGGGGCATTTTCAAGCACTTAAGAGCTCTTGCATGTTTCCATACCTGCATTCTTTTGAACCTGAACATGGAAGCATTGTAGCCTTGAGTGATCCAACTTATAGATCTGAGGTTCCAATAGTGAACGAAGGTTCAATAGCATCAAGAGTGGCTTAGCACCTAGATCATGGAGCAGATCACATCGACTTCAACAAGCTTTGAAATCTTTCATAAGTGGGCCCCCTTTTTGCTCATCTAGGCACCATTTGTACACATTTCTATAACTTATTCTTTATTCTTTCTTAGTAAAGTTTTAAGTTTTAAGTTTTGTGTTCAAAAATAAATATTATTTTCTATGCATTATTTGGATCTATTTATATTTCCCATGTTTTGAATCTTATAAGTCCTTGGTTGATGTATTAGATTGACTAGGATACCTTGAATCTCATTTTTATCATGGAGGCCCTAGGGATTTAGGTTTGGGAAACTGCTTGCACCTAGGATCCTTGGTTTTCTTTCAGTGATTGAGGTTTTTAGTTGCAATAGTTTTTCTTGGTGCTAGAAGGAGGGCCTTCACCTAAATTGTATAACCAAATCTATTATTTTGGTTACCATTTGTAAGCTTTTCCTTCATTTTTACAGCCAAGAACTTTGAAGAATCAATGCTGATCTTTCCCCCCTCTATGCCCAAAATTGCATTATGGAAGTTGTAGGTGGCTGGGTTTTGGCTTTTCATAGCATTTACTATGAATTTTATAGCCCAAAGCCAATGTTGATATCTCTGACCCCTTATTACTTTTTTTTTCTATTGCTAATTTTTTATTCTCTAGTTTCTAAAAGGGGGTGGTTCAACTCTTCCATGAGTTGTCTTTCCCCCCACTTTTCCAAGCTGAGAAAATTGGAAATTGGCAAAAACTAGTTTTAATGGAAAAATACCAACTTTCCACTTTGGTTTTTAGACTTTCCCCCCATCAACGTTGAGGTAGGAGGTGTGAGATTTCCATCATCGCAACCCCCTTCTTTTCTCCCTGTTCCACACCTAGTGTGGAAGTAGATGGGAGGCCAACACTGATGAGGTTTGAAACTGATTTAATAACTAGATCTACCTTTATTATAAGTTGAAATCAATTTTCTAGTTTTTTGAAGCAAAAACTCCCAAGGAATCCAATACTACCTTTACCCTCCCCTGTAGTAGAAACCTCAACATGGAAGCTGTAGGTGGTTTGGGTGTTGAAATCTCACAATATCTATAGTATATTTTTAGAGAAAAGCCATCTTGGAAGCCTTAATAATCATTTAATTTTTTCTGCCACATTTTTTACCACTAAACTAACCTTGGTTTTTATACCAACCAAGCCTACTTTTCCCTCCTTTATGATAAAAGTTGATAACTTGTCAAAACCATCTTTGAAAATTGCCAAGTTTCCATTTTGGTCTTCAAACTTTCCTTCCTTTCTTTAATGTTGAAATAAGAAGGTGTGAGATTTTCATTATCTTATCCCCCTTCTTTCCCCCTACCATACTGAGCATAGAGGTAGTTGGGAGGCCAACTTGAGTGAGGTTTGATACCAACTTTGCCAATATTTCATTTTAGGTAAAGAAGTAAATCCCCCTCATCACCCACTTACTAATTATAGTAAGTACATCATGTTTTGTCATTTTTATTTTCTCTAAGAGTTTCTAAATTCCATTCACTAGTATTTACTCCTATTTTACCATTTATAGCCTATTCTTAAGTAATCCTTAGCACTATAGCCATGCCTTTTCGAAAGTCCACCAAATTGTCCTTCACCTTCACTAGCAAAAATCATAACCAACAACTTATAAGGGTGTGTGATCCCAAAGACCTTGTTGTCATTGAGTGTAGGTGATCTTTAACTTCTATCATGCAATCCATAATGAGGCCACAATCCTTAAAATAGATGCCACAATCTTATGTACGAACCTCACAAACTAGGAGGCCATTGTGAGGCTTGGATCAAATCTTCCAAATGATCTAAGACCTAATGGAGGAGTTGAAGAGGCTTAAAGCCTCTACCACACAAATCATTAAGATTATGAACTTCTACTAGGATGATCCCATAATTCCTATAGTCCCACCCTTGACACTTCTTCTTAGTGTCTCAATTCCTCAATTTAGCAAATATAACGGAGAAGGTTACCCTAATGCTCATCTTATTACCTTTTGATTTGAATGTTTGCTCTTGTAGCCATGGCCTCATACCATCATGAGCATTTTTCCTATGTATTTGATTAGGAAAGTACTTGATTGGTATCATGCATTACCTAGAGGGTCCATATCCTCTTTGGAGGACCTAGTAGCCTAGTTTGTCAACCACTTCAAGTATAACTTGAAGCTTGATACAATCCTTGACCAATTGATGAAGGTCAAGCAGGGGCCTTTAGAACCTATACAAAATTCAATCAGTGGTGGAATAGACTATTGAATGAAATACCAGAGCCCATAGGTGAATCCCACTTGTTAGTGATATTCAAGGGAGTAGTTAATGACTTCATTAAGTCTAAACTTTACTACCTTGATCCACAGTCTCTTAACCAAGCATTCTTGCAAACTAAAAATATAGAGGATGCCATGGGCACTAGCCATTATCCAGCCTATATATAATATAAAAACCAACATACTCAAAGAGAAAAAGAAATGATAAAGTGAAAAAGCACTACCATAGCAACTATAACCAAGGAAACTAAGACCATGAATTAAGGACCAAAGATCAAGCCACCCAAGGCCCCCACCAATGACCACAATAACCAACCATCAACTTTTAGGATCACTACATTGACAATAAGTAGACTTAACTTTAAAAATAAGGATATATCTAAATACACTACATTTCCATTAAAACCATCTAAGTTGCTAGACCAACTATTAAGAAGTGGATGCAAGCAACATAAACAAATGACTAAAGCCACTTGGAAGAAATAGGAGTGGCTATGCAAAATAGCCAAAGATCCCACTCGGGCAATGAAGGATGATCCCTAGTTGCCTATATACTTCAAGATAGATCACTTCTACCATTATCATCAACTATGTGGTCATGACATAGACTTTTACCTTGCACTAAAGGATGATCTACAAAGGATGATAAATAGGAGGGAATTGGTCTTAAATGCTTCTAACCTAGCTCAACCACAAAACCAGTCGACACGAGTCTACAAAGATCCATTAGATGATAATGATAACCCTTATGTCATTTTTACATTCAACATCAATAATAAATAGATACTTGAAAGAGAACCATTTTTGATTCAAGTACCCCTCTACAATGAAATGGCTTCTTCAACTTTCCATAGTTCAAGACCCCACTTTGTTATGAGAGTACCATCACGAATGCCTCCAAGGAAACCTTTTGTCATCAAGGTCTCCCAACCCAACATACCTAACTAGCTCTAGCAAAAACAACTACACAACAACTCCTTGTGGTGGCCAATGCTGCTACCTCTTCCTTACAGCCAATGGTTGACAACCAAAAAACTATAGGCAAACAAGGGAAGAAGCATATGGAAAAGCTTCATAACAAGAGAGACAAGAAGATAGAGGTACAAAAGGAAGTGGGTCCACTCAAGCCCACTCCCATTTTTTCTATACCTATGACCTCCTTTGCCCCA
The DNA here is from genome assembly GCA_015680685.1 of Gnetum montanum. Classification (NCBI taxonomy): domain Eukaryota; kingdom Viridiplantae; phylum Streptophyta; class Gnetopsida; order Gnetales; family Gnetaceae; genus Gnetum; species Gnetum montanum. Next base: position 191,465 of record MNCI01007380.1, read on the forward strand.
TCGTTTTTAACCAACAAGCCATAGGAGAACACCAAAGCCCATAACCAAGACAAAAATAAAGAACAACAATAGCCAAAGCCTAAAGCCAAAGTAAGTAAAGCACAATTGAGGTGACAAGCCCATGGCCAATGAAAAAAGCTTCCTCAATGCAATGGATGAAGTCAAGCAATCCCTCAAGTAGGAAAACACAATCCTAAGCTTGTAGGACTTGATCATGACTTTTCCACACATCGTGAGGTGCTAGTCAAAATGTCAACCTTCATACCTGTTAGTGAGGATATTCCTGCTAACGAGAAAGCCATCTATGTAGTGATGATTCCTCATAATAGGGAAGGAGAAGTTACCATCCTTAACATTTCACAATATGGAAATTAAGGTTAATCTCTAGAATGGTGAAGTGACTACAACCTCTTTATTCATAACCATACACATAGGAAAATTTAAAATACATTGGGTGCATGTTGATGATGGAGATACAACCAATGTCATCCCATGCACCATTGTTGAATGCTTGGGCTCAACTGAGCAAGTACAACTTATAACCACTATAGCTCTTAAGTCCTTTAATGGATCAAAATTTGCAATCAAGGGGTCTATCTCCTTGAATTTTGTAGTTGAAGAACAATTCTCTACAACCAAAAACTTCTTGGTGGTGGAAGAGACACTAGGATTCAACCTAATCTTGGAAATACCTTGGTTGTCTCAATTATGAGCTATTTCCTCACCCATCCATCAAGAAATTCATCTTCCTTATGAGGGAGGAAAAATCATCATTCATGGTGACAACACGATTCCCCTAGTTGTAAATAACATAGACATAGAACAAGGGTATGAAGTGGAGCTTCAAGAAGAAGATCCTAGCCATGAAGAGTAAAAACCAAAGATAGTGAATGATAATAACGATAGGCAATAGGATATGTTATGGGATGAACTCCCTTTTAACATCATAAGCAAACGGGATGGAAGATACAAGCTTATGCAGAATAGGCCTTACTCACTCCCTAATCTTACAAATATTAGGAAGAATTTTCAAAATTGAAGTTCACCTTAATGTTCCCATGCATCAATAGCCATATAGCCTTACTTTTCATTTATACTTTATTACATATGCAATTTTTGTTATATGATTTATGCACATAGCCTAATGCATGTAGCCTAAGTTTGTTTGCATTTTTATCTACCACATGTCCTTATTTTTACATATGTTTTAAACATTAAAAAATTTTCTCTTTCATGCCTCATCTGCTAAGATGTTAAACTAGCATTAATATCCACTAAGATGTTAAACTAGCATTATGGTCCACCATGGCCTTAAACTAATAAAATTATATAACCTGTGCCCAAAATGGCTTAAAACTAGCAAGCATTCCTTTTATTACTATATCTCTCTTTACTTAGCCTATTATCGCATCAATTAGCCATTTGATTTTATAACCAAAAAACATCAATATAGCCATTTTCAAAAGCTTACAACATTTACAATATTTACTACTACTATAAATGCATACAGGAAAAAAGTAAAACCAAAGTTTATATTTAAAATGATAATGTCCATAACAAACATAGCATTGGTCACACTATGTGGCAAGAATATCAAATAATAGCAACCATCCACAACATAGTCTTGGCTAATCATAGCCATCAACATAAAAACAATAAGAAGCTAAAATAAAAGAGGCTGTTGAGTGGAATTTGGAAGAAAAAGTGGTGGCTTATTCCCACTCTAATCATTGGGGCCACTAATGGCTCTTGAAACTTGAAATACGACAACATATAGCCAATTATTAACCCATAGCCAAAATCATGACTTAAAACAAAGACTAAAACATAAAATATATCAAACCTAGGGAGATTTTAGCTCCATTACTTTTAGGGGTAGATGGGGAAGGCCTTCCTCCAAACAGTAGTGGATCTAGTCCTCTATCATGTTGACCCAATCAACATCCCTAAGATGAACACCAAAAAGAATTCCAAAACTATCTATAGAAGTCCAAGTAGGAGGTTCATGTGTAGTAGCAACTGTAGAGATCTGACTTGCAACCTGGTGATTTGAAGAGTAGGGGATTACTCCACCTTTAGAGTACATTGAAAAAGTTGATAAGCACTTTTTTCCTAGATCCCCTGAATGAACATCTCTCTCTTGCAGTATTCAACTGACTCCTCCTTAAGCCCCTTTAGGTAGGCCACACGATTGGCCTTATACTGATGCTTGTGGACCTTTTGTGTCTTGTCCCACTCTAGGACCCAAGCATAGTGATCCTTCTAGTCCTTAACCTTTTGGGATATGATGTCTATCTACATACATTATTTGCCATCTCCCATAGGATTGCTACTTTGTCCTAAACAACATCATGTGATCTTCTTAGTTCATAACTTTCTCAATTTAGCCACTTGGGCTTTCATAAAGGCTTTATAGTCTCAGAGATCTCTAATTATGTCCTCCTACCTTTGAGTCTTTTCCCTTAAGAACACAACTTCCTCCCATAGGTATTCATTGGACCTCTCTAGCTTCCATGACATTTTTGCTCATGACATCATTAGATTAGTAGCAATCCTATACATCTTCATGGGTATACTAAATACATAAGAGGAAGGCTTAGGTAAGAAGTCTATCTTCATATCTCTACTAGGGTCTTACTCCAAAAAGGATACTACACAAGAAAAAAAAATAACCATAAAATAAAACCTAAGATAGCCATAATGCAAGCAACGCCCATGACTGAAGCACATAAAACAAAATCCTTACCTATCTTAGGTGCAACCTAATGCAACCAATCAATGATGTCCTTATCCATCCCACATAAGAACTCCACTTTGTCTAGAGTCTCTACCCATGGTTTTACATGAAACTTAGGGATAGGTGCTAGCGCTAGTGGTTCATGAACTACTATAAGCATAATAATCATCGAAAGGTTAGGATGACAACTTAAGATAGTAATGAGATATAACAAAAATATTAAAGCATAGGCATACCTGGCTTCTCCTTCTCTTCCTCCTCTAGGATGATGATGGGAGATTCACCTAGTACCACCTCACCAAACAAGGCATCTAAATTGTCTATACTTACATCAGCAAATCCTTCAACCATGGGTTGGTTTAGGAGTGTCTCTTTTGTAAGGCTTTATTCTACTTCCATAGTAGCTAGGGCTACTATAACCTGATGCTTATCTACAATCATAGCACATATAAAAATGGTTAATAGATGAAACCATAAAGTAGTCATAAACTTTAGAATATGAAATAGCCAAATTTAAAGCATACATGGGTCTATTTGTTGTGAGGGCTTAAGCTTAGACTTAATATTCTTCAGGGTAGGCTAATCTAATGCCTGGCTGCCTCCTCCATAGGCCTCTTAAGTTTCTCTCTAGCTATCCCTTTGGCCTTCACGCATCATAACCTAGTATCCTAGACACTAGCAGGAAATAGGAGGGGCTCACCATCATTAGTACTGTCAAGAGACTCATACTACTTAACATCAATATTTTTAGTGGTTATGGATAACATATCATCCATCCCCTCTGGTGGATTCTAGGCCTACATTTTTGGATATATGTGCTTTATCCAAGGCCTAGAGAGTTGGCTTGGGTGTTGGAAAATCCATCGTCCATTCCTATACATCACCATAAACTCCACAAACATCTATAGATAACCTGAAAAAAAATGCAAGTGCATATGGATTATCATAGAGGTGTCAACATAGAGTCTAAGGATCTCCTCTTGAAGCCTAGTAGCCAAAGTAATCACCTTATCAAATTTGATGTCCTCAATCAAGGCCTTCTTAAAGGTCCACCCCTATGCTAGGCCAATTACCTTCTTTTGTAATGGTAGTTTGGGAAATCCACAAGACCTAAACAAAGGATATGATTCCTTTACATCAAGATGATTTGTGATGTTATCCATAGAAATTCTAATGTGGCCATGTTTGCACCAAGCCACTTTAGACCTTCTTCATGATGGCTTGATTCCCTTACTGTCCTAGTGGGAACCTTTTCCCCATCAGCAAGGACACCAAAAAAGTCATGAAAGAGGCCAACACCTACATCCATGCTTAGATTAACACCTCGAATGATGGTACTAAAATTACCAACCTTCTCATCAAAGGAGTTGATGACATGTAGTATCTATGTAGTAGGAATGTAAGGGATAGATGCCATGAATACATTGAGAAAACTTGCATGTTGGATGTTTGCTTGAATGTATCCAAGCACTTGTCCCTTTAGCCACTCCTATGCTATTGTCACTTCACCAAAATTTAGGATGAGGGTATCCTCATGACATGAACGTGAAAGTGGTATGGTGACATTAGCTAAGGTGGAAGGTCCTGTGAAGCACTAACCAAAGGTTAGCATCAATATGAGCAATTTCAACAATCAATAAAAGAAATAAAATACTTAGAGACATAAAGCACTATAATCTATATGTTCACCTTTACTTTTCTTCTGAGGTGTGGATATTCTAGCTACAAGGATCCAATTTGTGCCATCGGCATCTACCCACTAACTGTGTATCATCCCATCATCTTTACACTTTTTATATACAAGGTTAAACCTAGTGGTGTATTCATCAAAGTCCCCACTTAACTATTGATACATAGAAATTCTTATTTGAGGACTCTTGGTGAATTCATCCAAAGAAGTTTGAGTAATTGCTAGGATTTGATCATTGATCTTGTACCTGCAAGAAGTTGTAAAATCAATGAAGTTATGACACGTAATTAAGCCAAAACCATAAAAAATTACAATAACCATGTTTACTCCTATAGAAGATACATGGTTCCCATTGGATTCTGGAATAGTGTGTGGGCTCTATGTGCTAGCATCAAAGTATTATTACTATTATACTTACTATACTCTAGCAGCATCTAGATCTTTGTAAGGTAACATGGATTCATGATATCTACTAGTCCCCTTGTAGTCTTAGGAAGTAGCCTATCAATAATGTATGTGGTAATCAGGCCTGATGCCCGAGGTAGCAGGGTGTCTACAATGACCTTGACTGTATCCACAAACAAGTGTAAGCACAACATCACACTAAAGTTCCTAAGAAGGTAGGCAATGAAGTCCCTTGTCCTAGGCTAGAACCACAACGAGAGCTTTCCAAGAGGCATGTCATGTGGTGGGATGTTGATCTTGGGATGAATAATGTAGCAAAAGATACCAAATAGCATCACTATAATGAGGATAGACTTTAAGAAGATCTTGCATGAAACAAAACAAAAAAATCATGACCAATTAGAATTTCTTAATAGGTTAGGAATACATCCTAGTTGGAGGTGAAATTAGCTTCCATGAAAAGCTCTAAGGTGTTTATCTAAATCAGCTTAAGAAATTACACAAAGAAGGAGCACTATTACAACCTTTAAAAGAAAAAACATTATGACCTATTAGAGTTAGAAAATTTAGATAAAACATCTAGTTAGGGGTGATATTAGCCTTTGTAAAAATCTCTAAGGTGTTTATCTAAATTAGCCTAAGTAATTTCATAAGAAAACATTATTACAACCTTGCATAACTTTACATCATAACCAATTGGAAATTTCTTAACAAATTTAGAAAACAATTTCCTAAGTTAGAGGTGAAATTAACTTCTATAAAAATCTCTTAGATGTTTATCTAAATTAACTTGAGAAATTCAATAAAAGCATTATTACCATATTTTATAGCCTTCTTAGCCAAAATTTCATAGCCCAAAACTATGTCTTAGTCTAAATTATGCATGAATTTAGAAAAAGCATCTAGATTATGCATAAATTTGGAAAATCATCTAAACTATGCAGAAATTTAGAAAAAGCCATGTAGCCAACTAGGCAACATTAGGAAAACAACCATAACTTCTTCATCTGAAGGTCAAATTAAATGAGATAATAGCCATTGGAAAGCTTAAATGAAGAGCTATAAATACAGAACCTTAAATTCTATAAATGTGGAGCTGTTATTCTAAGAAAAAATACACAACATTATTTTCTTTTTCATATTAAAATTTCAAAAATCTAAAAACCTAAATTTCATATAGCCATTAAAATATTCAAAGTAGCCAAAACTATTGAAATCCATTAAAATTCACATCAAAATAATAGGGTAGGATTTTTTTAAAATTTAATTTTAACAAATCCTAAAGCCTAGATCTAAGAAAAATGCACATACTTCAAAATTTTAATAAAAAGAAGCATGAAACAACAAGCCCTATTTTCAAAATCAAATCTATAAAAGCTAAAACAAAAAAAATATTATGGATCCATGTGGAGGTGAAAAAAATAGGAGGTGGGATTTTTTTAGAATTTTTTCTTAATCTATCCACCAAAGTAGATCTAAGAAAATGTCCCTAACACATCAGAAGCAAAAGGCTATAGAAAAAGCCACAAGGAACAAAGGAAAAAATAGGTAGAATTGCCTACCTTGGAGCAGCAATAAAAGAATCCTAGATGGAGATGATCCTAGGAACCTCTTCTAACTCAAGAACATTCATCCATCATCTATATTTTAGGATTTTTTCTCTTTCTCCCTCATTGCTTGCGTGCCATGGTAGGCTCAACGCTAAGGATGATGGAGATTAATAGAGGATCAAAGTTCTACACTGGTTTTAGGTGAGATGAAAGGCTTCCACACTAGAAATTCATTGTGGTTGCCATAAGAACCTCTGCTAGAGCTCTTGTCCAATGCGTTGTTATTGTAGAATGATCATTATGATCAAAAATTGTAAAATTTGACATATAAACCCATCTACAAAACCCCAACTACCAATTCAATGCACCATAACTATAAGTACAATTAAGTAAAAGTGTAAAATATATAGTTCATGTTGGTTTTTGTTGGTAAACAACACTTTGCAAAATTTTAAATTTTTGGAATGTGGGCCCCACCTTGCACCTTCACTCTTAACCAAACCTTGCATCAACTGTAAGGTTTTAATAATTTTGACACTTAAAACATCATGGTAACCTTAACCCCATGCATCCACACTAGGAATAGCATGCTTATCATGGAACCATGCCTATTATTTCACAAAATTATTGGAATTACAAATATTTTTCTATTTTTGGTAACCCAAACCTTCCTTGTTCAACCCCAAGTCTCCAAAAGTGGATAAGACATGAGCAACACTAAATACCATGGATTTTCATACTAAGGTAGCAATCCTCATCATGGAATAAAGAGGGTAACACTTACTCTTACCTCCCAACACTCATCTAGCACAAGTTTGACCCCAAAGTAGACCCTACATGACCCAAAACCCTTCCAAGCATCTCCAGTAGCCTAAAAATCCCACCAAACCTAGTCAAAACTATTTGAAATCTAGGATTTGCTATTTTCCACATTGGGGGAGGCCTCTTCTACATTGAGCCTCTCACCCTCAACATGGATGGATGGGGGGAAGTAAAAAAAACCTAAATTAATTACCTAATGACCATTCCTTGATGCCCGATGACTCCTAGACCTTGCTGAAATCCTTTAGAGTATCTAAAAGTCACAAAATTGGTTAAATATGGTACAAAAATTTCATCCCCCTCATCCACGTTGGAGACACCATGCCTAGTGTGGAATAAATGGGGGAGATCACATGAGGCACTTATAATCCTTCAAATGTTCAAATCTTGACACCCAACATTGACTATCAACACTGGCAAACCCATAGGTTGATATGCATGGTCAATTGGTTGTTGATTTATCCTAGATATGAATTTCTTAATTAGGAAAAACCTCTTACACATTAACCTTCCACCCTTAGCATGGAATAAAGGGAAAAAGCTTGAAAATTCCTTCACAACCTCCAAAAGAACAAGACCTTAGCCGTATACAATGATGACCAACACCAGCAAACCCTATGGACACTCATGCATAGCCAGATTGATCATAAAAAGTTGAAGAAGCTTTCTCCTCAATTTTCCATAGTCAACATGGAAGCCCTAACATTGAGAAAAAAAGGAAAATCCCAAAAGATACCTAGTGACCCTTGAAATGACCAAACATTTGACATCAAGTGTAGGTAGTCAACACTAGCAATTTTAGAAGCATGCATGCATGATTGAAAGTGATCATAGAGAAACAAAAAGCTTCGTCCACATTTTCCATGCTAATAATGGAAACCCTAATGTGGAAAAAGGAGGGGGAGTTCAAAAATTACCTAATGATCCTTGAAACAACCAAATTTTGACTTCAAGTAGTCATAGTCGACATTGGCAACCTTAACAGCTTGCATGCATGACCGAAAGTGACCAAAATCATCAAAAATATTTCCTCCTAATTTTCCACATTGAGCATGAAAGCCCTAGCATGAAAAAGGGTGGAAAGCCCAAAAATGACTCATCAACCTTTAAAACAATAAAATTTTGAAACTAGGCATTGATCATCATCATTAGCAACCTCAGGGACCTACATGCATGATCAAAAATGATGCAACAGTATGAAAATATATTTATTCCAAATTTTTCACACTAGGCATACGATCGTGAATGTGGAAAAATAGGAGAAAGCTCAAAAAACACTTAAAAACCTATAAAATAACCAATTTTGACTCCAAACCCTAGTCTTCAACATTGATAGTATTGGAGGCTAACATGCATGGTCAATTGAAGTCAAACCTAGGCTAGATTTGAGTTTTATGGTGTATCCACATTGGAAATTCTCCCCTCCATGATTCGTAGCATGGAAATTAATGGGGAAACCCATTTGGGATCCATAACTACCTTAGAACAACATTGGCTAAACTTGCATGCACTTTAATACCCTACTGACATCATTTGGAGCCTTCAAACATCAAGAAACTAATGTCAATAGGTTGAACATTAATTTTCCATAAATTTCCATGTTGAGCTCTCATTTCCTAGTGTAAAGAAAAAGGGAGAAGACTAAAAAACACTTAGAAATACTTGAAATTACCAAAAATTAACACCAAACCTTAGTCCTTGACCTTGATAGCCTTGAAAGTTGACATGCACAATCTATTGAGGTCAAAATTGGCCAAGATCTAAGTAGCATGGTTCTTCCACTTTGGGGATCCCTTTTTGCATGCTAGGTGTGCTATCCATAGCATGGAAACTCAAGGGAGAAGCTATTTTGGACCTTCTAAACATTTCATAATGACATTAAGTGATCTTTCATGCACTTTAGAACCCTGGCAACAACCGTTGGAGCCCTTAAGCTTCATAAAATTGATTCTAGATAGTTAAAAAATCCATTCCCCATTATTTTCCATGCTAATCTCTCCATACCTATCATGGAAGAAGTGGGGAAAGCCAAAAAACCACTTAGGGTTGCTCAAAACTGTTAAATTTTGACATGGATCCATAGCCCTTGACCTTGGAAACTCCAGAAGGTAACATGCATAGTTGATTATGATCCAAATTGGCCTAGATCTAGGATTCCTACTTCTTCCATGCTAGAGTAACTTCCCTAGGATGGAAAAAAGGAGGAGAAGTTGCATTTCCACTTTTTGAGGCAAGATGACACTCTCAGAAGCCAAAGATCAACACTGGAGAAACCTAGGACATCATAAGCTCAAGATTTTGCTTGCCTAACCTCACTTCAACCTCCAAAACCCATTCGTACATTTCTTCCATGTTGGAGCAACTCCACCAATGTGGAAACAAGGGGGGAAGACCTTACATGCCCTTAAACAACCTTCAAACATGCTTGAAATCAACTAGAAACTTGTAGAATCAAATTCTATAGCCCTAGGGGCCTAGAAACCTTGTCAAAGTGTCATAAAATCATCCTAAATTCATAAAATAAGTTTTCCATATTTTTCCACATTGAGGATACTATGCCTAGCATGGAAAAAAGGAGGGAATCCATTTTGACACCTATTGAAACTCAAAATAGTCTCAAATTACCTTGGAACGAAGCCTAGAAATGCACAAGTTCTAGATCTAGATTCTAGCTACCTGTTTGGTCATATTTGATTTCATTTTTGCTTTTATTTTGGCTCTCAATGCTAAACCCCCACTTTTCCACACTGGCTAGCATGGAAATAAGGGGGGAAGGCTTTTGAAAATGGTTTTAGGCTTTGTTAGATATGACCCTGTGCTAGCTTGTGAAGGTCCTGGAACCTCAATTTTGAACCTTTGAGCATCCAAAAATATATTTTCCTTAGTTTCTGCACTAAGGATTCCTATTGCCATGCTGAGCCTAGCATGGAAGCCTCAAAACACTTGATTTTTGGGTTTAAACACCCCAAAAATAGCCTTGATTGATGCCTAAACCCACATAATAGCCTTGTAGCCTTAAAACATGGCTCACTAAGGCCTAAACTAGCAAAAACCTAACCATTTTTTGTCTATATTAACCAAATTTTATCATATATAACATATTTTTCTTGAGTTTTTGCCTTATTATAGAATGGTTTGGCTTGTTTTTGGGCTTATGTTTCCTTGTTAACCATGTTAACCTTCTATGGCCATTATACAGCCTTATATGTTCATTTTTTTGTTTTATTATAGCTATATTTGTCTTTGTTTGGCCTTTAAATGGTATTAAATAGTGGGGTTTGACCTTTCTTGACCATAGTTTAACACCATATGACCATGGCCTGTTAGGGCCTTAAACTAGCATCATAGTCCATCAAGACTATAAACTAGCATCATGTCCTGCTAAGGCCTTAAATTAGCGAATCATGATCTTTATTGACCATTTGTAGCCTTACTTCTTGTACTTCCCCTGGCTTGACCTTTATGTGATCTGTATTCACCTCTATTGCATTTTTCCAAATTGACCTTATATAACTGAAGACCTTGGATGTCCTTGATTGCATTATATTTGCATATGTTTTATGGGATTTTAACATTATTTATTTACTTTTACCTTGGCATCACTTCACATGCTTTTGGTTGACATGCAAGATCAAAGTATGAGTACTTGGAAGCAAATAAGTTTGCCTTTGTGTCTACATGGACCTCATGGTGATATTAAATAATGTATCAACCTTGATTACCTAAATCTTAAGCCTAAGAGTCTTGTAGACCACATAGCCTCAATAGAGAAACCTCTAGAATGGCCTAAAAACCTAGTCAAAACCCTTGACTTAGAAGCAGGAGACATAATTGAAGATCCTCTAGTTGAGGTTCTTGTTACAACACATAGTGGTGAGGAGAAAACCCTTAAACTAAGTTTCTCACTAGAGCCTCAATGTGTCCAAGATATCACCAAAGTTTTACAGAACACTATTAAGGCATTTACTTAGTCTTATGAAGATATGTCAGGCTTAGATCCATGTCTAGTCCAACATAACATCATATTGGATCCTAGCATTAGACTAGCTAAGTAAAAAGTGTGTAAAATTAGACCTAATTTGGCCTTGGTAGTTTGCAATGAAATCTCAAAGAACTACCAAGAAGGTTTCATTAGGGCTATCGATTATGTAGAATGGGTATTGTTACGTCTAAAAATGTTGGTGGCTAGAACACCAAGAGGTTATTGGGCATACAACCTAATCCTAGATCTGTGCGAGGGTCGTGCTAGGGAAAATGGAGATGGGATGCCCTGAATGATCTGGTTGATCAAACAGGGACTTATGTGGTGTACAATAACCATACGCAAACAATAGTTTTAAAGCGTAACACATGGAGGTTGAAATGGAAGAAAATGAGAGGTGCATGATAATGGAAACACATCAAAGTATGTAGTTGTAACAATAAGTATGAAAACATACATAGAGATGTAACATGTATGTAATAGCAAAAATGGAATGAGATTTTGGGTGAGAGAATGCACCACCCCAAAAATTAGAAGATCTGATCTTTTTTTGGCTGAGGAATGTGTACAACTGGTGTACAATACTAGACAGACATAGCTTACAATAGAATGGTATGATCACAACTTTTAGACTACTGCCATTGGGGTGCCAACAAGAAATAATGAGCCAATGTTTGCCAAGCTAAGATCTGCTATGCTAGGATGAGGAGAGATCTAGGAAGTGCTACTGCTAAGAGTTGTTGTTTATCAACCTTCTATTCGCCAATCTCTTTGCCAAAGTTTACTACCAAAAGCCAACTACCGGGAAGCTCACCTTTTTCCTTTTTCAAGCCAACCCCTTTGAACATTGTTTGCTAGGGTATTTATAGGGCCAAGAGTGTGAGAGAGGCATGGTTTGGATGCCGTGTTTCCTAGGTCACACATGGCATGAATCATGAATGTGCTACGCTGACGTGTGGTGCTATGCTACAGTGTTAAGCTGATGTGCTACACTGAGTGGAATGATGATGGAAGTGAAACCTGCTAAGCCATGACCATACCATTTAAATTGCATGTGCCAGAATCCAAGGGACTACCATGTTTTTATAGAAAATGCTAATGACAAGTGTAAAATGATGCTTACGCTTTGGGACTACATCTTTCCCTCTCTTACAAGTAGGGTCAAGTGTAGAGGAAATTTCAAGGCTTGAAAAGGGATGTAACAAGCAAAGAAAACTACTGATCTCAACCGCAAAGGAGATGTTGGGGTAGAAATGACTGTTGATGGTGAGTCTTGAAACTTTTGGAGATGTCGTGTGGCCTCCTTTCAAGTGTTACTTATGCTGCTTAGCGTAGTGGCGTAGTGTGAATACCCGCTCACTATGCTATGCTACGCTATGGAGCATAGCAGCTAGTTTTGGGAAAAATCTTGCTTGAAAATTGAAAATACCCCTTTGGGGCCTGGAAAGGAAAGCTATCTTAGTAACTAGCCATTACACTTTTCATGTTGAAGGAGTCTGAAGATTTCTAGTTTCATCCCTGGGACACTTTTAGTGTCAATGTTCCTGCTATGTTGTGCTACGCTGTGTAGCGTAGCACAAAGTAGTAGCCAGTGTGACATGAATTCTAGCTTAATTTGTGATGCTTTTTCAAGAGACTTTGATCAAGATTGGAGGACAAAGTGGGACAACCAGTCTTGAAGATCGGAACATGGCTAAGTGCAATTCGTTTGCTAGAACAACTTGATGGAGGTCCTTTGTGCATTCTAACCTTGCTATGTTGTGCTATGCTATGTAGCATAGCATAACATAGCACCTAGTTTGGGTTGAATTTGGAGTTACTTTGCAAGTGCTCTATCATGGGATCTCGGTCATATGTTGAGGTGGCACTAGAACAAGTATTTTTTATGGTCGAAGTATGGGTAGTTTTGTTCCCCATGCCAAGGCAACCTGAGAGGATAATTTTATCATGCTAGGTCCCTACTATGATGTGCTATGCTATGTAGTGTAGCACAGCATAGCACTCATATCAAGGTGATTGTTTGATGAAATTTGCCTTGTTTTCTCAGTGTCACACTATTCACACTTCAAGGATGAAATGGGGTAGCTATCCTTAAGAGGTGAATCATTGCCAACTACATCTTTGGCACTTGATTAGTCTCCACATGGCCTACTACACTATGTAGCATAGTGTAGTGTAGCAGGTCTCATAGTTAGAAAACTTACCGAACTATTTAGTCCATCCTAAACACCTTTGACAGCTCCTAGCTTGGCATTTGGGTGGACCATTGGACGAGGCATTTGTCAAGCTAGGCAGGCTAGAGTATGTGGCAAGCTTGATAGCCTAGGAGATAGAAAATTTTCTGAACTACATGATCCAATTTTAGTGCTACTTTTGTGCAAACTAGCCTCATGATTGGGTACTATGTTGACTATGCTACAGACGGTGGTAGGCAGGCCCAGAAGTCCTAGGTGCTTGTAGAGATCCATGCCCAAATTTTGTGATTGTGCTGAGTCATGAGAGTCCCCAAAATTGATGGTGTTTTAGGCATCCAACATAGTGGTAGTCCCTAATACAAATGGGAATATCTGTATTTGCATTGCTTTTTGAGATCTAAATAAAGCAACCATCAAAGATAACTTTCCTTTTCCTAGTATTGATCAACTTATCAATACTATAGTTGGACATGCCTTGTTGTCCTTTATGGATGGATTCTAAGGATATAACTAAATTAGGATCAAACTAGAGAACCAACTTAGCATGGATTTTATGATCCCATGGGGTAATTTTTGTTATACCATGATGCCCTTTGGCCTTAAGAATGCTGGAGTAATATACTAGAGAGCCATGACCTATATCTTTAGTGACTACACATTAGGTTTGCTTAATGATTATGTAGATGACATAGCTGTGAAGTCTAAGGTAGCTGATGACCATGCTAATGACCTAGATCTTGTGCTTAAATGATGCCTCAAATATGAGCTTAGGCTCAATCCTAAGAAGTGTGTCTTCAATGTCAAGATTGGTAATATGCTTGGCTTTGTTGTCTCTGAGGTAGGAATATGCATAGATCTTGATAAGGTTAAGGTCATATCCAAATTAGTAGCACCTACCAACCTTAAAGAGCTTTAGGGATTACAAGGTAGATTACAATTTATTCATAGGTTTATCGCTAGGCTTATAGATAAATTATAGCTCATCCAACCCTTTCTTAAGAAAGGAGTTTACTATGAGTTGATAGCTTAATGCCAAGAGGCCTTTGAAAACATTAAGCAAGAGTTTTCTATCCTCTACAAGAGAGAAAACTATTTTACATTTATCTCACCATATCTAATACAACCATTGCCTCTCTACTCTATCAAAAATGTGATGATGAAGTAGAAATGCCTATATACTACCTTAGCCACATGTTAGTAATCCACAAGACCCGATACACTAAGGTGGAGAAGTATTGTCTAGCACTAGTCTTCTCTTTGAAGAAATGGGGACACTACCTCTTTAGAAGCCAAGTTAATGTAATTTGCAAAGACAACACACTCAGAGCCATAATAACCAACATATAAGAAAGTAGCTATATAGCCCAATGGAAAGCCATAACTATAGAGTTTGACCTCCATTATGTCTTTTATTTCTCAACAGAAGGTCAAGCTATAGCCATACAAATCATAGTTTTACCTATTGATGACCAAGTAGTCATAGATCTTGAGTTCTCTAATGAATACATTAATACTTTTAGGCATGTGCCTAAGGGTTATGAGGTAGTCATGAATTTTGAAGGTGCTTTAACCACCCATGGGGCTAGTGCTGTTGCCATTCTAACATTTCCATATGATGAGATCCTATCCTTTGCCTATCATTTTGGGTTCCCATGTACCAACAACATAGCAAAATATGAGGGTTTGATTAGAGGGATAATTTTAGCTCATAACCTCAAAATTAGACACCTGGCCATCAAAGGCGATTCACAACTCATGGTTAACCAAGTAACCAAAGTCTATGCATGCAAAGCTAAGCACTTACAACCTTACTGTGATCTAGGGAAGAAATTGTTATCATAATTTGTAGATGTTGACATCCAACACATACCTCAAAAATAAAATGTCATATCTGATGCAATTGCAACATTAGCCCTTAGTGTGACATTGGATGTGTTTAGTAAGTTATCCACCTTAATTGTAAACTATGCTACTTCCATCACATAGAACACTAAGGATACTTCTGTGGCCATCATTCATAATGCTCCTTTCAAGGAGTGGTATAACTTTATCAAATTTTACCTTATGCATGGTGAATCCTCACAAGGCTTTAGTACTACTCAAAGGGATGCCATACACAAGTAGTCGAAGCAGTACATCATCATAAGTGATCATACATTATGTTGACGATCCTATGATGCCATACTTATAAAGTGCTTGGGTAAAACCAAGGCTAGAATAGTCCTAGAGGAGGTTCATGAGGGAGCTTGTGAGGAACATAGGACCTAGAGCTATGGGCATTAAGATTAGATGGTTAAGCTACTATTGGTCCCATATGAAAAATGACTGCCTACAAAAGATTAAGTAATCTGACACATGCTAGTGATATAGTTACCTAATACATATATCACCAACTAAGTTACATACAACCTAGATAACATGGTCATTTTAATGATGGGGTTTGGATATCATTAGACCTATAATTTGTAAGTCTTTCATAACACATAGCTTCTTCATCATCATCACAACCAAATACCTCACCAAGGGCGTTGAGGCTATTCCCCTAAGAAAGACTACATCTAAACACGTTTGCAAATTTATCCTAGATAACATTGTAGCTCATTTTAGCATACCCATAACCATAGCTATGGAAAATGGGCCTCAATTTAGTAGCTAAGAAACCAAGAATTTCTATCATAACCTAGGCATTAAGCATTCTTTCTCATCACCTTACTACGCCCAAGCCAATGGATAAGAAAAAGCAAGCAATAAGGCCATCATCAACTTGCTGAAGATAATGCTCAACAATAGCAAGTGGAAGTGGCATGAGTGGCTTGTCCATGCACTATGAACATACAAAACAACTTATCACACAACAATCAACATGAACCCTTATTGCCTTATTTATGGTTTTGAAGCTATTTTACCTCTTGAATTATAGGTGCCATCACTTCGAGTAGCCTTGATCAACTTCATCAATGATAAGCAGAGTAAGGAGTTGTGGATGGAAGCCCTAGATTAGGTGGAGGAGCTACATATGTAAGCACTTTCTCACATCAAGTACTATCAAGAGAGGTAGAAGTAACAACATTATCATGACTTGACCATGCACAAGATCAAGGAGAGTGACCTAGTCCTTAAAGTTATTCGTGAGCATACAAACAAGTTTTTAGCTAATTGGGAAGGGCTCTTCCTTATCACCAGAGCCTATGGGAATAGAGCATTCAGAATAGCTAACATGAATGAAAATGAGCTAGGAAATTTGATCAATCATTCATATTTAAAATCCTACTACATGTAGTTGATAATTGTCAACAAGCAAGCCTACTTTAAATGGTTTTCTATGATCTTAAACTAGCAACATGGCTTGCTAGGGCCTTAAATTGGTACCATGGCCTAGCATAGTCTTAAACTATAGACCTTGGTAACATAACTTGCCTAATTCTCATGTGTCTTGTATGCATTGTAGTGTTATAATATGTAGTGGTATTTTGTATTATTTGTCAGTGCCTCTTGGGTCAAACCTCTAAGCATCAACAAAGATCAGCCATTGAAACACCACAAAACTTTGCATGTTATAATGAATCTTCATCATGTAGCTTTCACCCCATGAAACCTAAGGCAAAAAT
>MNCI01007380.1:208611-222050 GCA_015680685.1 Gnetum montanum
GGGGGAGGCGGTGGTTAAAAATGCCTTTTGGAATGTCAAAAAGGTAATTTGATGGGTTTTATAAGGGGTATACATTTTTCTACGTTGGAAACACATGTAGAACGTAGATCTCACCTACCCCTAGCATGGAAGGATGGGGGTTTTAGAAACTTTTTTCCTTCTATTTGGAGACCACATGCATAGCCTGAAAACTTTCCCCCTCAATGTGGAAGTTTTCCCCTAGCCTAGAAACTTTCCCCTCAACCTAGAAACTTTTCCCCCTCAGTGTGGAAGTTTTCCCTTAGGGTGGAGGCTTCATTCCTAGCATGCAAAAGTTAATCCCCCAACGTGAACGCCAAAAAAACAAAAATTCATCACTTCATGCACTTCAACATTGACCAACCACTTCAAAAAGCATGGTGGAGAGATTAGCATGGAAGATTCATCTTCAACATGGAAGGTATGCCCTGGTTATTATTTATAGTAAGTATAATGGCCATGGGGGAAGCACTTACCATGTATGGTAACCCCTCAAAATTGGGCATCCATCTCACCTAAAATTGCAGCAAATTTACACCAAATTTGCAGCCAATTTGTAGTTGTTTCACAGCCAATTTGTAGCTATTTTTGCAGCCAAATCATAGCCAATTTGCAGCCCCATTCATGGTCCAAAGATCTTATAAAGCTAGCCTCCAACATCATTTATAGGTTATGGATTTTTTAGCAAGTTCAATATTTTTTGTTTATCAAATTCTCATCAAAGTTCAGTCATTTTTACAATTTTACACTTGGGGCATTTTCAAGCACTCAAGAGCTCTTGCAAGTTCCCATACTTGCATTCTCTTGAACCATAGTGTGGAAGCAATATAGCCTTAAGTGACCCAACATGTAGATTTATGGTTGCAGTAGTGAAGGAAGGTTCAACAGTATTAGGAATGGCTTAGCACTTAGATCGTGGAGTAGATCACATTAGCTTTAATGGGCTTTGGACTCCTACATAAGTGAACCCCTTTTTTGCTCATCCAATCATCATTTGTACTGAGCTCTCTAACTTATTCTTTATTCTTTCTTAGTAAACTTTTAAGTTTTGAGTTTTGTGTTAAAAAAATAAATCTTATTTTTATGCATTATTCAAATCTATTTATATTTCCCACATTTTTCATCTCATACATCCCTGGTTGATATGCTGCACCAGCTAGGACATCTTGAATCCCATTTTTATTGTGAAGGCCCTAGGTATTTGGGGTTGGAAAACTACTCAAATCAAGTATTATTATTTTGCTTCTAGCGATCAAGGTCTTCAATCACAACATTAGCCAATATCATGTTATAGATGACCATTATTATTTTTGACATTTTTGTCACACAGTGTGGTCATGGCTATGTATGTTATAATTATTTTAAATTTAAATTTTTGATTTCACTTTTGGCTGTATATATATATTATTCTACTAAATGTTGTAAGTGTTATAAATGTTGTGAAGGGCTATGTTGAAGATTTTGGTTGTAAAATTAAATGGCTAAATGATGCAATAATAGGCTAGGTAAAAACATAATAAAAGAGACATTTGCCAATTTTAGGCAATGATGGGCACTGTTTGTATTATTCTGGTAGATGTTGCCAGTTTAAGACCACGGTAGTCCATGTTGCAAGTTTATGGTCTTAGCATATTGTAGTTAAAGGAAAACTTATATTTTTTGGTAATTGTTTATCTTCTATGGTTTTTACTAGTTTATATTATGCTAAAAAAAGAAAATAGAGAAAGAAATAAGGCTATAATAAATAGAAATGTAGATAAAATAAACTTCTAGACCATATGAATAAAAAGTAGAATAAAACATTGGCAAAAAAGGCAATAACTAGTTAATAAAGAAAACACTTAAGCTAAATGGTTATTGAAACACCGTGAAAATTACGGGTCGGCCTCAGGCGAAGATTCGCAGTTTGAGCAGGAGCGCGCCTCAAATTTGTTTAAGGACAAGTTTACGCTCCATCACGCACGGCAGCGTGGTGAGCGTAATAAGCTCCGAAGACAGGTAAATTTGTTTAAGGACAAGTTTACGCTCCATCACGCACGATAACGTGATGAGCGTAATAAGCACCGGGACAATAAAGGCGCCTCAAATTTGTCTAAGGAAAAGTTTACGCTCCATCACGCATGGCAGCGTGATGAGCGTAATAAGCTCCGAAGACAGTCAAATTTGCCCAAGGACAAGTTCATGCTCCATTACGCACGGCAGCGTGACGAGCGTGATAAGCTCCACGACAACGAACGTGTCCCACGTCTGTTCAAGGACAAGTTTACGCTCTATCACTCACGGCAGCGTGACGAGCGTAATAAGCTCTAGGACAGTTAAGGGGAAAATCCAGAAAGGCACGACGGGTCGACACTTGTTCTCGCGCGGTGCTTGATTACCAATCTTTACGCACCTTACGCAGCGATGCGTACTTGTGCGTAGGTTAGAATGCAAGTGCGCGCTCACTTACGCTGCGTCACGCACAGTCGCGTGATAAGCGCAAAACAAGCCTGAGCGCGTGGTTGTTACATCAAGCTTGCACTCATACACGCAACGCAAAGCGAATGAGCGCAAACACAGCCGACACACGCCCATGGGCCCGCTCTTTACACGCACAGCGTGCAAACGAACGTGTTGTGCGTAGTCGCAGTCCGATGAGCGTGTTGTGCATAGTCGCAGTTCGACTTAAAAGAATCGCGCCAACAGGATCCGCGACATTCGGGCCCACATCATCAGGGTTGCGCGTGTCGTGGTCTATAAATACCCCGACTGACAAATATACAGAGGGGGGATTTTGACAAATATACAGACTTAGCACTTTGACAGAGACCAAGAGGACAAGAGCATTTTCTGGGCAAGGGAAACTTATCGCCCTGAAACAGAGAAACAAGAGCAACCTCTTGGCCGCAGACATCATTCTTCAGCAGCAACAGAACACAGCACGCAGGAGCTCCTAGCAGCAGATCTATCTGAAGCCGAGAAGCGGAACGGAAATTGCTTGACCATTTCTGCATCTAGGCCTTGGTCCAAAAGGTAGATCCGTTTTTCTGTCCAGACAGTTTTCTTGCTGTTTTGTGCTCATCTTTGTACTCAGTTTGTTGGGAATTTCCTCCCATTGTAACATTGTATACATCCAATCACATATTCCATTTGGCATTGGAACATAGATCTTTGATCTTCGTAAATTGCACGATTTTCTGCTCCCGATTTGCATCTTTTCGGCATTTCGGCGTTATCTTCGCGGTGGTCCACACACATCGTTATCCCACCGTTTTGCGGTCGATCTACAATTATCATTGTTTTACTGACCCGTAAGTCCCTGTCTGATCGACAAGACCGTTCAGGGCACCGCGGATTCGTTTTCCAGCTTAACCCTCGCGCGGATCCGTGGTAAAAACTGTGTACGCGGAATCTCGGTCGGTATTTCCAGCTGCCGACGTTTTCCGTCGTTACAGTTATGATACAAATTTCTATAAAAGGTCATAAGGGCACAATATGGAAGGGGTAGGATTTCATGTTACTTGTGTAGAAAATGTATAAGGCTTTTTTGGCACCAATTTGTACTCATCATCTCCTTCATTGATGATGTTGAAAGGGAGTTCATCCCATGACACATCCCATTGTCCATCATTGTTGTTCTTGGGTTTCTGATCTTTCTTGGTTTGGTGCACTTTGTGGTTGGAGTTTCCTCCTAATGTTCCACCTCAGATCCTTGCTCTATGTTTACATTGTTGATAGCCAAGGAAACTACACTATCACCACAAATGTTGATTTCACCTCCCTCATAATGAAGGTGATTCTCTTGGTGGATGGGTGAGGACATCGCTCGTAACCAAGCCAACCAAGATCTTCCTAGGATAAGATTGAACCCTAGTGTCTCCTCCACTACCAAGAAATTGATGATTGTGGGGAATTGCTCCTCTCCCACAAAGTTCAAGGAGATAGACCCCTTGATAGTAACCCTTGATCCATTGAAGGATTTGAAGGCTTTAGTTTTTGTAGGTTGTATTTGCTCTATTAAGTCCAAGAATTCAAGAATGGTGCATGGAATAACATTTGTTGTGGCTCCATCATCAACATGCACCTGATGCACTTTAAAATGCCTTACATGTATTATTAAGAATAGAGGAGCCCTAGTTACCTTGCCATTTTGGGGATTGGCCTTGATTTCACTATCATGAAATACTAGGAGTGTTGACTTCTCCTCCCTTGATGAGGGTGGAACCTTTACTTCATTGATGGATTCCTCGTTAATGGGGATATCATCACTAACAAGTAAGGAAGTCAATATTTTGACTAGTGGCTCATGATATGTGGTAGAAGTCATGATTAGGTCATACAAGCTTAGAGTTATTTTCTTCTACTTGAGGGATTACTTGACCTAATCCATCACACTAAGGAAGCTTTTACTATTATCCATGGGCTTGTTACCTCAATTGTGCTTTACTTCCTTCATGCATCCCAAAATGCAAACTTCATCCTTAGGTGGTTACTGTTGGGGCTCCTCATCTTTATTCTAGCTATGGATTTTAGGTTCCTCCCGTGGCTTGTTGATTGAAGTTGACTAGGAAAAGGAGGTCATGGGTATTAACAAGATGGGAGTGGGCTTCAGTGGGCCTACTTTCTTCCATGCCTCTATCTACTTATCACCCTTATTGGTTGGCTTTTGCATATGCTTCTTCCTTTACTTGTTTGAGGTCTTTTGGTTATCAGTCATTGGTTGTGAGGAAGAGGCAAAAGCATTGGCCACCACAAGAGGTCATTGTGTGGTCATGTTGGTTGGGCTATGGCTAGTGGGGTTGTGTTAGGCTAGGGTAACTTGATGACAAAAGGTTTTCTTGGAGGTTTCCATGATGGTACTTTCATAATGAAAGGGGGTCTTAAGTTGCAAAAAGTTGAAGAGGTCCTTTCATTATGAGGGGGTATCTAGATCACAAATGATTCCCTTATTGGTTTCTAATTATCTTCGACATTGAATGTTGAAATAACATAAGGTCTATTATTAGCATTTAATGGATCCTTGTACACTTGCATCAACTGATTTTGTGGTCAAACTAGGTTGGAAGCATCTAAGACCAACCCTCCCTTATCTATCATCTTTTGCAAGTCATCCTTCTTCATGAGGCAAAAGTCTATGTCATGACTAGGTAGTTGGTGATAGTGGCAAAAGTGATTTAGTTTAAAGTACCTAGGTAATCAGGGATCATCATTCATTGCTTGAGTGGGATCCTTGGCTATTTCGCATAGATGCTTGTGCTTCTTTCAAGCAAGTTTGGTCATCTATTTGTATTGCATGCTTCCACTCTTCAATAGTTGATCTAGCAACTTAAATAATTTCAAAGACAAGGCATTGTATTTGCTTCAGTCCTTCTACTCAAAATTAGGTCTAATTTCAGGTGATGCAATGACCTTAAAGGTTGATGGTTGGTTATCATGGTTATTAGTGGCATCCTTAGGTGGGTTGTTCCTTGGCCCTTCATTAGTGATATTTTCCTCTTTGGTCACATTTTATATGACCATGTTATTTTATTTGTTCTTTTTCTTGTTCTTCTACATATGTTGATTTTTGTATGCTATGTAGGTTGGGTCATGACTAGCCTTTGTAGCATCTTCTATGTTCTTAATCTGGGAGAACACTTAGCTAAGGGACCATAGATCAAGGTAGTAAAGTTTGTACTTGATAAATTCATTAACTATCCCCTTAAATATAATTAAAATGTGTGCTTTAGATATAGGCTTTGGTATTTCATTTGCTAGTTTATTCCACCATTGGATGAACTTCTATAAAGGTTCTAGGGATCCCTCCTTAACCTTCATGAGCTAGTCAAGTATGGTGCTGGGATTTAAGTTTTACTTGAAGCAATTAACAACCTTGGCTATCAATTCCTCAAGAGAGGATATGGATCCTCTAGGTAGTTCATGGTACCAATCAAGCACTTTCCCAGTCAATGACATAGGAAAAATCCTTATGATAGTATGAGGCCATAGCTACAATAGCAAACACTCAAAATCTAAAGGTTATAAGATGAGCATTGGGGTCATATTCTCCATTTTATTTGCTAAATTGGGGAATGGGGACACTAGGACGAAGTGTAAAGGATGGAACTAAAAGATTGATGAGATCATCCTAGTAGAAGTCCATAATCTTGACACTATGGAAAGTAGAGGATTTGAGCCTCTTTACCTCCTCCGTCAAGTCTTGGATCTTATGAAAAAGCTTGATCTAGGCCCTGTGGTGGCCCTATTGGCTATGGGGCTTGTACATATGGTTATGGCATTTGTTGTAAGGCTTGTGGCCTTGCTATTGGTTACAAAACAAAAGGAAGTGATTGCATTATAGTTGTAGCTTGTGGAATAAACAAGGAAAATGAAGTATGTGTTAGTACCTAAG
Organism: Gnetum montanum; assembly: GCA_015680685.1. Lineage (NCBI taxonomy): Eukaryota > Viridiplantae > Streptophyta > Gnetopsida > Gnetales > Gnetaceae > Gnetum > Gnetum montanum. Next base: position 215,000 of record MNCI01007380.1, read on the forward strand.
GCACAAATGGAATAAAGAAAGCGTATGACACTTGTGTTTCTTGGAATTCTATGGTGGGCCCCACATAGATGATTAGTAGGTTTTTGGCGATGAAAACCACCATTGATGACTACACATATTGGGGATGCACGACAAATGGCATCGATGGGTTATAGGTTGTTGCCTATAGTGTTCATTGAGTTTGATGTGTGGCTATAACCAGTGTGGGATTAGCCATGGTAGGGTATGAGGGAGTGAAAGATGGTGGCACCATGACCTTTGAGAACACAAGGGCATTAGAGGAAGGTGTTGTAACCTTGGGAGATGTTTGTTAGAATAACCTTCCTAGGATGTTTTCGAGCTCAGATTCTATCCTATTCATCCTCCTTTTCTTACTATTCTATTAAGCTATGCTTGTCATCCTCTTCCTCCATCTTAATTAATTGGGCTAGTATACCTACATAGATGTCATTGAGAGGTATTTGATCATAGGGGAAAGGGATGTTCTCTTTGCCATTGCAATGAATGAGTTCAAATTCCCTTTTGGCTTTTGCTTCAAAATGTGAAATCAACATGCTAGCCTACATTTTGGCACAAATGTAGTTATATCAATCTTCATTTATGATCACAAAGTTAGGTATTTTACCCTTATCCCTTAAAGACTACTTGCATTTGATGATAGCAAGGTCTTTGGGTCATAGACCCTCATGGCTTGTTGGCTAGGACCTTCACTAGTAAAGGTGAAAGGCAATTTGGTGGACTAGGAGAAAGACATGGCTATTTCATTAAAATTGGCTTAAAATAGGCTATAAAAGGTAAAAATAGAAGTAAATCCTAATAAGTGAAATTTCAAAATGGTCACATAAAATAGCTTTGGAAAAAAAGGAAGAAAAAGGGAACAGTATCAATGTTGGCTATAAGCAAAAAAATTCACAACAATTGCTATGAATAGCCAACACCCAATCACTTGCAACTTCTATGCTATAGTATTGGTCATAGAATGGAAGGGGTAGCATTGATTTTTTGAAATTTTTAGCTATAAAAAATTAGAGAAAGCTTGTAAAATGGCAACATTGGCAATGAGGGAGATAAATCTGATCATAGAAATCAGGTGGAGGCCCTCTTTCTAGCACTAGAAAACTATTACAACTAGAAAAATTAATCTAGAAGACTAAGAGACCTAGCATAGTAGCCTTAACCTTGAATCCCCAGGGCCTCTAAAAAATGAAACTCGAGATACCCTAGATGGTCTAGTAGATCACCTAGGAACTTATGGAATGCAAAAAGAATGATTGACATAACAAAAATACATATCTAGAAATCAAAAGAAAAATATATTACACACAAAATGAAAGTTTTAAACCTTATTTAAACAAATGAAGAATAATTTCATGGATGTGTACAAGAATTACCCATGAGAGAGAAAAAGAGGGCTCACTGGGGCAAGAATTTAGAGACCATTGAAGTCAATGTGATCTACTTCACAATTTAGGTGCTCAACCACTCTTGATGTTGTAGAAGCTCCTTTGTTGGAACTTTAGATCTACAACTTGGGTCACTACTGGGCGGTGAGAAAAGTAGGAAATTTGGCTACAAGATTGCTCCACACTAGGGATTTGAAATCCTAGAAATGTCGCATTGACATCAAAAATCCACAAGTCTCAGAAAGGTTGCAAAGGACATAACAAGGTTGCAAGGGTTCCAGGTTGGGAAACTCCAAGAAGTTACATTTCTACAAGGTTTCAAGAGCTCTTGGAAGTTAAAATTTCTATGTGTTTAGAAATTCAAAAGTATGGAACCTAAAAGGGATGTTGGGGTTTTGGTTTTATAGGTTTTGGACCATGAATTTTGTTGCAAATTGGCTACAAATTACTAAAAATTTCTACCTCATATAGGTGAGATAGATGCCCAAATATGGGGGGGTTACCATTTATAGTAAGTGCTAAACCCCCATGGCCATTCCATTTACTATAAATGGTAACACGGGCACACCTTCTACATTGGAGGTAGATCTTCTACACTGGGCCTTCTGCCATCCTTGTTGGAGTGGTTGCTCAACTTTGAGGTCATTGGAGTGTAAAAATCTTGCTCATGTTTCTTGCACACTTGGGAAATGTAGTTTCCATGCTAGGGATGAAAATTCCACATTTGGGAGGAGGAGGGGGGGAGATGAGGGGTGGGGTGTGGGGGCTAGTTGGCGAGGCAGGGGGAGTTTCCATGCTAAGGTGAAAAGCCCCATCCCTCCATGGTTGGGGTAGGTGATATTTCCCCCTGTAGGTGTTTCCAATGTAGAAAATTGTATACTCCCCATAGAACCCATCAAGTTTCCATTTTTGGCACTCCAAAAGGCATTTTTAACCCCCCCTCCCCACCAAAGCCCAAATATAGACACTAGGTGATTTTTTTCACTTGCAGAGTGAGGCTTTGACCACTTATGAGGCATTTTGTAGCCCCAAAAGTATGAAATATATGAGATTTTCCACTGTGGGTTACAATATTTACATTTACAATGAAGTTTCACCTTGGGTTTCATGGGGTGTAGGCTACATAATGAGAAATGATTATAACATGCAAATTTTCATGGTGTTTCCCTCATGATATATCATTTTTTTAGATGATTCCTAAGGATTCTAGAAATATATTACATGCAATTAGATTCATGGTATGCTAAAAGATATCATTATTTTATTAAATGCTATCAAAGTAAGCCAATCAATGCCCAAGATCTCAACGAATAAATTGAATTAAAATTAAGTTATAACAAGTCCAATTGATAGAACAAACACTTAAATTAGAGATCAAAAATGTGTAAATCATGACCCAACCTTCTTTACCAAGAATGTTTAAGATCTGCCAAGTTTCAAATCAAATAGACAAAACTAAATCCTATTGGATGTACATAAATGAATGAACTAAAACATACCAAAGAAAGGAACCATGATTACTTACCTAAAAGTGTTAGCTACAACTCTTGAATATGTTTTCAATCTCATTGCTTGAACCAACAAACTCCCCACATTTCTTCAACCCAATAGCACCCCAAAGATAAGAGCTAAGAAGCCAAAATGCTTAGATTAAGGGAGTGTGTAGTACTTATTGGCTTCTTCCTTTAGCCATCTACCCTAAGACCCTTGTGATCTAACTACCCCTTTTCCAACTAATTTCAATACCCATGTAACTCATCTAACCTTTTACAACTACTACTACTACTAAAAAATTAAAATTACATGTGTCACATGCTCATGCCATTCCAATACCATGCCCATGCCATAGCCTCCATGAAAACCTATCAAAAGCTCATTCACCTGATTAGTGCACATCAGTAAAAGTAATAATAATTAACCATGCATAAATGGTAAAAGGTAAATATGCATAAAAATTACAATATAATGAAAATAAAATGTACATAAAAATTAAAATTATTGCACGTGCTCAAGCATCCTCCTCTACTAGGCATATAAAGGAAAAAGATTATTAACCTTTACTATAACACAGGGTGTTACATTAGAATATAAGAGAGCAAGTTTTATTGAAAATATAATTCAACTTTAAAATTTTTTATTAAGGCCTCTAATACTTAGTCGTTTAGAGTACTATTATTGATTCTAGCTTAACATCAAAGCCCTCTATCCACATATCATAATTCAAGATCACTTTCTAGATCATTTTGTGATCACTTATGGCATCCATGTTAAGCCATGCGTTGACCATGATTCATGGTTTTCTCAATGATATAACATAGCCTCACCATAAGTTATGATGTTGTAGAGGAGAAATGGCCACCATTTTGGCATACCATGACTTCACCATAAGTCATGATATTATAGCATAAGTTAACCATGACTCATGGTTTAAACAAAACTTAAAGAAAAGGCACAAGGCAAAAGTTTGATATATTTTTTGTTAACGACAATCTATGGTTAGGCTACCACAACTAAAACATGGATCATGGTCAATATTCCACAAGTGTTTTAGGATTCATAGTAATTGTCCTTAGCTCTAGGACACACCACAACTAAATCATGACTCATGATATTAAACCATGACCTCACCATAACTCATGATCTACAATACCATAAGTGAGACACCTCTTATGAATTCAAGTAATGATTAATATTTTGGATGAATTTTGAGGCTCATTAACAAGTTTCAAAAATAAAAAATGGGTTTTATTCTACCACCACCTCTAATATTTAGCATCAAAGTTATCTTGAAGATCCAAGTATATCAAAAGAAGCATCACAATATTCCATTGTATTTGATTAAAAAAAATTTTACCGACTAAAGCATGCTAATGAATAGCTTATTTGAGATCAATGAATATATAAAAGTTATGAAGAATGACTTTAATGAGGTTAATACCTCTTTCCTCTCCTAAGCTCAAGTGAGAAAGTAAAATGATGACAAGAAGATTCCATTGGCCAAGCTAATCATGTGTAACTCTTTGAGTGTAAGCATTGGAGTCAGGATAATCAATAAAGAATATGTAAAGACTTTTTGGGATGCACTCTTCTAAGAATATCATGGAACAAGGAAGATGATTCAATTCTAGGAATTGAGGTTAAGGATTAAGTTTAAAACTTTTTACATGATAATAGTCAAGTCCCTTGAATCCTTTTTTGAAAAAATCTACAATATCATTGAGGACTTACATGTATTTTAAGCTAGTTATATTGAAGAGAAAAGAGTCCAAAATATCACCCAAATATTCTTTACATATTCTAAGCAGGAGCCCATCATTTTAATTCTCATTAACAAAAGAAATTTCAAAATCCTCACCATTGTTAAGTTTATCTCCCATATGAGATTTCTTGATGAGTTGAAATTTAAGGAAAACTAAAACCAAGCCTTCTTTTCAAATTAATCACAAAGAGGTAGAAAAGGAAAAAGAGGAGATAGATAAGATAAAAATAAAAAAGGTCATAATTGTAGAAACCATTCCAAGAAAATCAATCCCAAAATAAATATTTTCACAGAAGAGAAAGAAGAAGAGGAAGTGTTCAAAGAGTTGAAAGAGTAGCATCTCAAGAAGGACAAAGGCAACAACAAAATAAAAATCAAAGAGAAGGCAAGTGGTATTCCAATTGTAATAAGCATGCATACCTTAAGGAGAATTTTTGACATAAGGTAGGCTTTCCAAATTTATTCATAAATGAAGGAACTTCAAAAACACAAGGTGATTGTACCTCCCTTGCTAGTACATTAGCCCTTGACAAAGGTAAGCAACTTGATGAAGGAGGAGATATCTATTCAACTTTCATGTATATCAAAGATCTCTCATCATCCTCATGGATCCTTGAAAGTGGTTGCTTGAACCACATAACGCCTGATCTTTCCAAGCTTATCAAGCTAAAAAGAGGTAACTTTGCAAGCATAAGTGTTGGACATGGATCATTTGTAAAAATTAAAGGAGTTAAAATATACATCCATACTATTCATAATGGCCACAAAATTTAAGTGATGTTTTTTATGCATCCTTGCTTTCATTCTCATTACTTACCATAGGAAAAATAATGTCAAAGAATATCAAAGTAGTCTTTGATAATAGAGGTTTTACTTTAAGAAAACCAAAATGAAGTCATTTCTTCTACTCCAAAGTTAGAAAATTAGATTTGTGCTATATCTATTGTTGATATTTCAAAAAATTTGTATTAGTCCAACAAGTATAAAATTCCTTCATTACTCTTGAAATATTGTGACATAAAAATATTAGTACATTCAAATTATTAATAGATTCTTAACATGATAAATTCTCAAGTAGCAAGTGGAGTAAAGTATCTTCTCATGATAAATGAAGTTTATGAAACATGTGCATATGGAAAGAACAAGACTTCTTCTCAAAACACACATCCAAAAGAAGGAAAAACCATTGGATCTTCTTCACATGGACTTTATGGGTTCAATGCAATCATCTTCCATAAAAAATCCAATGTAAGTTTTTACTATTATTGATAATGCATCTAGATATACTTGGATTTATTTTTTGAATGTAAAGATGAGGCTTTCTTCACTTTCAAATATTTCAAAAATCTTATGAAGAATTAATTGAATTAAAATACTAAATTCAATATGAGTAATAAGGGAGGATAGTTTGTTGATGATGCATTTGATGATTTTTGTAATGAAAATAAGATTAAAAAAAATAAACATATGATTAATTACCATAGTTAAATGGAATGACTAGAAGAGGAACTAAAATCTTATATGACATGGCAAGATGCATACCTAGGCAAGTCAACTTGTCCAACTCATTTCAAGAAAAAGTGATACATGAATCCTCCTATTAACTCAAAAAATTATACTCATATTCAAACAAATACATGTCTCATTTTCTATGGTAAGGCTTTCAATCCTTCTCATTGAAATATCTTTGTTTATATTTCTTGGTCTCATGTTTTAAATGTCCTCATAAGAAAATTAGATAAAGTTATAAAATGTATTTTGTAGGCTATGATCAGAAATCATCCTCATATAAATACTGATTCTAATGAAAGAATTTATTTTATCAAGAAATATAAAATTTAATTTAAATGTATTTGGACTAATGCATTTTGAGAAGAAAAATAAAGTTTTAGATAGAAAAAATTAAATGAAGGAGTTGAGATAGCCATTCATTATTCCTTTAAGAATTAAGAGGATTCATTCTCCCTCTAAAATCCTTAATCATGATTATCAAAGAATGTTCATAAGAAGAATGAGCAAAAATTACCTTACCTATGTTTCCCTTGTCCATGACTCTAATGTCTCATTCTTAATTATGAAGTGGAGTTGTATTATATATTAAATAATGTAAATAAACTTAGGATAAAGTGGTGTTTTATTAAAAGGAGTTGTAATTATTCATGGTACCCTTTAGGTGTTTAACCTATGGCATTTATACCTAAGAATTAGAGGTTTCACTAGCATGATGTTGTGAAGCCAACAAAGGTGAGTAATAAGAACTAGATAAAGTGGGATAAGAAGGGACTAATCACCCCTTCAATCTTATAGCCTAACCATTGTGGTAATGCTAGATTACATCTAAGGATCCTAAGTATTAGAGGAAAATAATCTAAAGAACCCCATAAACATT
>MNCI01007380.1:230166-309413 GCA_015680685.1 Gnetum montanum
CTGCTTGGTAGCCCAGTGGTGTAGCTAGGGGGATCTACGCTTGGTAACCCAGTGGCGTATTTGCGGTCTGCGCTTGGTAATCCTAGTGGCGTACCTAGGCCTATGCTTGGTAGTCCCAATGGCAGTTGTGCACGAAGTCCAAGATGTGTATGGTTGATCAAGGAATCGGTTGCTCATCGCACTTAGGCTAGATTAGACTTTCTTACCCTTTTCCTCTTAGCTTAGATTAGTTAATATTATTTTCCACTGCAATTAGAAGTAGCGTTAAAATTAGAACACATCATACACCTCATCTAGACTAAACCATACGTGACATATGCAATACCAGTCTAGGTGGGAAGACAACGAACTATGACCTAAGGCTAACTATCTAGGTGCCACAACTAGTCCATCTGCGGAGTTCGACCGGATCGCACGTGCGACGCTCATTTCGTATGGTTGAGTGTAGGGGTACCTCACCACTCATCAATAATCTAGAAATTAGAAGTGGAATTAAGAAAAATATAAGAGGCTAGATTTTATTAATTTTGAAAACCAGGTACATGAGTGGGAAGAAGTATGGTAATAATAATAGGAAAGAATGGGATAAGAAAGGAAAGACTTTCAAAGAAAAAATATAATATGTAAGTTTAGAATTTTAATTTAAAGGCCTAAATCAGATCTTTGCCCATATTTTCCATCTAGAGTAGCCATTTTTCACTGTATAGATAGTGTGTCAAACAAGATGAATTCTCTACTCTTCCAAGATCTACTCAACTTTTTTGTCATCTCTAAATAATCCTCTAGAATCAAATGAAATTTAGAGATACCACTAAACTACAACAACATAGAATCATACTTGAAGTTATATGTTGAGACTCCCTTAAATTGAAAACTCCTTCCTAATGGATCTTGGAGTGTTCTTAGTGATCTAATTACTAAGATAGAAAAAGAAAAGAACCTTCTCTTCATTATCTACAACCACCTGTACAATGAAGTAGGGAGAATCTTTGATGAAAACCTATGGTAATATAGTGTTGGATCCTAGACCTAAGGAAGAAGTTTCTACTATAATATGGAAATCACTAGTAACAATCGAGGTTTTGATAGGAGTGATCCACTAAGATACCAACCTATGAGACCTTGAAGACTATAATGGTAAAGTAATAGTCTTATTAGGTTCAAGATGAGGGATAGGACCTAGCCCTTTTCTTTCTATCTCCTAGATAAAAATCATCAAGTCACTAATATCTGCCAATGAAATAGACTATTAGAAGCACAATGAAAAGGAAAAGTAAACAACCTCAATAACTAGATAGGATTTACCTTTGGTTTTTTTTATTTATCAATCTTGCTAGGATCTTAACCATTTGTGTATAACTTCTAATCATATGGAAATGGAAGAATACTATCAAAAAAATGAAGATTAAAATGGAATATAATAATAACAATATTTTTTTGGAATAGTAAGACCTTGGAAACTAGAATAATTTCCTAATATTTCCTTGAATTCTTTTTACTAGTGTGAATCCTAGGATTGGTCTACACTTTAGATTTCACTATCACATAAAAGTATAATAATTGTAATTAATAAATTTAGAGATCAATAAGAAAACATATTATACCTAATCCATAGCTTTGGGATTCTAAGCCTATGTAACTACTTTTTAACCTTTTTCTGAACTCTTGACTTGGGCCCTTATAAATTTTCATTCTTAAGAAATTATGAATACTATTTTTGATTAAAAGAGAGGAAACTATTATTTTGCTATCATGCCTTAAGTTGATGGCCATAAATAGGAATACATATCATAATAAGAATTTTTTTTAAGTGCATTGATGGTGCCAACAAAACGTTTCATAGAAATAAATGGTTGTGTAAAAATGGAATATGAATAGTCATATGTCCTACGATTTTTAGCACCATCTAATAAGATAATTTAATATGAAGACACCTTGTAAGTACGAGGTTATCATAACACTTTGCTTTAAAGAAATAAATAAAGATAGAATTCTACCTTATTATTAAGGTTCTTATCCTCAAAATATTTATGTGGAGTACTGGGTGTATTTGCATACTTAAAAAGCCATTTTGTACAAAATCATGGAACTCATAGTATTTACAAGTTAGTATAAGGAGGACAAAAACCTAAAACATACCTTATAGTTTTTTTTGGCTATTCTCAACATTCCTAAAAATCAAGTTAAAACTATTACTAGACTTGTTATCATATCTATTACACCATCTAATTATGGGTTTTGAGTAGAGAGAAGGCTTAAAGGTAGAAAAAAACTAATAAATCATATATATAAGAAGTTTCTAGAAGCTCATATTCCTTCTTCCCCAAAAACAAATGAATCAAATTAGTATCCTCTATAATATTACTTGGATATAAACTAGTTTAAAGCTTTAGGATTCTCATCTCTCTATCTATTGGGATTAAGAAAGGTTAAGTGGATTGCTTAGGAAAAGCCATGTCTTTTATCCTTTCATGAAAAACACCTATCATTTTTCCTACTTCAATATTTTCTTTCACTTAAGTGTAAAATAACCAACACAGCTCACCTTGATTTATGAGATCAATTGATTGTACTTTTGTGGGAGTTGAGGATTAAATGCATAGTTTGTCATACTATAATCACTTCTAATCAAAAAAAGATGGGATATTTTAAAAAGTAAAAATTTTAGTTAAGTGAGTAATTACTTATTTAATTTTAATTAGATATACATTCTCATTTTGTTATTTCATAATTTTTAGGTTTAAAATAGCTGAGTTTTCTAGATCTCAATGTGTAGTACTCTTTGAGATAATTTCAACAATACCAATTCACCTCAATTGGATGCATAGTTTGTAAGATATTGTGAATTCTTAATAAGCATGATAATTAATTAAATTTTATTAAAATTTTAAAAATTTAAATTTAAAAAAATGAAAAATTTAAAATTAGGACTAGAAGTCAAATCTAAGATCTACAATCTAAAAGTCCAACATCCTAAGCCTTGCTTTACTATCAAGTCATATATCATAGTTGTGCAAATATAGGAAACTACATTTAATTATAGTTTAATAATTTTAAAATTTTTTGTTAAGGGTTAGGATAGTGTCCCTATTATAGCTAATGGTATGACCATGCAGAGTTGGCCCACTAAGCCACAATGTGGCAAGGCCATAAGGCCAGACCACATACTATAGGCCTAGTAGCATGGCTAGGTCATTGATAACTACAACTTAGGGTAACAAAAATAGAATGAAGGCTACATGATAGAGGCCACATAGTTATCATAGCATAGATCTTAGTAAGGGAACCATTCATAGTCTATCTTCTACATCCTTCGCATTTTGCATTGTACTATTCATCCTCCTCTACTATGTACTCTGCCTTACCAACTACACTACCATCTACATCATGTGTTCCACTATCCTTGCTATTGAGACTACTATTTTAATATTCATGACCACTAAAATTACCATCATCTGATGATAGAAAAAATCCATCAATTGATGAAAAAATAAGTCTATGAGCTAACAAAAAACTTTTAGTTGGAATTTTAAATTAGAAAAATTAAATTTAAATTATGAGTTATGGTCAAATTTAACCAACTAGTTAAATTAATCACATCATATACCAGAAATAAAAATTCTATAATTAAGCACATAAGTCCTAGAGTAGTACTAGAATGGATGACCTCTCATACGTCTTAATATGGTGTAGTTTTTGAATAACTTAACATGGCCATAACTTTCAATTCTAGAAGCCCATTTGAATAAATGAAGAGTCATTTCCAATAGATTTTGATCTTTTAAATATAATTCTATAGTTAGATTTGGCATGCAAATCCCCAAGAAATTAGTTTTTGAGCTAGTACCAAAGTTCATTCCAAAGATCATGAAAACTAAATTTAGATTTAAACATCAAATTGAAGATGAAATTTAATAACCAAACAAGGTTTTTATCAAATCCTAATCTTTCAAACTTAATTAAGACAAGGATTCTAGTGAATTTCTTATAGTTTCAACTTCTTTAAGTAACCACATAACCACTAATGTCCCAATAAAAAGGAGCTATTATGATAGTTACCTTGTCTTATCTCTTCTACTTACCAATTCTTGGAATGTAGAGAGTAGATTGAAAAATCATGGAGTTCCAAATCAATGATCAAATGAGTTCTTTTTAAGAAGCATGAGGCATTTAGGATGAGCTTTATGAAGTAAATCAAGAATTCAAGAAGCATATGCAAGATAGATTAGAAGAGATTAGAAATTTTTCTAATCTCTTATTTACTTCTTTGAATTGAATCTTAGTCCTTGGTTGTGAAAGATATTTTCTATTAGTTGCATCTTGCATTCAAAACAACCATTGTATGGTTGTATGGCCTTATACTCTATAATATCATTTGAGTGCAAAAGGTTTTGGATGTCTTTGGGTTTTGGAAAATTTGTTGTAATCTTCTAATCGAATAACTAAAGATAACTAGTTTTTTTATTTTCTAGTAAATTAAATATCTTTTCATAATATATACATTTAGTCTTGGAATGTTATTAATTATTAGAGTAAACCTGCCCCATCATTATTGGTATTGAAGTTTAGTTAGGATTATACTTGTTTCAAGAATTTTTGTCCAATTTAGATGGTAAAAAAAAAAAACTTTAGACATTGAATAGAAACATGAAGAGCATGAAATCTACCTTCTAGATGATGGTTGCTCAATTAGATGAAATAATTGTAAAGGTAGATAGGAATGTCAATCCTAGCCACATCCAGACATATGGAGGTGATGAGCATGCATATTTAGATGAAGAGGTTTCATAACTAGGCAAAGATGAAATGAATGTAGAGGAAGGACATTCCATCTATGGGACTGTAGGAACTCATTAACCAAAAATTTCAATGAATGGAAATCCTATTCCTCATATGAGAATGCCAAGGGCTCAAACTATGGTAAATAATTTTTTTCCAGGAAAGCTTGATGAGAAAGATAACTAGAGCATTCAATAATGTTGCAAGACTTATGTACATGGAGTTGAAGATTTCTAATGATTTAGATGATACCAATGCTTTTACAAGTTGATTGAAGGCACTTAAGAAGCATTTTCAATTGGAAGAAATACCAAATAAATTAAGGGTACCTCTTGCTAAATCTATATTACATGGAGTTAAAGATTTCTAATGATTTAGATGATACCAATGCTTTTACAAGTTGGTTGAAGGCAGTTAAGAAGAATTTTCAATTTGAAGAAATACCAAATAAATTAAGGGTACCTCTTGCTGAATCTACATTAGAAGGTATGGCTTCTACTTTGTGGAAAAAGAGTTCCAAGATTATGAAAAATGAAATGGTCAAATCATCAGAGATTAGGATGTAATGAAATATAGGTTAAAAAAAATTTGAACAATCTCATTAGAGACAAGATACTATTATGAAATTGAAATTTCTAAGGCAATGTGACAAGGATGTCAAAGAATTCTACATCAAATTTGGTAATCTATTCCATTAAGCTAAGGTAAACTAGCAAGAGCATGAATAGGCTTTAGTCTTTTTAGGAGGTCTTAAAATGGTATATTAGTAGGACTTATCTTTTTATGAGACTTATGATTTGGCACTCAAGGCTAAGAAATAATTAAGTGAATTTGGAAATAGGAGAAAACTAAGTTATAAGGAGAAGGAGAAGGGATCTAAATTTGAAAAAGGATCCAAGTCTAAATCTAAAGACAAGGATGGCATCCATAAAGAAAAGTCTAAAAGTGATAATGAGAAGAAAAAAGCCAAGAATGACCAAAGCAAGGATCAAGGTAGTAGCTCATCAAAAATCTAGTGCTTCAAGTATGAAGAATGGGAACACAAGTAATAGAAATGTCCACTTCTCAAAGTAGCAAAGGGCAAAGATGTGAAAACCATGGAGGAGGAGGAGATATCAAGACAAGATCTTTAGAAAGGTAATCTTAATGCTTCAAAAGTTGAGAAAGTTTTTGAATTAAACTCTTGCACATTCATGGAAAATGTGAATAGAGGAGAACACCTTAATAGATGTTTGCCTAGTGGAGAATGGATTCATGTTTTGATTGATGGGGATGCCCAAGAAAATGTTATTTTCTCTAAGGTAGTTTCTAGATTAGGTTTGGTAACTAATCCTCATCCTATACGTTATAAAGTGCATTGGTTATCTAGAGATTTTTCCCAAGAGGTGAGGGAACAATGTACTTTGAAATTTAAAATTGGAGGTTTTCATGATATTATAAATTATGATGTGCTTGTAATATATTGTGTTGATTTAATTCTTGATAGACCTTGGAATCTTTATAATGATACTCAGTTTGATAGAGAAAGGAGTGTATGGAGTGTAGCAAGATCTGATGAAATTCATGAATTGATTTTAATGACAACTAAACAAGTGAGGCAACAAAGATCACTTAATGCTTTCTTAATCCTCCTAGGAGAGAGGGAATACATTAAGGAACATGATGAAATAGTTTTTGGGTTTTTTATTATAAAAATAATTTCTACTAAACATGATGATATGCAAGTTCAACTTCCTATAGGTATACTAGGCTTGAAGAAGAAATTGCTCAAGGTGTTCAAGGAGGAAAATGAAAGGTCTAGTAAAGTAGAGATAAATGAAAAAATAATTTTTCAAGAATATCTTATAAGGTAAAGGAGTTCTCAGTACTCAAAAGTTTCAAAAGAGGGAACAAAAAGTTTCATCAAAGGGACCAAGAGATCAGTATAATTCAAGATGGTGTATGGTTCTAATCAAGGAGATTTTCTACCACATAAGTCATTGAAGGTGAAAGATCAAGGTCAAAGGTGTGGAAAAAACTAAGGAACTTCTTTGAGAAGGATCAAGAGAATTACTATAAGATATGATACTTATTCTTGGACAATTTTTCTATACCTTGTGACAAGGAAAGGAAGATTTTATGCCAAGTTGAGCATATCTCATTGGAGAGAGATGAGTCTTCTAGATAAGAGGAGAAAACAAAGGAGTTGGAGACTTCTAGAAGGAATCTTGAAGCTTTAAGCTTTGATAAGATTAAATAGTCACATGTTGAAGATCTAGTTAAACCAAGGTTAGATAGGAGAAGCCATGAAGAGGTAAGTAAGTCTAAGATTTACCTTAAAGATGGTACTAATTTCTCTTATTTGAAAGCTATTATGTTAGATTCTAAATTTTTACTTTAGCTTGGTAGTAGTGATGAGCTTCAAGTGTAATGTCTATAGGCCCTCATTGACATGGCATCATCGATGGGACCCCATCAATGGGGCCCCATTTATGTGATATTGCCTCGTCAATGAGGTTGCATTGATGTAGAAATTACTATTTTGATAGGGCCTTGTCGACACAACCCTAGAGAAAAAACTATAAATACGAGCTTCCATCCATGTTTATGGGTATTTAAGTTATAGTAGTAGTAGAGCTCTTGCAGTTTATCTATTTGAAAGTTAGAATATTTTCCTCAAGTTCCCATAGTAGGAGTCATTGAGTGTATGAATCTTTATTCAAGCACTATTGTACTTGAACCACACAAGTGTGTATGGAAATAAAGATGAGCTTCTTGATAAACCTTGCAGCATTTTTGATAGCTTAAATGTTTTATTTATGAATTCATTATTTTTATTAAATATTTAATCAATTAAGCTAAATTAGAATTTAATCAATTAAGCTAAATAGGTTATGTATATAAGTACGATTGCTTCAAGTGTAAACACATATTCACTTGGTAATCCCAGCAACATTATTAACACCATTAGTGGGGACTCTATTTGTTGAACATGGGCTATCTAGGTTTGGTGGATATTATTAATATCTTTGAACAAACCCCAAGATCAACGTCATTCCCAAATAACATAACTACAAGAGCACACTGAAATTTTATTATTTGCAAAATGTCTTTTTCTCATAGGCGAAATGATACAAAACCACCAATTCCACAAGAGTGCAAAGTGATATATACTCATCCAAATGAGTATGTGCCTAATTTCACCTTCATCCTACATTACAATGAGCAACCGTGATGGCGTGATATGGAGAGCAACATTATATTGCCCCATGATCGATCTATGCCTAGGATGCTGCTTCAAACTCTAAAGAAGTTAGGCATCTTAGATCTTCAAGAGGAATATGTTATGAATGGTTATGACACTTGGGACTACTATTCCACTAACACACAAAGTAGGTGAGATTAATAACAAGAAAGGCATCATGAGGATGTTAAGGTAAAATGGTTTACTAATCCCTTATTCCTACTAAACTAAGATGACAATGAGAACCCTTCCTCTGAGGGCTCTCAACATAAAGATTCTCTAGCCTTTGTTATTGGTGATGACGGTGTGATCCTGAATCTACAGTCTACAACTCATAATTTAGGTTTAGGAAAAGATGGTAGTCAAAGTAAGGGGTTGAACAAACATTAAGATTATATGAAAAATAATGAACATGGTCATGATAACTAAAGGGGAGTTGGTAGACACCATGGTGGTGGTAATTCTCCTTCCTCTTCATCCTCTTCATTTGAATCTCTTTCTTCTTATTCTTTTGAGTTTGAGAGATGCTATAGAAGAAACAACTATGATGGATGTGAGCATCAAGGCAATAATACTAATTTCCATGCCCACAATAATCAAAGGGGTAATAGAGGACATTATCAGTGACAACAAAATACTGATGATGATGAGCCTTTGTTAGCAACTCGAAGCATGCTTAGCATTGCAGAGATAGTTAAGATCCCAACTAGACATATGAAGGGTAGTTAGATCAAGTGCTTAGACATGAACACTATCCCACGATTGGAGGGGAATATAACTGTGATCCATAGACACATTTACAAGCTTTCCATGATGTCGATTCCTTACAAAACATTGAAAATGATTGGTAAAAACTCTAACTCTTCCCTAGGATACTTATCAAGGAAGCTAAAAGCTGGTACCAGTCCTTAGAAGTGGAATCGATTCATAGATGGAGTACCATGTTAGAGCTATTTAATGACAAATATCAGATGTACTCTAGAGTTTCCAACCTGAGAAGACAAATCCAAGGCTAGAAACAGGGAACACATGAACCCTTGGATGCTACCATGGATAGATACTATTCTCTCTTACATCAATGCCTTAGCTATGGTTATTCTTAGAGGGAAAAACTTTGCCACATCATAAATGGGCTTAGAGTAGAAAATAGAAGAGCTCTTGATGTTTATACCCAAGGGAGATTATCCAAACTAAGAGCTCATTGGATCCAAAGGTTAATATAAGTAGGTAGTAAATGAAGAAGATGAGTTGTAAGAAAGGGAAAGTGTAGAAGAATATAATAGGGATCCTTCAATCAAGAAATGGGAGGTTAGATTCTGTGACAAGGAGAAGTCACCACTCGATGAAGTGGTGAACAAGAAAACTTTTTCCATCAAAAAATCTATTTCTAATATTTCGACAAAGGTTGACAAATTATGGAACTCTTTAGATGAAAAATTCCAAACTACTATGAAAATTTTTGAAGAATTGAAAGAAAAAAATAATGATTGTAACTGTAAGAGGTAAAAAGAAGTTGAACATGCCTACCAGAGAGGTAAGGGAAAAGTTGCCACAATAGAAAAAGTTGTAGAGATAGACTTTGATAATGATGTTGGTTGTGACATTTTTCAATATGAACATCCTAAGGGATGTTGCCCTATGATGTCACACTTATAAGAGTCTAGGGTGTACACATTGAATCCTTGACTAACATTGAGGTAAGAACCCAAATGATTACCTTATCCTCAAGGCAATTCAAGGTAGTTCCACACTATCCAAGTGGAGCTATGCCAGAACCATGTGAATAATATCAATAGTGGCACCAACAATAGTCATGGGGAATGCCACCACCAACATAGCAGTACCCTTATAGGCTACCAAATCCATATGGGTATGATGTTCAACAACCCATCTCCCCAAGAAATTCTACCAACTACGCATCATTCCAAAATGACTATTACCCTCTAAATTATCATCAAACTCATTCACCATCTACTTGAGGGAAGAACCCATATCCATATCACCCTCCACATTGATCTACATACATCCCTTCACCCTTAACCCAATTATCTCTCTCCATACATGTAGGATGAAATTTCACCACATTTACAATAACAAAATGCTACGAGGGTTGTACATTCACAACTAGCTTTCCAACCAAGTGGTTCGAATAATTGATCTAGAAAATGACCTTTTTTTGACCCAAAAATCCTTCCAAAACCTCAAAACCTAATGCTATTGGTTGCCCTGTATCTTCAACACCCTCCTCCTATGTATCAACTACATTCAAGTACCCTTCAAACCAAACACTACCTCAAATTCGCACTGTAATGTTAACTCATGCTATTTCTAATTGGATCAAGGCTAGCAATCTTCCCATGAAAAGATATGACCTAAGAAGTCCTCTTATCTGCTTACAAATCATTGGATATGAGCTATCCAAGGCTCTTCTTAATTTTGGTTCTGGTACCAATCTCATCTGCCATGACATGTACAAAGCCTAAAATCTATCACCTCTCAAGAACAACAACATCTGTTTAGAATTAGCAAATTAATTAATCAATATCCCTTTCGGATTAGTGGAGGACATTATAACCACAATTTGCTGGTAATCCTACCTTGCTAATTTTTTAGTAATCAAGATAGAAAATTGCAAAGGAAACTTCCCCATCATTATGGAAAGGGCATCGTTAAGCACAATAGATGCATGAATGGGCATAAGGGACCTCTCCTTGGAAATATCCAAGGAAAACGAATTTGAAAGGTTAAAGAAGTAGGATTTTCCATGCATCACGTATAGTGATAACGAGTCCAATTACATGTATAAAATCTAGTCCATTAAGAGTACATTCATTAAAGCATGCATTTAGTTTGCAAATGAGATACATATCCAATGGTGCCTATACACAGTAGACACAAAACAAGAGGGCACCCAATGGATAACAACTGACTTTTATAGTAGCACATTATGCATGGAACCTACTAAGAGCTTGACATGTGCCTATGTCAAAGGCATGGATGAACTTGAGCAAGTTCATCACCAACTATCTGATGATGAAGATGACGATACCTATTGGGAAGAGTTGGAAATCCTTGAAAATTTTAAATAGAAGCCCCTAGAGTTAAAACTCTATCGGTTGGCATGGAGTATGCATTTCTAAACAATGGCAAGCTAATTATAATTAATGCAAATCTTGCTCCTGAACAAAAAGATAAGTTGTTGTAGGTTGTCAACAAATGGCCAACAAGCTTTGCTTGGTCATATCCCGAACTAATAGGAATTGATCTAAGGATATGCCAGCATCACATCTACACCAACTTGGCCATGAAGCCAAGAAGGTAGCTACAAAGGTGACTAAACCCCAAATTGAAGTAGATCATCAAAGAGGAAATAGAACAACTCCTTAATGTGGGGTTCATCTATCCCATTGTGGATAGCAAGTAGATTAGCCCACTTGTAATGTTGCCAAAGAAAGGTGGCAACTGGAAAGTCTATATTGACTTTAGGCTATTGAACATGGCAACATTTAAAGATTATTTTTGATTGCCATTTGTGGACTAAGTGTTAGATACCATCTCTAGGCATTGCCATTATAGCTTCTTGGATGGTTATAGTGGGTATAACCAAATCTAAATTACACCAAAAGATTAGATTAAGACCACATTCACAAGTCCTTGGAAGACTTTTACATATTTTAAGATGCCATTTGGTCTATGTAATGCCCCTGCAACATTTCAATGCCTAGTCCTTAGTATTTTTCAATAACATATTAGTAGTGGGGTAGAAGTCTTTATGGATGACTTCTCTACCTATGGGGCTACATTTGAGCAAGCCATGCATCACCTTGAGCAAGTACTAAAAAGATGTGTTAAAACAAATCTCAGCCTTGATTAGCAGAAAAGCCATTTAATGGTATAGGAAGGCATAGTACTAGGATACAGAATTACTTAGGTAGGGATTGAGATGGACCCAAAAAAATAAGGGATCCAAGGAATCACACATCAAAAAGAGATAGTTAAAGATATCTGATCATTCCTTGGACATACTAGCTATTACTAGCAATTTATAGAGAATTTCTCTAAGATCGCAAAGTTGTTGGTCAAGCTTACAAAGAAGGATGCTTTGTTCATCTAGACTAAGGAATGTGAACATGCATTCTAACAATTAAAAGATAAACTTGTAGAAACTCCAATTCTAGTCTAGACCATTTCACATAATGATAGATGCATCTAATTATGCCTTGGGAGCCATTGTTACATAGTGGGATGATAAAAAACATCCATATTACATCCACTAAATGAGTTGAAGCATTCTGGGTGCACAATTAAATTACACCACAACTAAGAAAGAATTAATGGAAATGGTGTATGCTCTTGAAACGTTTAGGCACATAGTGCCATCTGCTTCCTAATGAACAAGTCAATAGTGAGCCCTCATATCATATAGTGGCTCGTGATCTTGTAGGAATTAAATTTCAAAATGATAGATTGGAAAGGGATTGAGAATGTGGTTGCTAGCCACCTCTCTTGGTTAACATGAGATAATAAATAGGAGGAGAGTCTACTCTCTAATCAATTTCCTGACAAACACCTCTTTACAGAAGCAATCAATGACCAAGTGCTCACTGATCTAAAATGATATAATGGCATCCTCACTTACCTTCTCACTCAAGAGATTCCACAAGATCTAGACTTTAGGATGAAACAACAGTTTCTTCATTGGGAAAAGTACCTTATGGAAATCAAAGGACACCTTTACAAGGTGTGTGCTGATGGCCTAGTTTATTGGTGTGTCCCTGATCTGGATCAATTGCACATTCTCTAGGATGCTCATGAAGGATTTTGTGGAGGCCACTATGTAAAGAGATGTATAGCCATAAAAATCCTAATGGTAGGATACTATTAGCCTACAATCTTTAGGGATGCCCACCAATTTGTTCGATCTTGTAAACATTATAAACAAGATGGTGGGATGACTACTCAAATGAAGGGTCCTCAATAGTGGATTTAGCCACTAGAGCCCTTTAATATATAGGGCATTGAAACACCACTAATCTTGGGCTCCTACGACGTAAAATGTTTTTTCTAAGTGTCAAAACTTGGGCAAAAAGTTTTCTAAGTCTGATGTTACACTGTGCAGCATAGACAACGTAGCATCCTGGAAGTCCTAATGTTTCCAAAATTTTTCCTACATTTGCTTGCTATATTCCTTAGTACAATTAGCGTAAGACCCATTTTTAAGGCTAGTTTGCACAAATGTCAAGCTGGAAGTGGTAAAAAGGGCATTGAGGATGGACTCAATAGTTTGGAAAATTTTCTATCTTCCTAGCCATCAAGTTTGCTATGCTCTCCAACTTGTCCAACTTGACACATGTCTCGGTTGATAGTCCACCCAGGTGCCAGGCTAGGAGTTGTTAAAGATGCTCTAGATGGATGAAATAGTTTGGCAAATTTTCTATCTTTTAGGCTTGTTATGCTCTACTATGTTGCATAGCATAGTAGACCATAGCATAGGTTTCAGGACTTAAATTTTCCTAAGTGTTAAACCAGACATGGAAGGTGCGTTTGGAAATTTTTCAACTTTCGGGGCTACCTGTCTTACTTCATCCTTGGAGTGTGATTAGGTTCCCATGGAAAACATTACAAGTTTTGTCAAAATTCAGCCAAAAATTAGTGTTGCGAGTAGAGGTTCTAAAATCAAAATTGTCTATGTACAGAATGAGGAGGTATCAGCTCATTCTAACATGGAAGATGTACTTTCTGGTTACTAAAGTTTCTTGTCTTGCCACATCCCAGAGTGGCATTTTCTATCTTAATAAAATTTAAGGGAAAATAGGTGCTATTCTCTATTACGTTGTGCAGCGTAGACAGTGTAATAGGCCAAAATTGCAAAAATTTTCTATGTGTTCGCACTACGCTTCATCACACTAGGCAATGTAGACAATGTAACACTTGGAAAATGCTTCTAAATGCCTCCAAAAGCTTCAAAAACTTAGCATTGACCTTCATTTTAGCTCTAGCATCTCTCAAGTGGCCAAGATCAGTAGTTTGCTTTGTTTTTTTTACCCCTCCAAAAAATTTTCTCTATGGTTGACCCTACTTGGAAGAGGAGGGAAGAGGTAGTCCTAGAGCATAGGCTCCAAGTTTCATTTGTTTTGGGCATCTTGCAGGTACATGATAGTCTTTTAGACTTTGGCACATATAGGTTGGGTAGTATGGTAATAGTTTGGTAGATTTTCAATTTCTGTTCCTATCCTATAGAGCGTAGTGTCATTGAGCTTGACATTTTGAGCATAGCATGCTAGCATGACTTGTTGATGCACATTCGTGCTTTGTGAGACCTAGGATGCATGGCATCCAACCCACATCTTCTGACAACCCTGGCTCTATAATACCCTAGTAATCAGAATTCTAAGGGTTGGCTATTGCAGTTGGCTTTGGCAAAAGATTAGAAAATAAAACATTGATGAGTTGCAAATCTCAGCATTAGAGCACTTCACAGCACCTGCTTCACTCCCACACTTGAGCATGACACTTGCACCTCACCTTGCACACTGTGATAACTGTCAGTCCAGTAAGCTTCAAATCCCTTGCATCTATCAACACCATGTTTGCAATGTCCTAAGGACTATGACCATATTGCCTTGCTACCCCATTGTGCCTATTTGACACTGCATGTCGATTGTACACATCATTTAATCAAAAGTCACACTTTCCTAATCTTGGGGTGGCTCATTTTCTCACCTAAACACATTCCATTTTTCCTGTAGCATATATTTCAAATTGTTAGCATGTTCATTTATTTCTATTGTCAATATGCATTAAGACACTCATGTCAATGCACTCTCATTGTTATACATGTTATGCTCTTTGCTTGTTCTGACTCCCGCGCTTGATGCTCTAAAAATGCCATTAGACACCACATAAGTCCCTATCTGATCAACCAGATCATTCAGGGTGCCCCAACTCTATTTTCTCTAGCACAGCCCTCCCACAGACTTGGGGTTAGGCTATACATCTAACAATCTCTTAGTGTTCCAGCCACCAACATTTTCATACACTATAGTTTTTTTGCGCTAGAAGAAGGGCTTGAACCTTTGTGTTCATTTTATGTGCCACGGGTAGTCCCGTGTGCTTTCTATACCTCTACCACTAGCAATAGCCTAGCATAAATGTAAAATCCCTATAGACTTGCTACGAAATTAGCTAGATCATAGGCCAGTTTAGGAGTTGTTTACATTTTGATCGGTGCAGATTGGTCCTGGTTGACAGTTCCCCTACAACCCTATAGGACAAAAAGCCAAAAACTATACTGTGTCAAGCTTTATGTTCCATGTAGCATGACATGGATAGTGTGAAAACCCTATCAATGTGATAATCTCACCTAGTGTAATGAGTGTAACAACACAAACTACTATTTTTTCAGCATTTTCATACTTTGCTATTTTTGGCCTATTTTCTATGCAGCTTACCTATTTAAGCATTTTAGCTCAAAATTTACTATATTTCACCATTTCTCACAAGTTTCTTTACTTCTTATGTCCTTTTTGACATAGTAAAAATGAATCCACCTAGCACCTCAGCTACCACCTTGAGCTTGGAGATAGCTCATCCCTTGCAACATGTGATGGATCTTGAGTGACCACTTAGCCCAGCACACCCATAACGATAGTCTCTTTGACTGCAACATCAATTTCCCAAACACATGGCACGTGATGAGGATCAGTACAACTTATTATATGCAAAGATTCAAGCAGGCCTACTATTGGACCACCAGGAATTTGAAGAAAAGTGCAATTTTGAAATCATCCACCGGAATGAAAGGGAGTTCCTTCCTACTCCAGATGCCATCATACCACTCACTAAAACATTCCAATGGATATTAAACCAACATATTTTATTGAGTGGGTCAAAACAGCAAGACACAATGTCTCACTATGAAGAGCTCCTCCATGATGGGCAAGAGGAGTTTGAATCCCATTTCGAAGGTGGTGGCCCGCTCTACACCATAGCCTCATAGTCCACCTCTATGTTCCTTTCACACCAGTCACAATCCTCCACCTCTTTTACGATAGCTATGACACTTCCTCAGCCCAAACCTTCCTTGGTGGTAGGTAGCCATTAAATGTTATCAATGTAATAGCATGTAGGGCCTTTGGCCTCCTTTCCCTTTATTATTCCTTCATAGTCCATCCAATTTTCGTATCCAACGTCTATGATGCCTATGTTACCTTATGTACATACTATGCCTACATCGCAACCACAAATAGGCCCTATTTCAATTACTTCCTCTACGCTAATTCCATCGCTAGTAGTAAATCTGACCTCAACTACATGGTGAGCAGCAACGTCCTTCCCTATTGTCCAATTTTCTCAGATGCCATAATATATGCATCCCCAAGTGTATCAAGCTTCACATGTGGTGCAACCAACTACGGGGAAGGTAATCATTCCCATAGCACCACCAATGATGGTTGCTTAGGCAACACCACCAATGGAAGCTACTACGACAATAGCCCTAATGGGAATGGTAGCTACACCAACAACACCACCAATGATGGCTACTCTAATGGTGCCATCAATAGTCCAACTAATGCAACCTTCTGTAACACCTCCGAGTCTAGACCAAACCTTTCAGCTTATTCAAACCCTCACTAATGAAGTCAAGTGGCTTAAAGCTACTAGCTTAGAAATATTCTATGTAATGGACTTTTATCAGGATTATCATATTAGCCCCATCATGTCTCCGCCCATGTTACCTCCCAAAATTTAGCTCCCTCAATTTACAAAATACAATGGAGAGGATGGTCCCAATGCCCACCTAGTTACTTTTTGATTTGAGTCCCTATTACTGCAACCATGGCCACATGTAATTATTCATGTTTTCACCATGTCCTTGACTAGCAAAGCTTTAGATTGGTATCACGTGCTTCCTTGCATCTCTATTTCAACTCTGGAAGAATTGTTGAGTCAACTTGTAACTAGCTTCAAGAATGGTAGCTAGAAGCCACCTTAGACCAACTTATGAATGTCAAACAAAAAGCATTAGAACCTGTCTAGAAATTCATACAATGTTGGAGTGCTACCTTAAATGAGATCCATGAGCTGATTGCTGAAGCCCATCTACTAGCTATTTTTAAGGGTGCTATAAATGACTTCATCAAATCCAAGCTATACTATTTAGCATCACATTTCCTTAGCCAGGTCTTTGCTCAGACAAAAAGCATACAAGATGCAGCTGAGGCTAGCAAAGACCCTACTTACATAACTTACAAGAATGCACATGCAAAGAAAGGTAAAGAAAAGGGAAAGGCCACTACAATCACTGTGGCTGTAGTGGTGGGTGAAGCCAAAAATAATAACAACAAATAGGCAGCTAAGGCACCTAAGACCTTGGCCACCACTAGAAAAACATCGAGCTCTAGTAATGTGAAGATCAACCAATCCATAACGTCAACAGCCATAATGTAAACTTCATCAAGGACGGACTTTGAGCATAAGGATCACTCCAAATGCATCCTCTGTTGATTAAGCCATCAAAGCTTCTAGACCAATTACTTAGTGCTGGGTGCATTCAATATAAGCAAATGTTTGAAGATGCTTGTAGGCATCACAAGAGGTATTGTGAGATCCTTTGGGACCCCTCTATAGCTATGCCCAATGAGCCTCAAGTACCTGAGAATTTTAGGTTGGATCAATTTTGCAACTACCACCAATTGTGTGGCCATGACACAAATTTTTTCTTAGCATTAAAAGATGACATTCAATGTATGATTGATTAGGGTAAGTTGATCCTTGACCTGCTAAATACTAGCAATGCAAGATACACCATTAACACTATTAGCGTTGATGACAACATAGAGTCAACACATGAACCATTTGTGGTTCATGTACCTTCTCGAGGTGTCGAAGCTTCAATCTCACCTAGGCCATAGGCCCCTTTTGTCATTAAGGTATCACCATAAAGGCCCATCACATCCTTCATAGATAGGACTCCCCAACATGCTACTGCTACAACTCAGGCACCCTTTGTTATAAAGGTGTCAAAACATATAGACTTCCCATCTATCCAAAGTCTAGTGGTGGGAACTACATCACAACCTTCTCACCCAAGGAGGCATGATGAACTCCTAGTAGATAAGATGACTAGGGAATGCACTGTACTAGGCCCCCCTAAGCCTATCCCTTTGTTGGTAGTTCCTATGGCCTTATCATCGAAAGCCACCTGCATATACACATGTGCACAACAACCAACCCCTAAGGCTTAAAATCCCATAGCTCAACCAAGAGCCTTGTCTCCTCCCCCTGGGAAATCTATCTTTTAGGATGTATAGAGGAAAAAAAACCACCAAACACCCTGATAGTGAACAATATTTCTTAAATGCATTCACACAAGTTAGACAGGCTTTAAAATAGAAAAATACAACTTTAAGTTTGTACAATTTAATAATGACTTATACGACACATTGTGAGGCTTTAATTCACATGTTGGCATCTATTATTATTAAGGAAGATATGCCAGCAGAGGAAAGAGCCATCCATGTTTTCATGCTACCACCTATGGCTAAAAAGCCATGATCAATCCCTTTAACTTTTCATGATGAAGCGATTAAAGCTGATCCCAAAAGGGGTCAAGTAACTATTGCCCCTATGTTTATAACAACTTGTGTAGATCAATACAAGATTCGTAGGATGCATGTTGATGATGGGGCTGCAAACAACATAATTTCATTCCCTGTTGTCAACAAGTTGGGCCTAGTGGATCAAATTAGGCCCACAACAACTTCTTATTTGAAGTCATTCAACGGGGCACACATCGTGGTCAAGGGAACCATCACTATCGATTTCGTGGCAAGGGATTAGTTTCCCACTAATGCAAAATTCATCATGGTAGGAGAGATGCATGGATTTAATTTAATTTTAGGACAATCTTGGTTAGCCCAATTAAGGGTTGTCTCTTCACCAATACACCAAGAGATCCACCTACCCTATGCAGGTGGAGAGGTGATGGATCTTTGCTAACAATATAGCCCCCTGGGCCATCAACAATATAGATACAGAGCAAGGGTCGGAGATGGAAGTCTTCAAAGATGCATTACCTATTTTCAATACAACCCAACATTGTTCAACAAGCAAACCAAGAAAAACTAATCATTTGCACAAGGAAACTACATGGGTAAAGTTACCTTTTTCAGCAGTAGATGATAGTTTGGAAGAGTATCACACTAAGTCTACTAGGCCATATGCCTCACCTAACCCACATCAGGTTAGGAAACAATTACATGATTAGGGCATGTTCCCACTTTACTCTTTTAATTCTTTTGTCCTTACCATTATTGCTTGTACAGTTTTGATTTTGTGTTATGTTCACATTTCATGTTAATTATATTACCACAACCTAGAAAAACCTTAAACTATCACATGGCCCACCAAGGCCTAAAACTGGAAACCCACTTTCTATTGCCACTACAGCTACAACCCAAAATGACCTTAAACTAGCTATGGCCTAAAATGGCCTTAAACTAGCTATGACCTGTAATGGCCTTAAACTAGCTATGGCCCGCAATGGCCTTAAACTATCGCATGGCCCGAAATGGCCTTAACTATAGCATGGCCTAAAAAGGCCTTCAACTTCAATTACAAGTACATCAACAAAAATGCTAGGCAAAAGAAATAAGACAAGCATCATACTTTTTATTAAATGGTAAATGCAATGTCTAGCACAAGGTTATGTTCACATTCAAAGTTACAATATTGCCCGAAAATGGGGTTACATCTCAAAAATTTTAAAACATCAATGTATAGACTACAACTTCTCTCCTCTATCTTTATCTACCACCCCGCTAGGTCCTGCATATTCGTCTAGATCTTACACAAGCTAAGGACAAAACAATAAATTGATGGGAAAGCAAGAAAACATATGAGGCTATCATGAAACAAATTGTAACAAAGTAGACTTAACCAACCTAAGATGGGCCCACATCCATTTTTGATGGTATTCTATTAAGGCTAGACTCCAAGCACCAGAGAATTTCTCCCTTAGTCAAATTAGCCCAATCTTCCTCCCCTAAATCAATGCCTACTAAGATCTTCCATTTCTCCATAGTTGTCCATGTGGATGGCCCTAAAGAAAATGTAGCAGAGATGGCCTTCCCAGAAGGCATGCTCATTTCCCTCTTCGGGGATTCATTAATCACTAAATGCTTCACAAATCTATTATAGGCCTAGGTAGCACCAATTAGGTCAAGGAATAAGTCACAACCTCGATGTTCTATAGACTCATCTTTGTACTTTTGGTGGTAAGCAACACATTCCATTTTGTACATATTCTTATGATTCTTTTGTGCTTGGCCCCATTCATATATCTTGGTGCTATAATCTTTCCAATCTTGTTTCTTTTGAGCCAAGAGATGCATTTGTAGGGATTGTTCAATCACTTCACATGTGGTTTCATTTTTACCCCTCATGGTTGACCAATATCTGGCATAATCAATAACGGTTGTACGCCAGTTGCCATCTAAGTTATCATAGGCCATTAAGAATTTGTTTCACAACCGTAGGTCTTCCAGTTTAGTGGCTTGAAATGCCTTTTCTTTTTCAAGTTTTTGGACTTGCTTCCAGAGGTCTTCATTGATGCGCTTGTGCTCCCACAATGATCCTGTTGAGTGTAACACACATTTGCTAGCCTTATCATATATATGATGAGGCACCTTTGTTATCTCTAAAGGGAGTTCAGGCATAGCTTCAACTTCAACTATCCTTCTTGGGTGCCATTTAAGTCATGAAGCTATTATACCAAAAATAATAAAATGTTAGTCATAAGGCTGTAAAAAAAGTGAAACAACATAAAAAGTGAATGCAATAGTCCAAATGCACCTATCTTAGGATAGATTTGTTTTAGATGATTGATCATATCATCTACTATGCCTTTCATAAAAGCAAACTTATTTGGGGTTTCTACCCACAGTTGTAGGCAAAAAGTGGACGAAGATTCAGGGCCTCTAATGGAAGTAGCTCCTACTATGCAATAAAACATTTTAGCATGATAAAAAGAGAGAAAAAGAGAGGAAAACAACAATAAAAAGAGAAGTGGACAAGAGGAAAGAGGGAAAGCAAGATCATAACATAAATGGTGGTTCAAAGCTCCTACCTAGCAAACCCTCAAGGGTGAAAGCAGGGGAATCACCCATCTACATACTATCAAACAAACTAGCAAACTCACTATCCTTGAAATGCAGCCCTTCTTCTTCGAGCTGCCTTAAGAGTGTGGTGGTTTCCTTAGCTATCATATGTTACTTAGGCTATGGGACACTTTCTGCGAAAGGCTCCTTTTCTACTAGGATTTCCTCTTCTGCAGCAGGGGCCTCTTCTTTTGTAGCAGGGGCCTCCTCTTCTACAACAGGGGCCTCCTTGCCAGTAGCAGAGACCTCTTCCTCATCTATCATGCATAAGCTAGGGTTAGAGCATAGGTCCAACATATATATATATATAAAGGGAAGGAAGAAATAGGCTAGCTAAAGCATATGCACCAACAAAATCAGACCACACATTGCGAACTCTGATGCATAGCCTTTTACCCCTTGTTTCAATCGAGTGTAAGGGTTCCTCCACAGGATGAGGCTTTTTAATTTGCAACTTTGCTTTCACCATCTCCACAATGAGACTTGCACCCCTCATTGCATTGCCTATGTTGGTAGGGTAAGCCTCTCCAAGGCTATCATGTACATGGAAGGATGATCCTGCCCAAACCTTGGTCATCATGGAAAAAGACTTCCCAATACCTTCCAGAGGGTCCTAAAATTGAGTGGTGTGGAATATGTGGCGAATCCATGGATTGGATAGTTGGGTATGATCTTGTACCACCCACATCCCATTCTCTTGAACCACCAAAAATTCTACAAACCTATACAAACATGCTATAAAAAATGCAAGGTGCACATGAGAACGTGCCTCTAGTTTGTTATGCAGCTTGATCATCTTAGCTTGTAAGCCATTTGCAAGATATTTAGCCCAATTGTACTACGTCCCATCTTCCATGATGTCTCTCATAATCCAGGCTTGCTCTACCCAAAGAACTTTTCCTTGGGAGATTAGTTTAGGAAAAGTGAAAGCTCAGAAAATAGGGTATATGTCCTTGGCCACCTCTAATTTAACTTTTTTCATATAAATGCCCCTGCAATGCTTATAAGTGCCTAGCCATTCTTTGATGTTCCCTTGGTGGTTTAGATCCTTGCTGGTCTTTTTGCCTATGGGTAAACCATCAGAGGTGACAATAAAGAAATTTGAAAAGAGATCATCAGTGATCTCAAAGACCACTCACATGTTATGAACATGTGTGCAAAAATGGTCAGTGTTTTCCATAAAGGAATCAATGAGGGCAATCATTTTCACTGCTGAGATGCTTAGGTTCATAGCCAAAAAGAGGTCCATAAGCCTATCCTCTTGAACATTTTGGACAATGGTTCCTGAGGCTGCATTGCATAACCAACGCTGTGACTCCTCTAATTTTCCATATTTAAAGAGAAGGTTAGCCTCACTATGCCCTGAGGTAATCATGGTGACCTCTTGGGACTTGGTTGCTATTGTGATAGGAAAAAATAGAGTCAGTTGGATAATAGAAAAATAAAAAATCATCAAGAATACATGAAAATAAACACATAGCATAAATTTCTTGGCACAAAAAGTGTAGGGAATGGTGGTATTTGAACAAACACTTCTTCCACAGTGGGTACCGGTAGGATGTCCACTCCCCATCTAACCACCCAAGTTCCTAGCACTATGCGTAAGATTTAGAGTACTTTGTCAGGTAAGTCCTCATGTCCACCCTAGCTACTCTATGACACCAACCCATATGTTCTTTGTAGATGAGAACTCTCATAGGTCTGTTTGGACCAGGGCTAATGCCCCCTCTCTATCATGGAGGTCATCCTTATCAATCATGAATCTGGCAATAGTAAAACAATAATAAGCATTCCAAATCATACACGGAAAGCAAAATGAAATTTTCATTATCCCAATAAGGCTTACCCTCTAGCACAATAGACAGTTCTAAATGGATTTTGAAAGGTTGTGCCCATATGGTGTGTGATGAACAAAGTATTATATTTATGATAGCATTTGAATTTAGGCATTTCCCAAATCCAATACAAGGGTCTTAGACCTTTCGGGTGCTGACTCGAGCTCCTTTTCCTTTGGCCCTCAAAAATTTTATCTATCATGAATTTCAAAATGCCTTCGTTTGCCCCAGGTAATAAGGTCTCAACTAGGATACCTACTACTTCAGCAGACAAGTGTGACCACATCATGATGCTAAAGTGGTGAAGCAGGAATTCCAAGAACTCTTGTACACCCTCTTAGAACCAAATCGCCTAGTCTCCTACACGTGCATGTGGTGCAGGCGCATTGGGCACAGGGGTGCTTATATAGCATAAGACCCCTACAAGCTCAACCATGATAAGGACTGGCTTTAGCATGACCCTACATTGTCACATTGAAAGTGTTAGAAAAAAAGAAAAAAGGGGCAAAAAAAACACCAAAGGTAGTTGACAAATGACAAAAAAAAAAACTTTCTTTTCTCTCTAAAAATTCTTCTAAGTGTTGGTCATGCTCCTATGGAGCATGATAATTTGGAAACAAAATTTTTTTTAAGTGTTGGTCAGACTCCTGTAGAGTTTGACAATTTTGAAGCAAAATTTTTTCTAAGTGTTGGTTACGCTCCCATAGAGTGTAATAGTTCTAGAGTCAAAATTTTTCTAAGTATTTTTCATGTTCCATGGAGTGTAATAACCATAAGACAAATAATCAAACAAATTTTGTTCAAGTATTTTTCACACCCCTTTGGCATCCTACGTAGCATAGTAACTACATCTTGTGTAGTGTAGCAACTATCCCACATGGCATAGCAATCGTGTCCCATGTAGCGTAGCAACTGCACTTAACTATAAAAATGAATGAAGTCTAAGCCATGCTCCTAAGGAGCATAGCAATGGAAGCATGTAACCATTTTTCAACTTGCCAATTATGCTATCAGGGATGCCACAGAGCCTGAGAGCTGACATGGGACACCTACAAAACCCTTGCCCTACTCTACCACGTGGAACACACAAAAAACCTATCACACGATGTGAAACAGGTAGTCTCAAAATCCTTCCTCATGCATTACACTACACAGGATGCCCACAATGGACACAAAAAAATCCTTGTCTTAGCCTACCTTGTCCAAAACGTAGAGGCCTATGATGAAACCCTTCCCATTACTGCAGTGTAGAATGAGAGAGAGAAGGGAAAAATTGTGCATGCAAGTTCCAAGATGATAGTAGTGGGAGCCATAGCGTAGTGATCAAGACAATGGCAGTGGCAGCCATGGCCCAGTGACCACAGCGACCATGACAGCCAAGGCATGTCAGCAACAGTGAAGATGGTGACAACAATGGTCCTCACTTAGAAAGAAAAAAAAACAAACACAACACATGGGGAGGTAGCGTAATAGCCTACTTGGCAGATGGTTCCTCTGGATGTTCTCTAATGCGTGTCCTAGGGAGACATCATAGGGTGCACTCATCTTCATCCATATTGGCAAGGCCCAGGTGTCTACGCTTACTTTTGCATGCCATTGATTCAATGTCAAGCTCCGGTCTTCATTGTTACACTCTACTCTAGACCACACTACACTCTAGACTGTTAGCTTCAATGATGAAAATGATAGGCTTACCATGGGTAAACCCCTATTTATACCCCTTAGGGTTATATGAAACATCATCCTTCTGGGATGTTTCGTGTCCCATGCATAACGTGGGATGCTTTATGTCTCGCAAGTAACATAGGATGTTCTATGTTCCATGTGTAATGTGGAACATCCCACATCCTGTGTAGCGTAACACATAAATTTTCTCAAAAAGAAAAATTTACAAATTTTTTGCCTATCCAAGGAACATTTAACTCAACCCCACACTCCAAACCTTTTATGTTTAGCTTATGCTTTATACTTTATGCACATTAATGGTTTGTTAAGACCTTAAAATGGCAATTTTGAAATTTTATTTACACCTCACGCATAGTGATGGTCCGCTAAGACCTTAAACTGGCAGCTTTGAAATTTTGTTTATACTAAATGCATAGTGATGATCCACTAACACCTTAAAGTAGAAATTTTGAGATATTGCATAGTTACTTTATATGAATTTCATTTCATTTTGATTTATTAGATAGGTACCACTTGATCCTTCTTTGGTTTTTGGTCATTTTGTAGGATTGTTTGGGAAAATGAGTACACACGAGGATCTTTGTTTGCCTTTAATCTTGACTGCACCCCATGGAGGACTCATGAGATGCATGAACATAGAGCTGGTGAACTCTGAATTACCTCCTCCTAACCTCAACATAGCATCCTTAGAAACATCACTAGATTGGCCAAAACATCTAGTTTAGACCCTAGACTTAGAAGCCAGTGACTTAACTGAGGACCCATTCATAGAAATCCTTGTGATGACATGCAAAGGTGAGGTAAGAACATTGAAACTTAGCTCTTTATTAGAGCCACAAATCCAGCAAAATATCTCTAGAGTCATCAACGATAATGTCAAAGTGTTTGCATGGTCTTATGAAGATATGTCAAGCTTAGACCCATGCATAATACAACACAACATTATCTTAGATCCACATGTCAAGGTAGTCAAACAAAAAGCTCGTAAAATTAAGCTAGAAATTGCATTAGTTGTATGCAATGAAATTACTAAACTCTACCAAGCTGGGTTCATCCGTGCAGTTGATTATGTAGATTGGGTATTAAACATCATGGTTGTCCCTAAGAAAATTTGGGGTATATGCATCTGCATAGACTTTCGAGATTTAACAAGGCAACCATCAAGGATGATTCCCATTGCCTAGTATCGACCAAGTTGTCAATACTACAGTTGGCCATGCCTTATTATCCTTCATGGATGGGTTCTCGGGGTAAACCAAATCCGTATAAACCTAGAACATCAACTTGCTACCACCTTCATGACCCCTTAGAAAATGTTTTGTTATATGATTATGCTATTTGGGCTAAAAAATGCTGGAGCAACATACCAATGTGCGATGACCTATATTTTTAGCAATTATCTTTTAGAATGGCTAAATGACTATGTGGACAATATAACAATCAAATCCAAGAAAGCTCCTGATCACGCGAATGACTTGAACCTAGTCCTTCAATGCTGTTATAGGCATGACCTTTGTCTCAATCCCAAAAAGTGCATCTTCAGCATAAAAACTAGATGCATGTTAGGCTTCATAGTATCAGAAGCAGGAATACACATAGACCCATACAAAGTTAAGGCCATTTTCAACTTAGCACCACCCACAAATCTTAAAGAGCTATGTAGATTGCAAGGTAGCGTACAATTCATATGAAGGTTTATCATGAGATTGACTAATAAGTTACACCCAATGAAACACCTACTTAAAAAAGGAGTCAACTTTGAGTGGATGAACCAATGCAAAGAAACATTTGATAACTTGAAAAAGGAGCTTGGTCATCTCCCTACCATTTATCCTTCACAAAGAGATAAGCCTTTCTACATTTACCTTGCAACTTCAGATACGTCCATTGTTATCTTGCTCTTTCAAAAGAGAGACAATGGTTCTAAAATTCCTATTTACTACCTATGTCATGTGCTAATAGCTTACAAGGCAAAATACAATGATGTGGAGAAAAATGTTTTTGCCTTAGTGTTTGCACTCAAAAAATAGAGATACTACCTATTTCGTAGCCAGGTCAATATGATTTGCAAAAGTAATATACGTAGGGCCATTACAACCAACATATATGAAAGTAGTAGAATAGCCAGATGGAAAGAAATAACCATGGAATTTGACCTGTATTACGTAGCATAGTCATCCACAAAGGGTCAAGAAATAGCCATGCAACTTATGGCCTCACCTACAAATGACCAAGCAATGATAGATCCTGAATTCATAGATGAACATGTTAGTAGTATAAGTCTAGTACATGTAGACTTCAAGGCCATTTTACACTTTGACAATGCCTTGACCACAAAAGGTGGTAGTGCTACTATTGTTATCACATTTTCCTCCTGAGAGATCTGACCTTTCACATACCACCTTGCATTTCTTTGCACAAATAATGTAGCAGAATATGAGGGTCTCTTTAGGGGCATTCTAGTAGCTCAAAAGTTAGGGATCCAAAATATAGCAATATGAGGTGATTCATAGTTAGTCATTAACCAAGTCACAGAGGTCTATGCCTGTAAGGCACAACACTTACAACCTTACTATGATCTAGTGAAATACTTACTAAAACAATTTACAAACTTAGATGTTCAACACATTCCCTGCAATGAAAACCCTATAGCTGACGCATTGGCCACTTTGGCTTTAAGTGTGTCACCAAATATGTTTGCTACCTTACCTACTTCAATAGTGGAGTGCACCAACTTTATCATTCACACAATAGGTATCGCATATATATGTGCAACCCACACTCAAGAATGCTATGATGACATCAAAGCATACCTCCAACATGATGAGCCTTCACAAACCTTGACATCTGTATAAAAAGACATAGTACAAAAATGAAAATGGTAGTACATCCTTATAGGTGAAAATACTTTATGTTGTAGATCTTATGATGAGACACTGCTAACTTGTGTTAATGGAAATGAAGCACAAAGAATCATTGATGAAGTCCATGAGGGACTATGTCGGGGGCATATAGCTCCTAGAGCAATGGTGGCAAAAATTAGACGTCTAGGCTACTACTGGCCCCTACTGGCCTTATATGAAACTCAATTGCATCTGTAAGGTTAGGACATGTAACATATGTCAAGGCCATGAGAATCTAATACATGTATCACCTACTTAGTTGCACACTACACAAATCACATGGCCCTTTCAATATTGGGGATTAGATATCATAGGGCTTATAACACCTAAGTCCTTCATAGGACATAGCTACATTATTACCACAACTAAGTATTTCATGAAGTGGGTAGAAGCTATTTCCGTTAGGAAGACCACATCTCAACATGTTTGCAAATTCATCCTAGAAAATATAGTAACCTAATTAAGCCTCCCTATGACTATCATTATATATAATAGGCCACAATTTAGTAGCATAGAAACTAAAGCCTTCTATGAAAACTTTGGCATTAAACATTCCTTTTCATCACTGTACTACCCTCAAGCAAATGACCAAGAAGAGGCCACCAATAAGGCCATTGTCAACCTTCTAAAGAAGATGCTTAGCAATATCAAGCAACCATGGCATAAGCAACTTGTCTACACACTTTGGGCCTACTACACAACATGCAAAACTGTAATAGGTAAGACAACCTATATTCTTGTGTATGAATCTGAAGTGGTATCGCCTCTTGAATTGTAAGTCCCATTTCTTCACATGATCCTCTCAAACTTCATGGATGAGGCTCAGAACAACGAGTTGATAATCATTAATCTTGACTCTATGGAGGAAGAGGGCATCCAAATGCTTAATCGCATCAAGTGATATCAAGACAAACAATAGCAAAAGCACCACCACAGTCTACACCAATGCCTAATCAAGAAAGGGGATCTGGTCCTCAAGGCCATTCACAAGCTCGTGAAAAAGTTCTCAGCCAACTAGGAAGGGCCTTTCTTGGTCACTAAGAAGTATGAAATTGGAGAATTTAAGCTTGTTGACTTAGATGACAATGAGTTTGCCAATCTAGTCAACCACTTGTACTTGAAGTTGTATTACACCTAACATGTAGTATCATGTCAATAATAACGCATGGTATGC
Organism: Gnetum montanum; assembly: GCA_015680685.1. NCBI lineage: Eukaryota > Viridiplantae > Streptophyta > Gnetopsida > Gnetales > Gnetaceae > Gnetum > Gnetum montanum. Next base: position 258,927 of record MNCI01007380.1, read on the forward strand.
AGAACACCCACTACAATGTTAAACTAGCGTAGAAAATTTGCTACGATGTTAAACTAACACAGAATGTCCGCTACGACATTAAACTGGCACAGAATGTCTACTACAACATTAAACTAGCACAGACTATTCGCTATGACGTTAAACTAGCATAGAATGTCCTTGGGCCATGACATGAAATTTGCACCCATAACATGGTCCGCTATGACGTTAAACTAGCATAGAATGTCCTTAGGCCATGACATGAAACTAACACCCATAACATGGTCCGCTATGACCTTAAACTAGCCATCCACTATCTGCTATGACGTTAAAGTAGCACAATGGTTTGCTAAGATCTTAAACTAGCATAACATGGTCCACCCAAACCTTAAACTTGGATTATGGTCTATTGGGACCTTAAACTAGCACAACCAGTAGTCTACCAAGACCTAAAACTAGGTTCACAATCCAACATCTATGGTTCAGCCTATAAGGTCTTGTGAACAAGTGAGCCACAATACTTCCAATCTTTCATTGCCTACCCATGCCTCCAAGGTAGGATGGGGTGGGGCATTGCAGTTCTAGAATGAAGTTCACATCATGAAGGAAAACCCCTCTAGGACATTTGCAACGTTGCCATCCATGGCATCTTACTAATCTTCTGGAGATGCTATTGGGCATCTTGCTGACCTTCTAGAGCTACTACCACCATCGCTAATCATCCTAGTCATAGCTCTCTTCGTCAGCAACTCCTGCTGGAGTCCCAACAGCACTGTGGTCCAGCCATGACATTACCATCGTCTAGCCCTTGTCATTTTTAGAGTCTAGAAGAGCATTTAGCAGCTTGGCTTCCCACCCTACGACTGAATTTCCTAGCTCTTGCCTTTGGTGAGAATTCTCAAGCACCTACATCACCATTTCTCCTAGCCTCTTAAGTGCTCACTTTTGGTATCGCTATGGAACTTTCCAGCCTATCACTGTTGATGCCTACATTGTCCTTCTTACGTTGGACATTGCATGCACCAGACACAACACTTGTAGCCCTCGCAATGTCCTAGGCAGGTAGGACTTCACCCTCACTTTACATGGTGGTTGCTTTTTCTGGTTTTTTCTGTGTTGCATTTGTAGGATAAAGCTTTGATGACATCATTTAGGAATGCATTTCACCATGATAGCAAGACATGACATTGTTCCAATGTACCTACTTCGACTGGCCTAGCTACTTGAGAGTGCATACCCCAATATCCCCTCAACTAACCTAACCTCTACCTCCTACTATTACAATTTCCAACATCCCTTGCAAGCTTACCTAATGCACATGAAACCATTTCCCATGCTTAAACACTAAACCCATGATGGATGTAACGTAACTCGTCCCATGGGAAGCCTTTGTAAGCCGGTCAAAGCCCCACATGGATGCAACAAAACTCATCTTGGGGAGAAAACACTTATTCTACAGCAATGATACATGCCTTCAAGTGGATATGGGTGTGCAATTCACCCACAATAATAAAAAGGAAGAAAAAAGAAAAAAAGTAAAGGAAGGAAAAAAAAAGAGGAAAATGAAAGAAGAAAAATGCCCAAGGAGATAAACAGTTTGTGAGTTATGGGCTTTGGAAGGTTCTGGGCTTTGAAAAATTGAAAAACTCCTTTGACGTTTATGAGAAAATCTAAAATTTTCTAAGTGGGGTCATGCCTAGTTATAGTATTTTTCCCTTACATGGATAGGGCCCCATATATGGGGCCTCATATACAGGTCTGCTCCATCGACAGGGCCTCGTATAGGGGGCCCATCGACAAAAATTTTGAAATTTGAATATCTCAAGAAATATATGGAATTTTTCAAAGAATTTGATGTCTATTGAATCCTAGAAAAGCCAAGAATATGATAAAAGCATTAAAGAGGGCCTTTGAAAGCTCAAAAAGTGAAAAATTTAATGGAGAATGTATTTAATAAAGAAAATGTATAAAGTAACACATGGGGTGATATAGAAGATAGGTGTACAAAAGATTCTGCTTACAAGAATGCCTAGGGATAAGGCACTTAATGAATCCAACAAAGGGATATGCAAGTGGATCCTTCGCATAGTAGGAACATGTTGTTTTTGCCCTTTCATAACCTCAACCTAAAGAGTCCATGGGACCCATAGGTGACTAATGGTAGATGGAAGTTAAGAACCAAAACCTAGAACATTCTACCTAAGAATTCATGTATGTCAGATCAAGACATGAAACCAAGAACATGGACATTGGCAGTAAGGTGAGTCATGGTGAGAATAGATGGATGATGAAGAAGGTGGAATGGAATTCCACATTAAGGTCATAAGAATTCCCTTGTGGAGTTTGTGTTTAAAATGACTTGAAAAGATGCATCCTTAGTCCAAACCAAAACCAACCTATTTCAATGAATTTTCATCGCCATTCTAATACTGATCCACCCCCTTAAGATAGAAGAGTGCTTCCACAAAATAACCACCATTCCATAAAGAAAAGAAAAGAGAAGTAGGAAGTAAGAGAGGGCCTTAGTTAGAGGGGACCTTCAAGCATGGGTAACATGTCTTTCTAGTCTCATAACTAGTGCTTGTCACCTATTTATTTGTCTAAGAGATGTACTTTGAATTCCCATCATGTTTTTTTTCTTTGTTTCTTTACTCTTTGGATGAAAACCACACCATGAAAAGACCTTATTTTACTTCCTTTAGTCATTAACATGGAATAGTAATTAGCTCTTGAAAACACTTGAGCGCTCAAGTAAGTAGAAGAGTACCTAATCTTGGGAACTTCTTCATTTTGTTGTAGCCTTCATCTATGTCCTTGATTCCAATTAAATCCTTGTATACTTTACTTTGACATCTTGATGTTGCTCTCATTCCTTGAGTCTTCATTTATGTCTAACACTTCCTTGTGGTTTCCACTTTGCTCCTTCATGCCCTACAAAAACATCACACTCCACAACATCCTATATTCTCCATTTTCCTTAATGTTTTGACATCTGGAAAGGTCAATAATAATACGCCAAATTGACCTATAGGTATATCATCCTAACCCTGAAACCTTATCAAAGCATTTAGAGACTACCAGACCCTAAAAACAAAGTCAAAAATCATAAAAATCCATCATATCCCTACATCCATGCTAGGACTATATTTGCCAGTGTTGTCAAGGGGGATGGCCATATTAAGGCTCAAAAAACCTTTAGAATCAACAATTTCAAGACTTAACCTTATCCATGAACACCAGCAACCCTAGGAACTTGAAACTTGGTTGATTCATCACCAAGACTTGCAAAAAATCAAGACTCAAGTGCAACTACACTAGGAAAGGCCAAAACCACACTGGGTAGTGTGGCTCCAACATAGTTGAGGTTCCAAAATAGTTTCACTAATACTACCACACTTAAAATGGCCTAAAATGTGATTGGGGAAATCTAGAACCTTAAAACCCTGGAGCTAGCTACAATTTGGCCCTATTTTGACTATCAAAAGCTCAAATTCTATCCATCCATGTTGCAATTACCCCCAACTATGCTGGCCAGTGTAGTCTATGGAAATATGGTTCCAAAGATGACATCCAAAAGTCTATTTTAACCTTCAAATGACCAATTCATAACCTTGATTTCCTTGAGCTACCTTTGGTAGTTAATAGAACACAAATTTTGACCTTAGGATACCACAAATCCATTTTTCTCATGGAACCACACTAGAGCCACACTAGCCAATGTAGTCCCATTGTAGTTGGTAGTTTTGGATAGCATTTGTGGATTCTAGAAAGTTAAATAAATACCAAAATTTACCAATCTTTACCCCTAATCCACTACATTATCAATTTGGATCATCAAGACCTTAGAATTGGCCATAACAGACCTTGAAATCCAAATTTTGGCAAGAACCATGCTAGGGCATGTTAAAGCCATGATGTTTAGCATAGTCCCAGTGTGACTCCAACATAGTTGCAAAAAGTGATCTCATTTTCACACTCAAACAACCTTGACACGAACTTTTTGAAGTGTCCAAACTTCCCCACACCCTCTAGCTCACACCATGGCCTGCTAAGGCCTAAAACTAGCAAAATCTAACCTTGATTGATAAACATTGATCATGTTTTACCCCATGTTTCCCATCATGACTAGTTTGGCCTTGTTTCATTGTGTTTTGACTTGGTTTGACCTTGTTATCCATTATTCACCTTCATTGCCCTATCATTGAATTCATTTAGATTCATTTTTCTATCATTTCAAGCACCATTTAGCCTTATCTCATCAAATTTTCCTATCTTTTGATATCTTTTAACCTTAGATAACTTGGTTTAACATTGAATTACATCATTGGACATCACTATGAACTTGTTTGACCCTCTAGAACATAATTGGATGGGATTTGATCATCATTTGGGCTCCATTTGATTCCATTTGATCATCATTTGTCTACCATTTAACTTTTTCCTACATTAGTTGGCCTTTAGTTTACCCCATCTACCATATCCTATCCCCTATGACCTTTGTTGACCATTTTTTAGATTTGTTTGACCTTATTGGATGGTGTTTGACCATTATTAGACCATCATTTAGTCTTCTTTGACCACCGTTTGGTCTTTAGTTGGCCTCAGTTCATGTTGTTTAGCCTTTGGTGCAATGGACCTACTTTAAATCCCCTTTTATAGCCTCCATCAACCATTATTTAACCTTAATTGAAATTATTGGGTGAATTTTGACCATTATTTGGCCTTTATTTGACTCCACTCTACCTTCATTTGGCCTTTGTTTGACCTTATTTCATCTTTGTTTAACATTATTTGTCTCCACCTACCTCTTATAACCTTTGTTGACCTTGTTTGAACCTTGTGTGACCACTGATGAAACCTATTTTGGCCTATCCATGCATAATTGCTAAAGTATTTTATGTTATTTTAGCATTGTTTGCTCATCTTATCACATAGATGTCACTTAATGTTCTTATGGTTATATGTAGGATTGCAATATGGACACCTAGTGGTAAATCAGTTTATCTTTGAGCCTAAATGGACCTCATGATGATGTTTAATGATACATTGACCTGAATCATTTAGATCTTAAGCTTTAGAATCTAGTCAACCACATAGCCTCAATAGAGAAGCCTCTTGAATGGTAAAAAAAAAAACCTAGTTAAAACCCTTGGCCTTGAGGCTAGCGACATTTCTAAGGACTCTCTAGTTGAGGTTCCTATCATGACGCATAGTGGTAAGGAGAAAACACTAAAACTAAGTTTCTCAATGAAACCTCAATAGGCTCAAGACATCACCAAGGTCCTCCAAAACAACATTAACAAGTTTTCCTAGCCATATGAGGATATGCCATGTCTTGACCCATGCATGGTGCAACATAACATCATACTCGATCCTAGTATCAAACCTATTAAGAAAAAAATTCATAAGATCAGACCAAATTTAACCTTAGCAGTTTGTGATGAAATCACAAAACTAGATCAAGCTAGTTTCTTTGGAGCTATTTATTACATGGAATGGATGTCCAACATAGTGGTAGTCCCTAAGAAGAATGAGAGTATGCAAATCTACATTGATTTACAAGATCTAAATAAGGAAACCATCAAATATGACTTCCTATTACCCAATATTGACCAACTTATCAATACAATGACTAGACATTTCTTGTTATCCTTCATGGTTCTCAAGATACAACCAAGTTAGGATTAACAAAAAGCATCAACTTTGTATGATCTTCATGATTCGTTGGGGAATATTTTATTACACCATGATGTCCCTTGATCGGAAGAATACAAGCATGACCTATCAACAAGCATGTATATCTTTAGCGGTTACATTTTAGGATTGCCTAATGACTATGTGTACATTATAGCTATTAAGTCCAAAATGGGTAATGACCATGTGCATGACATTGACCTAGTGTTGAAATGATGTCTCAAATATGAGCTTAGGCTTAGCCTCAAGAACTGTAACTTTGATGTCAAAACTAATAATATGCCTAGCTTTGTAGTATCCAAAGTAGAAATACATGTCAATCCTGATAAGGCTAAAGTCATATCCAACTTAGTAGCATCAACTATCCTTAAGGAGCTTCAAGCATTGCAAGGTAGATTACAATTTATCCATAGGTTCATCACCAAGCTTATAGATAAATTACAGCCCATGCAACACTTGTTTAAGAAAGAAGTTTGCTGTGAGTGGAAGGCTCAATGCTAAGAAGCCTTTGAAAACCTTAGGAAAGAGTTGGGAAAACTACCCATGGTCTATCCACCACAAAAGGATAAATCTTTTTATATCTACCTTGCTATCTTCGACACATCTATTGTTTCTCTACTTTTTCAGAAACAAGATGATGATGTAGAGTTGTTAGTATACTACCTAAGCCATGCATTAATTGCCTATGAGACCTAATACAATGAAGTGGAGAAGTATTGTCTAGCCCTAGTCTTCTCATTGAAGAAGTGGAGAAACTACCTCTTTATGAGCCAAGTCAATATCATTTGCAAGGACAATGTGCTTAGATTCATAGTAATCAATATCTATGAAAGTAGCCATATAGCCCTTTCAAAAGCCATAATAGCAAAGTTTGATCTTCATTACATATCTCAAGCCTCAATGCAAGGTCAAGCTATAGTCACGAAACTTACCATCTCCCCAGTAGAAGACCATGCCACCATTGACCCTAAATTTCCTAATGAACATGTCAATATTGTTAGTGAAGTACTTGAGGGCTATGAGGTAATTATCAATTTTGATGAAGCTTCAACCACCCATGGGACTAGTGCTATTGCCATCATAACATCACCTTCTAGTGAAATCCAACCCTTCACCTACCATTTTGAATTCCCATGTACCAACAATATGGTAGAGTATAAAGGATTAATTAGGGGAATGATGGTATTTCATGACCAAGGAATCAAATGCTGAATGATAAAAGGTGAATCATAACTTGTGGTTAACCAAATAACAAATGTTTATGCATGTAAGGCCAAACATTTGCAACCGTATTGTAACCTAGGTAAGAAACTAATGCAAAAATTTACAAGCACAGGTATCTAACATATACCCTAAACTGAGAACACGTTAGTTGATGCCATTGCAACCTTAGCCCTAAGTGTGATGCCCAATGTGTTTAGAAAATTACCCTTCTTAACTATGAACTATGTTATTCCCATCATGTAGAACACTAATGGTGACTCTATAGCCTATTTCAACACTGCTCCTCAAAAGGAGTGGTATGAAAATATCAAGTTTTACCTAATGCATGGTGAATCTCTACAAGACTTGACTACTTTTGAAAATGATGTTTTACATAAAAGATCAATATAATATGTCATCATAAGTGATAACACATTATGTCAATGGTCCTATGATGGCATATTATTAGTGTGCTTAGGAAAAACCAAAGCTATCATAGTACTTGACCAAGTTCATGAAGGTGTATGTGGGGGACATATAGGACCTAGTGCCATGACTACAAAAATTAGATGACTAGGCTATTAATGGCCCTATATGAAAAATGACTACCTACAGAAGGTTAAAAACTGTGACACCTGTCAATGGCATAGTAACTTGATACATGTACTTCCAACTAAGTTACATACTACTTAGATAACTTTTTCATTTCAATAGTGGGGACTTGAAATTATTGGATCTATGATGCCTAAGTCTTCCACAGGACATAGCTTCATCATCACTACAACCAAATACTTTATAAAGTGTATTGAAGCTACTTCCCTAAGGAAAACAACATGTCAACAAGTTTGTAGATTCATATTGGACAACATAATAGTCCATTTTAGCATACCTCTAACCATAGTCATAGATAATGCACCATAGTTTAGTAGCCAAGAAACATAAAACTTTTGTCAAGACCCAGGCATCAAGCATTCCTTTTCATTTCTATACTACCCTCAAGCCAATGGACAAGGTAAAGCTAGTAATAAGGCCATCATAAGCTTGCTTTAAAATATGCTAAATAATAGCAAATGCAAGTGTCATGAGCAACTTGTCCATGCACTTTGGGTCTATTGAACTACCTATCGAATTGCAACTAGTGTAATCCCATATAGTCTAGTTTATGAATTTGAAGCTTTTTTCCTCTTGAATTGCAGGTCCCATTGCTCATAGTGGCCCTATTAGAATTCATCAACAATGAGTAGAACAAGGATCTATGTATCATCCACCTAGATTTAGTGGAAGAGTAGTAGATACAAATGCTTTCTCACATCGAACGGTACCAAGAGAGGAAAAACCAACAACATCATCATGACCTAAACAAATGAAAGATCAAGGAAAGAGACCTAGTCCTCAAGGCTATGCATGAGCATGTGGACAAGTTCTTATCCAATTAGGAAGGTCTTTCTTGATCATCAAAGGCTATAGTAATAGAGCCTTTAGAATTGTAGACATGAATGACAATGAATTGGCCAATTCAGTCCACCATTCCTATCTAAATCCTTATTACATTTAACATGTTCTTATGTGTAGGTACAAACCAACAGTTGGCATCGATGGTCCTTACACTGAATAACAAGCAAGCCTGCACATGCTCTCTCTATCTCTATCTCTCTATTTTGCAAAATGAATGAACTATAAGATTTGTAAATTTGATGCATATGGCACAAATCTTTCTATGTTGTAACAATGGTGACCTTGTCTACTAGTTATCTTGTGTGACCCTATGCATTGTATTATAACAACATGCTTTCTTCATCTTATTTTCTTGTTCTCTTCGAGTTATGCTTTTAGGATGAAGCTTGAAGTCATTACAAAGGTGCAACTCATTGTAATAGCAAGTCATCACATGACTTTGATGCACAAGATTTGCTAAGCTTGTCCTACTATACCAATAATGCTTGTTTCACATCATTACCATCACCATTCCTTAAGGCCAACCCCATAGCCTAATTATAACACTACTTTTCCTAAATAATAAGGATGACCTATGTTAGAAACTCATGCATTATGATCATGTGACATTTCCTTCATCATGCTCCACCATCAAGTCTATTAGATGTAACACATCTCATTCAATGGAAAAATCAAATCAAACCTAGCATTGGTAATGAAACCCAATGGAGGTTTGACCCTAAAAAAAATGATAAAGCAAATTACCAAGGAGTTGAAAGGCTAATGAAGACCAAAATAAAAACCAATGGCTCCAATCAAGCAAAGGAAGGAACCTAATGACCAAAGAAACCTTGGAGCGAGGTGTTGATTCCTTAGAAACATTATTGAGTAATCAACACTTCAAAGCATGAAGTGTAGAGACTATACCAACCAACCAAAATGTCATCGTTGTAATCATAATTATGATGTCAACATTTGGAACTCATTATTAACCCCATAAAACTCATTGTTAATCCCTGTGACCACTCCCTCACAACCAAATATAGCCTTAAACCTCTATCACATTATCGTAAACTTATCTCATCATCATAAGCACTCTTTGACATGGTCCAACACTATTAAATCAAATGCAAAGAGGAAACATTGGTGATGGACCTATAGTGGTGTTTTTTATTCTTTATCAATGTCTCTCAGGTCAATCCTCCAAATATTAACAAACAAGGACCAATGAAAGACCATCAAGAAAATGCATGTAGCAACCGTTTAGCATTGTAACCTTCACCCTTGCACTTGAGATTTGATTTTCATTGTAAAATGTAAGGTTTGTAGCCCCTAAGTTGTAATTTCACATACCATAAATTTTCGGAGCTAAAACATTCCTCATAAGTTATCATAGCCTTACTTCCCAAGTGGAAAAAGTCATATCATGTCTATATTTGGGCTTGAGAAGGCTAAAAATGCCTTGGGAACTACTAAATGTGGCATTTTCATGGGTTTTTTGTGGGGCATAACTACAACTACGTTGGAACCACCTACACCTACTGTTGGTGGTGTTGGATTTTCACTTTTCTAGCAAAACCTAGTGTACTTGCAACAAAACCCAACATGGATTCACAAGGCCAACATTGGGGTTGATGGGTTTCTATTTTCTTCATGAAGCTAATGTTGAATTGGTTGGGGCTTTTAGTCATCCAACAAGGCCAGCATTACTCCATCAATTACAACATTACTCCACCAATTTTATTATGGATTCTAAGATTCTAGTGTAGTTCCCATGAAGCCAAAAAATATGGGTGAAGCCAGCATAGTTAGAAAATTCTGTTTACTATTTTTGATATCCAAAGTAATTTTGGTGGCTTGGGTGCATCAAAACTTACTAGAAATGAAAAGCTACATTGGAAATTATAGCTTGCCACACCTACAAATCAAATAAATCTATTAGTAATCATGGTAGAAATTTGTAGCACCAAAGATAGCAACCATGAGACCTATAAGAACAAATTTCAAACACTTGGGACAGGTTCCACACTTCTTCAACTATACAACCTTTGTAACCTTGATTACTTTATACCTTCGGAATTTTGTAAAGATTTTGGAACAATTTGGTAATAGAATAGGCATTTACGATTCCCAACATAGTGCTAAAATTCCAAAAAGCCAAATACCTATACCCCCCTTTATTACCAATGCTATAGATCTAAGCTCAAAACTACCCAAGGAGTTTTGCTTATTGAAGTTGGGAAGTACCTAAATCATGAAGCTAACTGCAAATCACAAACTACTTGCTTTAACAAACTTCAAGCTTCATTAGAGTAACTCCTTGGGAATTCATACATAAAACTTGTGCACATTCAAACTCTACTTTTGTAGCAATTTTATTATCCTCAATAAAGTTTATGGTTTATTTGTTATGCAAGTTTATTTTAAGATTAATTTCCATGCTTTCTTTTCAATCAGATTTTCATTTTTATTCAAATTATTTACCTTGTTTACACTCCCTAGTTCCCTAGGTAATCGACAAGACCATTCAAAATGCCTTGGATCCTATTTCTCAAAGGCCCTTAGGATCCAAGGTTAAGACTATTCCACTTGGAATTTTTTTTTTCCAGCAAATAAATTTTTTAAGTGCTACAAACCCTACATTAGCTAATCAAGGATTACTACCAATTAGAAAAAGTAAATTATCAAATATTTTCAACAAATATTATCTAGATATAAATTGCAATATAAAGCATAATTTCTCAATTTGTAGAACTTATCATACATTGTGGGAAAAAAGAAATGCATGAAGGAATCTTTGGAAAGGGATAGAACTAAAAGGGAGCTTCAAAATCATTATATTGTGTAACTATATGTAGGTATACATACTACATTCATAAGGATTTGATAACAATGTAGCATGCTAATTGCTTAAGAATCATTCATATTAGAATGGATAAGACAAAAACTTCATTGCCAAAATTATTAATTTTACCTAAGGGAACTTTTAAGAAAGAGAGATTTCAAATATCCCATATAGGAATTTTGGTTAAAGGATGGGGATATTGAGGTTTTGGGCATTTCAATCCATTTTATACACATATGAATTCAAAATTTATTATCACATCTTTATCAAAGTGCTTGAAGGATTTAGAGGATGATCCTTTCGATATTGTTGGCACATTTGGCCATTACATGGAGCAGTTGGAATATTTTTTTCATTTGGAATGTTTTGTTCAAAATATGAGCAAAATCCATGGTTGAAAATTTGCAGTCTAGTATTGTGAGTAATGGGTATTCTTGGAGAAGAAAGCCTGGTAAATAATCTTGATGATTAAAGCCTTCTTGAGAAGTAAATTAAAGTGTCAAGTTATTTTCTAAAGTGAAGGTTGGAATAAAAAGAAGAGAAGGATTATTTACCACAAGAAAGCAATATATGGACAAAATAAACAACACCGTGGGTAGTGAATTATCCAAAATTGGCTAAAGAGTTCAACTGGTTTTGAACTTGTAATTGTCAAAGGGTATAAAGGTTTCTGTATTTATGAAAAAATCCGAATTCACGTGTGATTCGAAACCCTTGCTGCCATTGCCACTGGAATTGCCACGACCACTGCTACTGAAGCCGATCTACCTGTTGTCGCCGTTGGGGAAAACTCGTGCGTTTGTCTGCGTGGCGTCGTTGGTGGTCGTCACGTCACGAGAACCAGCGAAAGCGCCTGCGTGGGAGGCAGAAATAGCAGGAGAGGGCTGCGCGTGGGTGGTGGAAGAAGAAGAGAAGCCTAAGTTACAGCCAGATCTGACTGAGAAAGTCACAGATTTGGCCGAAGCAGGTGCGGATCTCTCAGGAAAAGGTGCAGATCTAGCAGGAGACGCGGGTGGCGGGTGAGCAAAGGGAGGCGAGGGCTGCGATGACAGCACCAACACAACATGCGGTCACAGCATGTACAGAAAACCCCCAAATCTGAACCTGCATTTTTCTATTTTCTGTCCCGCGCGTAAACGTCTGGCTACGGTTGCACTGCAGAAATCAAAGAACAGAGAACAAGCAAGCGCGTTTCTAGCTCGTCCCTGCAACTTCCAAAAATTTGTGCAGGATACTTCATCGCTAAACAGGGTTTTTCTTCCGCAAGATTTATTTCAAATTTTTAGGCGGTATGTCGTTCACTCCTCCTGCAACTTACCTCCCAAAACAGCAGCCATGTCCAACGCCAATGCATTCGGCATCGCATACCAGTCCAATGAATACGCCAACGAAGACACAGAGACACGTCAAGACAAGTGTCCGGAGATATTTTGGGCCGATGCTGGTAAACCGGAGTTGCAGTTTATTATATAAAATTTTAAAAATTTAAAATAATCACAATACCATATACACTAAGTGTGAAGCCCCAGTTATAAACTTACCTTTTTTAATTATCTCAAGCCATAAAATATTATTTTGAAACATATAAGTTACTACCCATTTAAAATTTGCAATATTGATTATCCCATTCAATGTCACATTACATTAAAGTTAGCATAAAATGCTCCTCATTTTATGCATAACTTCCTAACTCCCTAAACCACATAACTTTCTCCTAACTTGTTGGACAAGTAATCTTCTGATTGGTTAGTCAAATTACTTGAGAGAGAAGATAGGAGAGATATTTTTGAGATATTTTTGGGATATTTTGAAATTGTAACTTCCCTAGGGGGAGGAGAATCTCATTTTTTAGGACTTTTGGGAGGTCTTATACATCACTTAGAAGACTTGACATCTCATTTTGAAGAAGCAAAATTAAAAGGATATATATGTATGGAGTAAGTTGCAACTATAGCTTGTATTCCTATGTATTTTAGAGATTGTATTTTAATTTTCTATGATATTGTAACTACCAAGGCCACTTGTCAACCTCTTTTTCTCTTTGGTGGTTGCAACCACCCAAAATTGTTGTAACTTACCTAACTTGTTGGGCAAGTAACCTCCCAACTTGTTGGCCAAGTAATCTTCTAATTGGTTGGCCAAGTTACTTGGGAGAGAAGTTAGGTGAGATATTTTTGAATATGTAACTTCCCTACCTACCTTTGAACCCTATAAAAAGGCTTCAGGGGTCAAGGAGAAAAGTAGAGGGGGGAAGAAAGGAAGAGAAAGGAGGAGGATCATCATAACATTGGGTCTCACACATCACACTTGGGATCAAAGAAGATTTGTAAAGAAGATTGCTTGCAAGATGGCTTGCTAGAGTAAAGATTTCAGCCTCTTTGTCATGGTCCTGTGAGTTATGCATTTCATTTTTTGTTTTGTTTAAATTGTTTAGCTAGTGGTTTAGATAGTATCATCCTTGGCAAGTAATTTTGGGATTTTTAGATTGCTCTTATTGTTCTTGTTGCCAGATAGAAATTTCTATTAAAATTTTTCCATGGAAGCGCTTGTGTTTAAAAGCCTTAAGAGCATTTTAGTAGTAAATTTCATTATTGTGCAACGTGTGGGAACTGTAAATGGAAGGCAATAATGAAACTGTATTATATTGTTTTAAAAAAAATGTGCACCGGTCAAAGCATAGTTGCACACGTTTCATGGCAAGTCAAAAGCCTAGCCTCGGGATGATATGACATGATGATATGATGTGATGAATGTGAGAAATGCTTGGATGCCAACAGTCAAGTGTGTTGAGTCCCCAAGGATTGCAGGTTCTGTCCTCTCTCAGAATTGCCAATCTCTCCAATTTTTGCCTCCCGATTTATGTGAATTGACAGGGTATTAAAAGGGTTGTTCCGGGCTCAGGCACGAAATTCAAGAATGGAATCAATGGATGGGAGATTAGAGGAAAGAGGATCTAGTGACATGTATCCAATGGATAGTTGTGCTCGAGTTGGATGCGTGTTGGCAAGAGTTGGATGTGTGTTGGATAGTTGTGCACAAGTTGGATTTGTGTTGGCAAGTATTGCACGAGTTGGATGTGTGTTGGATAGTTGTGCATGAGTTGGATTTTTGTTGGCAAGTTGTGCACGATTTGGATGTGTGTTGGATAGTTTTGCATGAGTTGGATTTTTGTTGGCAAGTTGTGCACAAGTTGGTGTGTGTTGGAAAGCTACATTCTTGACTAGGTACATTGCATTTTATAATTTATGGATTATTCAAGCTGATGAAAGTACATTTAATTTAGACCATGAGGGTTTGACATGCCCACAAATGAGGATTTATAATGAAATGTACAACAAAAGAAATTTGATTGCCCAGCATGACCTGTAGTGTGACCTGCAGTGTCACCTCCAAAACTTGCAATTTTGAGCTAAAATCTAGAATTTTTGAAGGTTGGGACCCATAGTTATCAATAGTGGACCTTGAGGACGAATTGCACCCTTGAAATCAAGTCATTTTGGCTTAGTTTTGGGGCTCTAAAAGTTGGTGACGCTGATCCTTACGCTGTGCAGCGTCTGAAAAAGTAACCAAAGTGTACTTAGCCAAAACCAAATATTTTGAACTAAAACTTTTGATTCTAGATGTTGGAAGTTGGTGCAGTCACCTGTGGACCTTAAGGGAACCTTGCCTATTGAATCATGGGCCATCAGGGGCTGTTTCGGAGGCATCCAAGTTTGGTCACATTGTACTCATGTTGGGCAGCAACATGACTTAGCTTGATTCTTGTCTAAAAGTGCTAGGCCAAAATTAGTGGTGTTTCATTGGCCCCTCTTTGTTGAAGTCTAGAGGAATCTACCCAAGAGGCGTCAACAAAGAACTGCAAAACACCATGAGCAACAAAGCATCAAACATTAACTGTACTGTGTTAGATTGATTCACCGTGTCAATCATCAGTTGGCCCCGTTCTATCATTGTCTGCAAGTCATCCAGGAAAGCACAATAATTCTCTATACTGTGACCAGCCAATTGGTGGTAATGACAGTATTGGTCTAATTTAAAATGTTGTGGGATTGGGAGCTCGTTCGGTACTGCTAATGTGGGGTTTCTTAGTAGTTCACAGTACCTATCATGTTTTTGGAAAGAAATCTCTGATACGTGTTTGTATTGGATTTGCCTAGCTTTCAAGAGTTGCTCCAGTAGTTTAGAGAGTTGCATTGGTAGTGGTGTATACTTTGAGCAGTTCTTACACTGATGTAAGTTATTTGGTGCCAAAGTTGGTAGTTTTGTCAGCTAGGGCTTTGAGTTACATAGATATTGGGCCCCAATTGGTTGCTTTTGTGCTTGTGGCCACTGTTGCCACTGTTGTATTTTGCTTGCGAGCATGTTGATTTCTGTAGGCCATGTAGGCTAGGTCATTGCTAGCTCGCACTACTTCCTCTATGCCTTTTGTTTGGGCAAAGGCTTAGCTAAGAGACTTTGAGGCTTGATAATACATTTTGGACTTAATGGAGTCATTTACTGCACCTTTGAAGATGGCCAGTAGATGTGTCTCTGCTAAGGGTTCATGCATTTCACTTAATGCAACATTCCAATGATGAAGGAATTTTGACATGGGTTCTAGAGGCCCCTGCATGAGCTGGTTGAGGGTTACTTTAGGCTTTAGGTTGTACCTAAAGCATATCGCAAACTAGCTTATGAGATCCTCCAAAGAGGAGATTGAGGCCTTGGGGAACATGTGATACCAGTCTAAGGCCTTATCCATGAGTGACATGGGGAACACATGCATGATGGCATGTGGCCAAGCTTGAAGGAGCAGGCACTCAGATCAAAATGTGACCAAGTGTGCATTGGGATTTCCTTTACAATTGTACTTGGTAAATTGTGGCAGCTGGACCCCAATTGGGAGAGTTAGAGGTGGTACCAAAGGACTTATGGGGTCATCTCTATAGAAGTCTACCACCTTGATGGTATTAGAGGAGGTAATCTTGAGTCAGTTGATCTCCTCCATCAAGCTTTGGATTAGCTGGAATGCCTGATCCAAGCTTGGGGATGTGCCAGCCAATTGCATTGGCTAGGCTTATGTTGGTTGCATAGCATACAGTCAAATTGTTGGTTGTAAGGTTTGCTAGTTTAATGTCATAGTTGTTGCCAGTTTAATGTCATAGCAAATGGGAATTACCAATTTAACATCATAGCAGACAATTGTTGTAGATGTGCTAGTTGAGGAATGGGTGTGGTGATCAAAGTAGGCCACACATGAGTGGGTTGGATGGACACCACAGATGCCAATGAGATAGGCATGACGTAGGATTCCTGAGTTGTTTGGAGCTGAGATGTGGCCCCTACATGAGCATAGTGTTGGGCAAATGCATTAGTTGCTTGTGAGGAAGGCTAACTTGGCATGGTCACCATCTCAGAGAGGATGGGTGGACTAAACTAAGGAGGCGTTGTACTAGGGAGTGGTCGTTCAAAGATGGTGTAGAGGAGGCTCTGGTGCTCAGAGTGGGCCTCAAACTCATCTTCTTCCTTCTGTGAGGCTTCCTTGTAGGCTGTCTTTACATCATACTTGTTGCACAGATGAGCTAGGACAACAACTAGTGGTGGACTTCGTGAGTGGGATTATGTCAAACAAGGAGGGGTTGTACTCCCGTCTGTTCTGGTGGACTTGTTCATAGTCCTATTTTTCCTCCAAATCAAGGTAATCCACTAATAGTCTTGCTTGGATTTTGGCACAAACAAAATTGTATTGTTCGCAGCTTCATGCGGCATGCTTTGGCTAGATTGTGGTGTCAAATGTGTTAGACACCAACATAGAAGGTTGATCTGGATTCATATTTACAAATTGGTTATGAGAGTTGTTGTTTGTAGAAAATGGCTAACTTTGAAAAACTGTAGAAAATGACTAAGTTTGTTAGTAGCAAGAAAATGGCTAAGTATAAAAATATAGAAAAAAAATGGCTAAGTGTAACAATGTAGAAAAAATGCTAAGTATGAAAGGTGCTAAAAATGGCCAACTCTGGTGCTACACCGGCTACGTTGGAGCTTGCTACACTACAGAGGACACAGGCAATGTAACACAATAGACAATTTGGGGATTGCTACACTAACAAAGTCACTATGCTACGTAGGATGTAGGAAGCATAATGCAGTGTGTATATAACCACAAGAACATCACGTCTATGTTAGTTATCTCTACTATTACACCTTCTATGTTGAGAGAGATTGCTACGCCACACAGGACACAGGCAGTGTGACACAATAGATAGGCTATGTAACATAGTAGACAACTAGCGTAACACACTAGATAGTTTGGGAATCACTACACTGACATGGTTGCTATGCTACACAAGACACATGCAACATAACATAATAGACAGACAGTGTAGCTCAGTAGACAGTTTAGGGATTTTGTCCTATAGGGTTCCATAGGAACCATTGTGGCAACCAATCTGCACCACCAAGTGTGTAGAAAACCACATGGATGTCATGTCTACATTAGCAAGTTACTGGTAACAAGGTACAGACAGCATGTAGGATTACTTGTGGCATGCAGAAAGGACATGGAGGTTGGTCCTCCTTCTAGCGCCAAAAACTATAGCATCCAAAATCATCGGTGGTTGAAACACTAAGAGGTCATTGGGCATACAGCGTAACCCTGAATCCATCAGAGGGCTATGTTGGAGAAAATGGAAATAGGGTGCCCTAAATGGTCTTGTTGATCAGATAGAGACTTACGTTGTGTTAAAATTAGTGTGTGTGAAAAGGGTTTATACTACGTTACACATGGGCATCAGGTCCGGAAAAGCTAGAGCATAATAGGGTGTCCTAGCCTGAGAGCTATGATGTGAACATGAAAATATGTATGAAAAGTAAGAAAAATACAAGTGTTATGCTCAATGCCAAAGAGAAATTCTTGAGAAATGCAATAGAATTTGAGAATAGTAGTGCACCACCCTAAAATAGGAAGTGTAGCTAATTCACAAAGGTATACACAATGTACAATAGGCGTAGTGGGAGTGCAGTCACAGCCTCAGTGTTGTCAGGCTATGATGTCTAGTGCCCACTATGTTGATCTATGCCTACCAGGTTAGTAGCCACAATGTATCATGTGATGTCCTACTGGGCTGTAATGGGGCAGTAGTCTACTGTGTGGTGTAGGTATGCCTTTCTACCAGTGTGGTGTGTTCTGAGTCTCATTCGCCCACAGAGCTAAGTGCTAGGATGCCAAAGTGCAAACTGCCAAATGGAAGTGCCAACTACCTTGTTGGTGAAAAAATGAAAGCCTCCCCTCTGCTCTCCTCCTGAAACATTAGGGCATGGGGGTATTTATAGGGCTAGGGTTAGCCCAAAATGCATATCAAGTGCCACATGGTAGTGTGGTGGGTGGGACCATGCTGTCTACTACACTCATCCTATATTATGCATAGGACATAGGACACTGTCTACTATGCTCATCCTGTGTTATGCGTGGGACATGGAACGTTGGTTGCTATTGTCTACTGCACTCATCCCGTGTTACGTGCAAGACATAGGATACTAGTTGCTACTATCCACTATGCTCATCTCATCTTACGCATGGGACATAGGACATTGGTTGCTACTACCACTATGCTCATCTCGTGTTACGTGTGGGACACGAGATGTTGGTTGCTACTATCTACTATGCTTATCCCGTGTTATGCACGGGACACAGGACATTGGTTGCTACTGTTTACTATGCTTAGACATTGTCTACTACACCCGTCCACTGTCTACTGCACTAGACAGGTGTGTTATGTTGTGCTACACTACATAGCTTGACAGGGTGCTACACTGCACTATGCTACACAATGTAATAGGGTGCTATGCTATGCTATGTAGTATAACATCTATGCAGAAAGTGCCATCATTCTGACACTTAGAAAAATTTTGCAAATCTAGTAGTTGGAGTTGACTACACTCAACACTTAGAAAAATATGGTCAAAGTGCCACCATTTTGACACTTAGCCATATTTGTAGTTGCGATGTTGAGATCTAAAATTTTTAGGTGTTTCAATGGACTCATTACATGTTTTACCAAAAGAACCATACCTTAATATCAGCCTCATAATTCAAAGGTAAAAACCAAACATTAGCAATCAATATGATATAATGCAATCCACCATCATGAGCACTTATTAGATGATGAATAAAACTAAATCAAACAAAAAAAAATATTAAAAACATGAATGATGGTGTAAAAAATAAGAAAATTTGGAAAAATGTGTAAAACAAAAATTCAAAAATAATTAAGGGCCTAAAATGGTTAGCATAGGTGGCCATCTCCCCCATGACTAAGTTGGAAGGAGGAGATCCAAAATAGTGAGCAAGGTTGTCCATCAACAAAGGTAGCATGTGTACTAGTTGTCCTAAGCTCATGGAAAGGTTTGGTTTGTTGTACGTTGACCAACAATTTCTTGTCTAGGCTCTCAGGTTTGTATAATATCATGGCCCCTGAAGGAAAAGTTACATAAATAATATAAGGTCCTTTCCACAGTGCTTGAAATTTTGTACATTGTGGCACATGTGTGGGATTCTAGTAGAAAACCTTATCTCCTAGTTGATATTTAACTTTCATAATCCTTAGGTCATGACATTATTTATTGAATGCTTTGTGCAACTTGTTAGATGACAGGGCAGCTAGTCGATTTTCATCTAGCAAGTTAAGGGTTACTAACCATTGTTTCTATGCTAGATCAAGATCAAGGTTGAGGTCACATGCCATGGATAGTGTACGGAGCTCAATTTCAATGGGAAGCATTGGTAATTTACTGTACACTAACTCATAGGGAGAGTAGCCTGTAGGGAGTTTCCACATGGAGCAGTATGCCCAAAGGGCATCATTTAGTTTAGTGCTCTAGTCTCACCTAAACTTGCTAACAGTTCTTGTCAATGTCTTCGTAATCTCCTTGTTGGTGACTTCTACTTAAACATTCTCTTGGGGGTGGTATGTTGTAGTCAATTTATGCTCAACCCCTAAGTGTTGCATTAATTTTTGAAAAGTTGCACTTGTGAACTGGCTACCATTATCTAAAATAAGTGCACGAGGCATACCAAACTTGTTTATCATTTATTGTTGAACAAATCATGTAACTATAGATGATGTACAATCCTTAATAGTGGCTACTTCTACCCATTTAGTTAGGTAATCAACAGCAACAATGATATAGGCTCTTCCATTGGACATTGGTGTAATTGGCCCCATAAAATCAATTCCCAAATGTCAAAGATTTCTAACGATTGGATCCATTGTTGTAGACCCTCCATTCTAGTAGTCATTCCCCCATCACATTGACAGTTCTCACAAGATTGGACGAATTGATGGGCATCCCGAAACAATGTAGGCCAATAATATCCTACAAGTAAGATCTTGATGGTCATTCGTCTCCCAGTGTAATGACCCCCACAAGGACCCTCATGAGAATCTTGGACAACTCACAGTTAATCTATATTGAGAACATACCATCAATCCAAGCCATCAAGACATACTTTCTAAAGTTGCCCATTGATTTCCATAAAGTACATGGCTCAGTGAAGAAACTGTTGCTTCTTCTTAAGGTTTAACTCTTGTGGTAATTTTTGGGTGAGGAGACAGGTAAGAATGCTACTGTACTAGTTTGTCTCCATGGGAGATTGATTATTCACTACACCAGCAAAGAGAAATTCATCAAGAAAATAATCAGAAATTGGATACTCATCCTCTTTGTTGTCCCATCGCAACTAAGATAAATGATCAGCAACTACGTTCTCAGTGCCTTTATGATCGATCATCATAAGATCAAACTCTTGTAAGATTACAAGCCATCGTATGATATGAGGGCTTACCATTGGCTTATTCATGAGGAACCTTATTGCACTATGATCAATATGTATATATACTCTATATCCCAATACATAGTGTCTAAACGTTTCTAGTGCAAACACTACAGGCATTAATTCTCTCTATGGTAGTGTAGTTAATTTGTGCATCACCAATACTTATACTTGCATAGTGGATGTAATAAGGACACTTTTGGTCATCTAATTATGTAAGTACGGCTCCTAAGACATAGTTGGACATGTCAGTCATGATATGAAATGGTTTGGACCAATCAGGAGCTTGTAGAATGGGTATTTCTACTAGCTTTTATTTTAGAGTTTGAAAATCTAATTTGCATTCCCTGGTCCACTTGAAAGGTATGTCCTTTTTCATTAATTCCACTAATGGTTTGGCAAACTTTGAAAAGTTCTCAATAAATCTCCTATAGTAGCCAGTACATCCAAGGAATGATCGAATGTCTTTCATAGTTTCCAGTTGACAAGTAATTCCTTGGATAACTTTGATTTTCTTAGGGTCTACATCTATCCCTGTGTGTGAGATTTTGTGCCCTAGTACTACACCCTATTGGACTATCAAATGGCTTTTCTACTAGTTGAGTGTCAAATTGGTTTCTACACATCTTTTTAACACTTGCTCTAACCGGTCCAAGGCTTCATCAAAGTTTGCTCCATAGGTGGAGAAATAGTTCATAAATACTTCTACACCATTTCCTATCTATTGTTGCAAGATTCGTAGAACTAGTCATTGAAATGTTGCAGGAGCATTGCACAAGCCAAACGACATCTATTTGTATGCAAACATTCCCCAAGGACTAGTGAACGTAGTCTTGGCTTGGTTTTCCAAGGCTATTTGTATTTGGTTATATCTGCTATATCCATCCAAAAAACTATGATAGTGATGCCCTACAATGATGTCTAAGACTTGGTAGAAAAATAGTAATGGAAAGTGATCTTTGAATGTTGCCATATTTAGTAGCCTAAAATCTATGCACACCCACCATTTCCCTCCCTTTTTAGCCACAATAACTAAGGGGCTAACCCATTTGCTATCAGCAATGGGGTATATGAACCCAGCCTTGAGAAGCTATTTGATTTCCTCCTTAACTACTTCCTTCAGCTTATGGTTCAATTGCCTCTACGGTTGTCTTCAAGTCTTCATGGAGGGGTTAGTGTAAATTCTATGTTGGCATATCCTAGGATCTATTCCAGTTAATTTGGGATATGACCAAGTGAAGGTTTTCAACCTTTTATTTATTACCTCAGTAGTTCTTCTTTCTGTTGAGGAGTAAGCTTAGCATTGATAATTACCAATTTTCTATTTTTAAGGAATGTGTATTCCATACTAGTGAGCAATGGTTCTAGCTCGAGGAGCTCCTGCTTAAATTTCTTAGGGATTTCCAACTTTCCCCAATTGACATTTTCAAGGTTAAGACTTGGAAGTTGGCAATGTACTTGCTCTAATGCGTCTATGCTATTGATGTAAGCACAAGTCACACCCTCAATTGGTTCCATGCATATGAGTGAAATGTTTTCTTGATCAATTGTCAACCACTGGGTGCCTTCCTATTGTGTGGCTACTGCATACAGGCATTTTTGTATGTTGATCACTTGTGCACACTGACTACATGTGAGCAACGTTAAACCTTGCACAAACCATGACCTCTGCATGCAATTACACCTTGTGTCACTATATGCGATACATGGAACTTTCTTATTCTCAATCTTTCCAAATGTATTTTCCTTTGATATTTCTAGGGAAAGATCATGGATTCCTAGGTGTGCATCGATGTTGCTTAGCCATGCTCTTCCCATTATGATTGCGAAGTCCCCTTTACCGTTTTTTACCTGAATCACTAGGAAGTCAGCTAGGTATGACCACCCACAAATAGTGGTAACAATGTCTTCGACTAGTCCCAATGGGATAGTGATGGACTGGTCGGCCAACTCTAGATGGATGTTTCTCTTTTTCAATGGAGGTAGGTTCCAGGCCTTGTACATTTCTTAAGAAATCAAGTTGACACCGGAACCTAAATCCAAAAGAGCCTTGCATAGCACATTTCTAGCAATTTGTAAGTATATCAAAGGCCTCCCAAGATCATAGAATTTCCTGGGAAGGTGGCCAGCTTTGATCCAATTAGTAACGGCATTTGTTAGCATGACCATATGCATTGAGTGCGGTGGTAGAGTTGAAGGAGGCTCCAAAGTTTTGATTGATACTGAGGCATCTAAGTAATTATCCACTTGTGATTGCAAGGGCTTGGTTAGTCTATTGGTTCTAAAGAAAGGTCTTTTTTTCATGTGGTTGTTGGAACCAACAGTAGGTTGAGAGTTAACAGCCCTTCTAACATTACGTTGCTATGGCTGGGTAGGGATTTCACCCTGCATAGCTAGAGTAGGTGATAGTGGAGCTATTGGTGGAAGAGGTGCGGCCAAATGAGAAGGATGATATGCTTGTAGAATATTGCCCCTAAAAGAGGGAGTCCCATAATACTTGTGGGCTTGGTAGTGAGGTTGAAAAGTGCTATGACCAGTAGAGTCACATGGTGAGATTAGCTGCTGCACATAATATCCATACAGGTTAGGTTGCTAGTAAGGATACTATTGCCTTGGTGGTGGCATTCCCTATGATTATGGATGTTTCCACTATTGATATTTCTCAATCATTTGTGGTGGAGTTCCACTTGGATAATACATTAAGGGTTGGTAAAACTGTCTTGGGTTACCTTGGGGGTAAGGTAACCTTCAGGGTGCTTACCATTTGTTCAATTGTGGGTTGAGTGCATACACCCCAGACTCTTGAAGATGTGGTATTATAGGGCAACATCCCTTAGGATGGTCATATTGACATATTTTACATCTACTATCATTGTCTATTTCTAACTCCACAACCTCTTCAATGATGGCAACATTACCCTTACCCTTGCTACATGCATTTTTAGCTTCTCTCTTTTTTCTTTTTTTGTGATCACTATCTTGCTCTCTAAACTCCTCTACTATTTTAAGAATAGATTGAAATATATTATCTAGGGAATCTCACATTTGATCTACCTTTGCCAATACTTCTTATGTCAACTTCTGGATAGGCAAATTTTTCCTATTCACCATCTCTTCGAGTGGTGACTCTTCTTCATCCTCACAAAATCTTACTCCCCTCTTTCGAAGGAAGGATCTCGATTATACTTTTCCATACTTTCTCACTTCCATAGCTCACCTTCTTCCTTAGCAACTTGCTCCAATAGTCTTTAAATTTGATGAAACCTAAGCTCAGATAGTCTTCCTTGGGCATAAGTCCCAAGGGTTCTTCTTGTTTCATGCCTAAGCCCATCCACAAGATGGTGTAGTTGATCCCTTTGCAAATAATCATGGTTAGGAAAATGATGTAACAGTGCATAATATCAGCCCATGGTAGCATCCAAGGGTTCATGTCCTGCTTGTTTCCAAGCTTGGATTTGCTTTCCCAAGTTAGACACTCGAGAGTACGTTTGGTACTTATCATTAAATAGTTCTAACATAGTACTCCACCTATGAATGGATTCCAGTTCTAAAGACTAGTACTAGCTTTCCGTTTCTTTAATTAGTGTCCCTGGAAACAACTTAAGGTTTTTCCATTCATTCTCTATATTTTTTAAGGCACATGCACCATGGAATGCTTGTAAGTGATCTTGAGGATCAGCATTGTATCCCCCTTCAAATCGTGGGATAATGTTCATATCTAATCTCTTGATCCTACTATCTTTCTGGTGCCTTGTTGAAATTCTAACAGCCTCAGTTATGTCCGACATACTTCAAATAGTGAGTAGGGGTTCATCATGATCGTCTCATTCATGGCATGTATGATGCCTATGTTATTCCCTAGTCTCCCTTCTTCTATGTCATGACTCTCTAGAGTGCCCTTGTTCCCTTTCCTAGTTGTTTCGTCTATGACTTCCACTTTGCCTACCTTTATCCCCATGGTATTTTTCTTTATGACTATGTTTAGACACTAAAGGAGAGCATGAAGGAGATGATGAAGGTAAAGAAGAAGGAGAACCGTCACCATGATGGTATCTACCACCTTCTCTTCAATGGTCTCAGCCTCAATTGTGATTGCTATCAAAACGTTTGTCTTTATCATGTGTCTGTGTCCCTTTTTCGAACCCTTTATGCCTATGGGTATCAAAACTTGGGTTATGAATAGTGAGATGAAGCTTCTAATACACAACTCTTTGGTCAAAGTCAAGGGGAGGAACATCGTTGTGTGGGCAACTACCTGAGGTAGGTTCACCACCCTCATTTTTGCTTAAGACATGTGGGACATCTTGCAACCACTTACCCTTCAAAGACTTATGATGTCTCTCTTGTTGAAAATCCCTTTCACATTGTGCCTCTATGGGTGGTATTCTCTCAATTTATGGTCTTGCATAATGTATTCTGCATGTAAGTACAACATGCCAATTTGTGTGAGGGCACGAAGAAGCATGCATGGGATTGAACGATCATGAGGTAACACTATGTAACCTTCTAAGTCTCGCTAATGTAGTTGTTCATCTTGATCAAGGATAAAGGTGAAGTTTGTTATATACTCATCAGGATGAATATATTCCATTAGAACTTGTTAAGGGACTGGCGGATCAATGTCATGTGTATTACGTCGTCGATTGTTTTCTATTTCAGACCTAGGTGGTGAGGCACTTTCATATGAAGAAGGAGACATACTTGTCTATTCAAAGTGCAATGTATTCTTGTTTATTATTTTCTCAATCAACCCTAAGGATTCATTTCAATGATGTGAATGATTTCCTATGTTCTAATTAGCTCATAAACAACTAAGTCCCCAACAACGATGCCAATGATGAGCGGCAAGGTACCCCTATGCTCAACCATATGAATAAGAGCATTCAATGCATTATTTGGTTGAATTCTAAGGACTAAGTGCTTATGTGTCCTTGTGGAACAAAGATGGGTTGATTGATCATTGTCTTCCCAAACTTACTTGTATGTCACGATTGTATGGTTAAGTAAGCTTGAGGCATATGATTTTTATATCTTTTATGTTTTTATGTCCTGTGCTAATAGGGAAAGAGAGAGATAACTAGGTGACTAATTTAACTTAACTACTCATCAACTAAGTTCTAACTAATCCTAACACCAGGATTCATTCCCACTTGTCGTACACTTCCTGAACCAGTGCAAACACTATTGGGCTATCAAACGCTAGTCATTTCTAAGCTACCAAGTGTCACACATATGTTCGAAGGGGTCATGCTTGTGTAATTTAACGATTTTCTTAATTGATCAAAATGAATTTCTACACTAATAACATAAATGTAAAGTACATAAAATACAATAAATGCATAAGAAAATAAAATAAAAGAAATGCGTAAGAAAACAAATCTTAAGTGCTGTAAGAATGAATCAAAGAGCTCATCTTTATTGCCAACACAATGGTGTGCTCAGGTACATCAATGTTTGAACAAAGATGCATCCACACTTAGAGCTCCTACTATGGGCACTTGGAAAATACTCTAACTTTCAAATAGACTGCAAGAGTTTTGCTACTTGACTCCTAAAAAACTTCCCCCAATTGTGTGCATGGGCACTGTATTTATAGACTTGGAAGCAACTACTCTATAATTATAATAACTACTAAAGCAACCGCTTGAGTAACCACTCTAATAATTAAAATAAATACTAGAGTAACCACTAGAGTAACCGCTAGAGTAACCACTCTGATAATTAGAGTAACCACTAGAGTAATTGCTAGAGTAACCACTCTAATAATTAGAGAAACTGCTCTCATTAGCAATGTTTTTTACTCTTAAGATGTGGCACCATTATCTCTACAATAAAAAATTGACAATTTGGTCTAACCATAAAGGCTATAGTACTTGATGGATTAGCCATAGCTTAACCTACATCAATGGAGGTGGATAAAGTTGTTAATTAATTTTAACATTATAATCCAATATTAGAAAAGAATAACATTTTTGTACATGCTTTGAATCAAACATGTCACACTCTAAAAATCATACTTAGAAAAAAATTTAATTAATACTTAACTATTCATGAGGCATGCTCAATAAAACATAGCCACATAAAAAATTATTAGGTAATTTTAATACTTATAAAATCATTAAGCATATAAATTAGCTTAAAATTTAGTAACTTAGATACCACTTGAAAATTAAAATTAACTCATTCATGCCCACTTAGGCCTTATTATAATATAATATCAAAGTTTAATGGAAAATCCATATTCATGACCAAAATACAAATTCATTAAATGGTCAAAACATAACTTGAAATATATAACAAAATATCCTTAATCTATAATGCATTTCTTTAATACCAAAACTTCCATTACATACTTTAATCTAGAATTTGCATCATTGATAAGTGGTGAGTGCTCCCTATGCCCAATCATATGAAATCTCAAGCATGTACATGTCATCTAGTTGAATTCCTTAGAAACTTGGGCTACTAGTATCCTAGATAATTAAGTATGATGTGGTTATTCGTTGTCTTCCCAATCATCACTTATGTTAGCTTAATTGGTATAATTAAATATGATTGAGGTAAGAGATGTTTATATCTTTATTATTTTTATTTTTTATTATTACAATATTAAAGCAATAAAGTGATGACAGATTAATTTTTAACTAACTATGAAATTAAGAGTAATTCCAAGTGATCCTAAGTGTAGAGCATCTATTTCCACTTTCCATACCTATACTAAACCTATATTAAAGTTGTTGGATTACAAGTATTTATTTCTAGGTGTACCAAGTATCCACAGATGATATTACCAAGTATTGATATAATATGTTTAAAGTGGTCATACCCATGCTATTATGGAATAAAATATTAATTTCCTAACCACAGGAAAGTAAAATGCAAATATAGTAAAATTCTTAGAGAATCAAATAAAATAACCTAAATGCTAATCCAAATGCTGTAATGGAAGGAATTAATCTCGATTTTATTGTTGACATGAAGAACTATCAAAGTATAACATGCAATCAAACAAAAATCTATACAATTAACTCAATCCACACTGCAAGCACTTAGAGGAAATTTTGGCTAAGTCCTAGGAATGCAAACTATCAGATCTTCACTACATAAATGACCAGAGGTATCATAAATTTGGATAGAATGTGCATTTATATAGGCTTTGGATGAATCAATGACAATACATATGCACCAATGCATTAAAGAATGCATTAACAGGGCTACATCAATAGGCATGCATCAATGTAGCTAACTCATAATTACTTCACCAATCATCATTAGAAAACTTTATCCAAGCCTTCTAACTAAAACATGCATGAAACACCTTCATAGTAAAGGAACCACTTTGGTGCTACCTGAAATAGGAAGATGGGATCCACAATGTAAAGCATACTATTAGAACCAATAGAGATATTGAATAACTAAACCATTAAGCAAAAGCATAATAGTTAACTTATCTATTAATCAAAATCATTAACATTATGATTGGTATGATATTCTACCATTAACTATAAGGTTGATGCTAAATTAATCTAGTCATTAAGGACTATTTGATATAATACTTTACCTATTCAAGCTAGCCCTCATGTATGACATATGTAGAACTATTATTAGCAAACCCTCATTAATTTCAAGTAACTAACTGTTGGATTACATTATGACTAGTATCAATCCTATAGTTAATCCTAAAGACCTAGCTCCTTACTACCATCCTAAATAAGATCTACTATTGACTATACTATGTTGATGGCTCAAATTGAAGTCAATTATGAATTACTAGTCATTCCCATATTAGTTGCCTTCCTATAAATCACCTGTTAATTAAACCATACTAATATTGACTACGTCACTAAGATTAATGGTCCAACTCTGAAGTTAACTATAGCATGACCAATTAGTAAATATTAATAGCCTAAATGTTAATTCCTAATGTTTTGGCATATTGAACATTTCCAAACATGCCAAAAATGTTTGCTAGCCACTATTGATTAAAGATCTCATTCCTATCAAATGTTGTTACTACCACACCATTCTTACAAACATAGAAAAAATATATCGTGACTTTTATCATGACCCCTAAATCTATCACAACTTGGGTCACAATGTTTAGAATAACTTTCTTATCACCACCACCTAAAGGAGATGATGCAAGAGAAAGATGAGTATGAAAAACAAGGTAAAAAAATTAGAAAAGGTAGATTACAATAAGAAAATTGTAGACAATGGTTAGACCAATAATAAGAAAAAAAATTAGTTTGATATAGAAAACAATAATGAAATGTATCTCCGATGAGGGTTGAGTTGTAAGAGAGAATTACTAAGAGAAAGAACATTTTCTCTACCTTGAATGATCAACTAAGAGAAAAGATTTGCTAAGAAAGAATAGATTTAAATCTAGAAATCACCAAGAGATTTTCTACACATAGCCACAAGCAAGAGAGCAACAAGCAAAATATGCACAATTAATGTCAAAAGAGCCATTCTTCCTAGGTATTTAAGGCATAAATCTTAGGTTGCCCAATTTCAAGAATAATAATTTAATAATCTAATTTCTAAGATCAAGTCACATGTTTTCACAAGAAAGTTTAAATGGTCAACCAATGGATTTAAGTTACTAAGAAAATATTAGAATAAAAACACATGCCTAATAATGAGTTTCAAGATAAAATAAAAGAATAACTAGAATAAATCCCAAATATCTATTTAACATGTCTTTTATCATATTCTTACATTATTCCATAATTACATAATATAGATATATAAATTCAATAAAATATAATAAATATTTATAAAATACCCACAATAGGCCACCACCATCCTTCCAACTTATCCTTCACAAGAAGCATCAAGCATTAGCGAATACCAAAAAATAATAACTAATAAAAAATATAAAATAATAATATTTCCAAACATGTAATCGGGAAAGGTCCAAGGTCCAAAACTCAAAAATCATGAGACATAATAAAATATATATACTTGCTAATACATAAGGGGTTGTTCCAAGATATTTTCTATGCAATCTTTTAAGAAAATGCACCATGATGCACGAATTATAAAATATCAATGTAATACATGTAAATAAGGAGTTAAGGGTTAAAACCTCAACATGCCTAACCATAAGTATAACCATAAGAGAGATATCATAGTATAGTAGCATATACCTCTAGTAAGATATAATAAATTATTAATATAATATATTTAAATACACACTTATGCTTCAGACCCAAGCATACAAAAATACATAATAAACCTAAGATTCTTGGTTTGAAACATCGAGATGTTACAAAGTGGTAGGTAAATTCCATAGCATCATGATTTATTCAAATGTCTTAGAGTAGATTTGTGCAATGTAGTAACAAGATTCTTGGTATAAAAAATTAAGGTAATTAGAACATTTATTAATGATGTTATATTCTAATGATTTGCTTCATTTTAAGGATCAAGTTTACATGCTTGAGTCCTTACATTAATAGCTAATGAAGGAAGCTCATTTGAGTAAATTTCAAATGCATCGTGGTAGTGGTCGAATGTATCAATTACTAAAGAGGATGTATTAGTGGCTAGGAATGAAAAATTAGGTTGATGAATTGATGGCTAAATAATTGATTTGTTAGTAGGTCGGGGGGGTGTCGGACCCCAAAAAGAGAATTTTATTAATTAAATGAGAATAAATACATGATCAACATCTGAACATATTGATGGATAAATAGGGAGAAGAACAAAGACAAATGCGAGTGTTGAAAGAAAACATCTTGAAACATAATCATTCTCAGAGTGTGGGAGTACAAGCCAGAGAAGGGAGTACATGCCAAAGAGCTACCAAATGCTGGGAATCCTTAGGAACTGCAAGTTTGTAAGACCAGGAGAACAACAAAGAGCTCAAAATGCTCAAAATTATGATGATAACACACTCCGATGTAGCAGAGCGAGATTGGAGAGAGTGCCAGAGTTGGTGTATCTGCTCCAAGGCTGCAAACAAAAAAACAACTGATTAGTATCCAACTTTAACTTAGAAGTATGAGATAAAATTTGGAAATGCACAAGGCGAAGAATTCAAGATTTTTCCATAATATTTAAATGGTTAGAGTTGGACGAATTAGTGTTCTAGAAAAGAATAGTGCATCTGCGCTTCCATATAAAGTAAAGAACGAGGGGCCTAATTACTTTCCAAAGAAATAGAAGGTCTGAAGAGGGGGTGGCCAAAAAGCCAAATAAGATATCCTCATGGGAAAATGTGCACAAAGGAAAAACCTTAGAAACCCATTCCCACGAAGACTGAGCGAAAGGGAAATGCCAAAAAACATGGACAAAATTTTCAGGCCCTCCACATAGAGGGCAGGTTGGGTTTGAAATCCCAAGGTATTCATGACGTTTGCCGATAGGCAGGCCTTGATGCAAGAGGCACCAAAGAAATTGCTTAATTTTTGGAAGAATCGAAAGGCTCCAAACTCGAGAAAAGAGAGAGAGCCAAAACTGTTCAGACTCTTCTTTGTGCCATGATTGATTGCAACAGTTAACAATCGTAGAGGAATCATGCAACAATTGAAAGGGCACATGAGGTTTATAGGGTAGAAGGTTCGATCCATTAGTCCATTCAAGACCATGGAAGAGACTAGGAACCGAAGCTTCCACATGCAAATTCTGATGAATGAAGTGATAAAGTCTATCGAGGCAATGGTGCATAATTCTGGAAGCCCCATATAAGTTTTCGAACATATTCTAAGTAATCCACTGATTGGTGAGATGAAGACAGCTAAGGGAAACAACTCCCTTTTGAAACCAGATGGTGGCTACCCTGGCATTTGAGGTGGCTAGAGGAGCAGGACATAGGGGCAGCCACCAAGGGCAAATCTTAGAAAGAAGAGAAGGGTTGATATGTATATTATTCCAATTCACATGAGACTGTAAGACTTGCCAAGCCTTCCAAGGGCTTTTGAAAACATGTGTTCCAGGAATGATAATGTCGTGAGGAGAAAGGATCCAATTAACAGGGTGGATACCCTTCCAGATAGACCTATTCTTAGGAAATGCTTGTCGAAGCCTTAACTGAAGGAGATTCTCAATAATATTGGGGGCATCTAAGTGCTGAATCAACCACTTAGCGATCAGGGTGAGACCTTGCTTAAAGGAGTTCAAAAGGCCCAAACCGCCTTTGTTCTTAGGAAGAGTTACTATATTCCAGGCTACACGATGAAAGCCTTTTTGAGAGTCCTTAGATGACCACATGAAATCTCGAAATAAACGTTCAAGCTTTTGATAAGAAGCATGGGAAGGGGCCCAACATGACGAGTAATAAACATGGGTAGAGGCACAAATAGACTTACAGATTAGATACCTTCTGGAAGGGTGAGGGGTTTGGTTTTCCATTTTTCCATTTTTCTATGAATTCGAGCAATTACTTGGTCCCAGAGCTCGGACGTTGGGCCTCTAAAGCGAAAGGGAATTCCCAAGAGCTTAATGATCTCATGATCTTGAGTACGCTTCCAACGATAATTGGGCAAATGACTATAGTTATTGGTGAAGCTATAAACAGAAGATTTTTGCCAATTTATGATAGATCCTGAGAGGGAGCAATATTGCTCTACTCGAGACAAGAGACACTGCACATTATCCAGATTGTTTTGAATAAGGAAAAATGAGTCATCAGCGAAATGCATATTGAGGAGCTGATGTTGAGGAGAAGATAGAGGAACCCCACATAAAACATTGTTTTGAGTATCCAAGCTGATTTGATGACAAAGAAAATCAGCCGCTATGATGAAGAGATAAGGAGCGAGAGGGCAACCTTGCCTAACAGACCTATGAATAGAAAAGGGAGAAGTGATGCCGAAGGTAGTCGCGATTCATGCAGTAGCATCTGAGAATAAGCATTCTACCATATGAATGAACTTAGGGCCAAAAACCAAATTAGTCATGGTTTGGATAATGAAGTCCCACTTAATGTTATCATAGGCTTTAGCGTAGTCAAGCTTCATCAGCAGGATATCCTGACCCTCATCCTCAGCCCACTTAAGACCTTCCCAAGCAGCCACCACATTATTTAATATGTATCTTCCCGGAACAAAGCCGGTCTACTGGGGGGAAATAATAAAGGCAAGGACTTTCTTTAATCGCAAGGCCAAACACTTTGCCCAAATTTTGTAAACCACATTAAGTAAGGTGATAGGTCGCCAATTGGAGATACAAGTTGGATCTCCTGTTTTAGGGAGAAGACGAATAATCCCTTGGTTTAAGATTGGTCCCAAAGAGCCAGTAAGCGTAGCCTCTTTGATAACATGGAAGAGGTCAGAACCAACCAGATCCCAATGCTTTTGGAAAAATTCAACTGGAAAACCATCATAACCCGGGGCTTTCCCAGGGCTTAGGTTAAAGCAAGCCTGTCGAAGCTCAATTGGAGTAATATCGGCTTCTAAAATTGTCAGCATAGAAGAATTAACCAGTTTAGGATAATTTAGAGTGGCTGCTGCGAAGGATGCAGGATCCATAGGAGTAGTGGTGAATAAGGCCTCAAAGTGTGCTTTAAGATAAGAGAGAAGACTATTTTGGTCAGTGATAATGGAACCATTTATGGAGAGTTTATCTTAAGAGGGTGAAGGGGGGGGGATCGGTTAAGATACTTAAAGAATTCCTTACAGTGCTCATCTTGTATGTTTAGCCAAGTGAGTCGACTTTTAATCAAGGCACCTTGTGCCTTATATAATTCCCAATGTTGAAAGGCAATACGGTCTCTAGCAAGCTCCCCTTGAAGGTGACTATTGAAGGGATCATCAGTTAGCTTAGTCGTAAGGTGCTCAATGGTAGAGCATATGTTGGTGTACTCTTGCCGAGAGCGAGAGGCAACTTCCTTACCAAAATGACGGGAAAAATTCCTAACTCTACTAGTAGTTCGAAGCCACCAGTGCATCCAACCCGTTGAACCTAAGGGTCTTGGTTCAGCATTCCAAAGGCTAGAAAGAAGTTGTTGGGCGGAAGGAGAAGAGAAACATTGGTTATGTAACCTAAAGAGATGATAATTCCGTCGTTGGTGGTCATTATGGATCTGCATAGATAAAGTAATAGGGAAATGATCAGATAAGGTTGCGTGTTGGTGGACTTTAGTAGTAGAAAGGGTCTGCCAAAAAGAAAGGGTGGAAAAGTAATACCTATCTAGCCGACTATAAATGCGAGCCTGCCCCTTACGAAGATTGTTCCAAGTGAAGCTGTTTAGAGAGCCACTAGCAGTGTTTGCGATGCCGTCCGAAAGATAGAAACGTTTCTTAAAATTTGACCAGGCTTGAAATTCTTGATGCGGAAGTTGAGAGAAAACACCCTCGAGCTTGTCGTGAGAGAATTCCATCATTTTAAAGTCACCACCAAAAATCCAAGGAATAGAAGGAAGGCTATGAGTGAGTTCATGCCACAGTTGGGCACGTTTGGTAGAGTCATTGGGGGCATAAATAGAACAAACTCCGAAGGGACCATGTGAGGATGAGAAAATAGCCCAGGTCACTCAGTGACCTAAATCGGACCCATGCTGAAGGAGTTTGTCTTTCCAATAAGCTGGATATAGAATGGCTACACCACCTTTGCCACACTCATGCGAAGTAGCAAGAACGGAAGAATGGGGAAGAAACCCGTGGGCTGAAAAAGATAATTGTTCGGCTGAGATCTTGATTTCTTGGAGGAGGAGGAAATCCAAAGTGAGATTTAAGCTAGAGATAAAGTTCCTGGCTCTTTTGCGACGAAGCCTGTCAGTTAGGCCTCGGACATTCCAAGATAGGAAGTTCATGGAGAAGCTCTAGTTGTTATGGGTGACAAGGCGGTAGAAGGATTGGGGTTAGGAGTGTCAGTTGTCATAGTAGAGGAAAGAATGGTAAAGGAGTTGCTAGTATTTACAATTAAAGCTGGGTTAGTGTTGGGTAGAGGAGAGGAAGGAGGAGTGGTGGTGTTAGATGCTTTAGCCCTTTTCCTTCCCCCGACCATAACAAACTCATCTCGTAGAAGTGAGTCTTGGACTGATTGTGAGTGGATGATTGGTGCTTTAGACTTGGCCTTAATGAGAGAATGGGATTGAGAGACTCTTGCCTTGAGAGGAGCAGACGAGGAAGAAAGGTGTGAAACATTGTTAGAAGTAGAACCGAACTTAATGGGAGCAATTGGTGGGTTAGGTTGAGGAGTGACTACAGGACTGGATTTGGGAGGATTGGTTTGAGATTTTTTCTTAGCTAGAAAGGGACAGGTGGAAATGTGGTGCTCTACACGATGGCAGTAGCTACAGGAGTTAGGAAGATAAAAATAGTCAACCTTTTGTTTAAAAACCTTGCCTCCAGCTCCTAAATTTAAAGTGGTTTTTTTTTGAAATGTCTAGTTCGATACAGTAGCGACGATAGTGAGCCCCGTTAACCTCAATTCCATGGTCGGAGATGACTCGAACTAAGGTGCTAACTATGTCTCGCTCAAGAGGTTAAAAGATTAAAGGAAGATGAGGGAGCTCTACAAAACAAGGGATAATATTAAAGGCTGGGTCGCTGACATTGAAATCAAATTTCCAGGCCCGGGCGATGAGGGTTGCATTACAAGCAGGGAAAATTTGGAGAGAGAGAGCTTTCTCAATTTGAGAAGCCTCCGAAAGCTCAGCAAGGACAAAATTACGAGCATAATATCGAGCGTGTGAAACTTGAATTCTGTGAGCTTGTAAAATAGTTTTAATATGCAGATTGATGCTTAAAGAACGAGGTAGATAACCTACTATTTGAAAAAAAATAAAACGTGCAGAAAATTCTTGAGAAAAGGAGTCAAAAATATCTTGAGGTAGCAGAGAATCCAAAGGTTCTGAGTTGGGAGAACTCACCTGAGCAGAAGAAGAAGCAGCTGCTGAAGATTCATCCATATCCTTGCCTAAAAGGAGCTCCTCGTCCATTGGAACTGGTTCCACGTCGGAAGGAACATGATGGCAGCCCTGGAACAACCTATAGCAATAGCACCACAATGCAGATCCTGTAGCCGACTCTGGTATTCCTTTGTTATTAGGTCAAGATTAATCACTAATGTTTAGTTTGATATATGTATTATCATACTATTCCACAATGGAAATGGGAGGTAATCAAAATGGATTTTATCACTAGTTTACCTTGCACTAGGGTTGGAAAAGATTCTATCTTAGTGGTTGTTGACTTATTAACCAAATCTACTTATTTCTTATTATAAAGATGACTATTAGTGTGGAGGATGTGATGTAATTATTTATCTCTAAGATATTATAGTTTCATGGCATTCTAGTTAAGATTATTTTTTACTATGATTCCAAGCTCACTTCTTGTCTCTAGCATGCTTTCATGTAGAGCTTAGGGACCAACGTAAATCTAGATTTAATATACCATTTTCGTATAGATGAGTAGGTAGAGATACTAGAGAACATGTTGAGATCATGTGCTCTTCAATATTCAAAAAGCTAGAATAAATTGTTACCATTGATAGAGTTTTCCTACAATAATAGCTAGGAGACTAATTTCAAGATAGCATCATATGAATCTTTGTATGGTAGCTCATCTAAGACCCTTTTTATTGGAGTGCCATAGAGCATCGATAGTATATTAGTACAAACATAGTGATGTATATGACAAAGCAAATTAGGGTAATTTGAAAGTGGATTAAAGTGGTTTAAGATTGACAATCAAGCCATGCTAAGTATAAGAGGAGACCATTTGAATTTGCATCTATGGACAAGATGTTCCTACATGTCTCTCCTTTAAAGGGCATGATGCACTTCGATAGGAAAGGCAAGCTTGCTTCTCAGTACATAGGATCATTTGAAGTATTATAGTATGTGGATGATGTCACCTATCATGTTATTTTGCTTACATAGCTTTTAAGCATATAGGATGCATTTAACGTGTCTATGTTATGGAAGCATGTACTTGATGTCAACCATATTTTTGATTGGTTTCAATTATAACTTCAAGCTAATGCTTCATAGGTAAAGCACCTAATCAAAATTATGGATCAAATGGAGTGTAGATTGTAGAACAAGGTAGTTCTAACGGTTAAGATCATGTGGATCCATCATGATTCACAAGAAGCTACATGGGAGCTCAAATTTGATGTACATTTTTCCTATCCTAAGATCTTCCAAAAGAAAGGTTCTTTAGAACAAGGATGTAACACTATGTATTCCAAAATATCAAAGGTAATATCTTTTCTCATGCTTAAGTGTGTTTTCTCTATGCTTTAATTATAGATTTAGCTATTAGTTCACTGTATGACATGATGATTTATGCTTTAGAAATGTATTCAACATTTATGTAATTTTATTAATGTAATGTATCATGTAAAATTTATGTATGGATATTGAACTAACTAGTTGAATGAGCTTGACAAGCTTTCATAGGGTTTAATATGGAATTGGTATCCTCGGCAGGTATAGTTATATGTGTGTGTGACATGTTTTGACATGAATATTTGGTTAAGTATACTTTTAGTGTTTTATTGATTTTTATGGTTAAGAGAGTGTGAATTATGAATTTTACATAAGTTAGACTAGTAGTTAACATTTTATTAAAAGGTATTTTATTATATTAGAATTAGAATATTCTTTTTAGAATATTTTATTTTATACAATTTATTAAAATTATTTTTGCATAAGAGAAGTAAGGTTTGAATTCACTTTCCTTGATTTTTCTTTTAGAAACTATCAATTGTGCTTAGGCTTAGAACAACATAATTTCTATGAAAAATATAACATGAATCCATTCAACTTAGCATTACTGACATCCATAAATTGGAAGTAGAAGCTCTACTAGATTGCAATCTCGTGGTAATGAATTGTACCTATGAGATCATTGTTTGTGTGTTGCTGAGATTATATGTTGTTGTATGTATATCCATAATCTCAATTTGTATGCATCTTGTACTAGTGATTATTTTTATCACTTTCTCATGTATTTTCAATTTAGTAGGTTTTATGTGATATCATCAAGGTAATGGATTTTGTTGGTTAAAATCAAGTTTTACTTTACATGGACAAAAATCTGTGGATTTTATGTTCTACCTTTAAAGCATGTAATTTTTTAATTTTCTTATGTATTATGACAATTTTAAAAGAATGATGATTTTGTATTAATTTCATGCTTCTCATGTTTCAAGAAGAAATATTGCATAATTTCATATGGCATTAACGTTGTTATGTTTATCTTATTATATGTCCTAATGGGTCTTGTGCAATTACTAGAAATTTTGAGTCTTCCTCAAGTTTCATCAATTTGTGAATTTTTCCCTATGTCTTGCTTTTCAAATTTTTGGGCATTTCCCCTTTATTTCAACACATAGTTATTCATTATGTTATTATGAAAGTTTCTTCAAGGTCTCTTGATGACCTAGGAATGTTTGGGAATCATTCAATGCCAAGTTTTAGTTATTTTGGTTTTTTTTCCAAAACCATAAGTGCACCATAGGTGGTGATGAGATGTTAATGCTAATCACAAGATGGTCATGATCTCAAGTCACAAGTCACATTTGGATTATGATTAACTAGAAATATTTCAAATGCAAATCAAGTATCTATTTCTTAAAAATATTACCTTCCTACTAGACCACAAGTCATGGTCAATTTATGGTCAGCCCAAAAATCTCATTTTAAGTTTCTAATCAATATTTCTACCCAAATAATAAAATATTGTACAATCACAAATAGATCATGAGTCAACCATAAGTTGTAATCTCAAACTATGGATTATGGTCAAGTTATGATTAAGCTAGAAGTATTATTATTAATCCCTTTTTTAGCTAGTGAACTTTTGAAATTGACCACAAGTCATGGTGAGGGTTATGATCATAGAAAATAGGTCATGATGAAAGAAAACTTATTATTTCTAAGTCCTCTTTGCTATTTGTACTAAGTTAAGTAACTTTTGAATCTTGAAATGTCATGAAAATTACCCAATCATGTGCTAAGAAAATGTCAATTGCTTATCATGCTTATTTCAAAAGCCATAGATGAATCTTATCATGTAACTTTGATCATGTGTCAAGTCTTCATCATCAAAATTAATTTTATGTATCTTGTTTGGTTGTGTGATTGTATGTCAGAAGGAGCTAGAACTAAGTTATGTGACTAGTAGGTGATGGGCATCTAGGATGACATGGACTTGCCCCTACATTAAGATGCATCTATGAGACTCTTGTATATGCCCCATCCTACAAGAAAGTAGGATTATCTAGTTTCCCATGGATGATTTATACCTTTAGAACATTAGCAAATCTGCTAGGTAACTCCAACACTAGTGTTTACTTTTTGGACAATGGATTTGGGTGTACCACTACAACCAATTAAGACTTAAATGTATTCATGTGTATGGTAGTGAATAAGTGATAATTTATAATTAATATAATAAACTAATTAAGCATTAATAACACTGAATTCACATATACACTAACTGTAATGTATGCCGACCTCCTAATCCTTGTGTTTATTTAGTTATGTTAAGTTTTGTAATGTTTAGATCACTAAGTCTAAAACATTAGAAATAGTTTGATAACTATTTGATGAGTGGCAAGGTATCCCTACACTCAACCATACGAATATAAGCATTTCACACATGATCCAGTTGAATTCCAAGGACTAAGTGCCTATGCACATTTGTGGAACAAGGACAGGTTGGTTGATCGTTGTCTTCCCAAACTTACTTGTATGTCATGATTCTATAATAAAGTAAGTTTGAGGCATATGATTTTTATAGCTTTTATGTTTTTATGTCCTGCTGCTAATAAGGAAGGAAAGAGAGAGATAACTAAGTCACTAATTTAACTTAACTACTAATTAACTAGGCTTTAAACTAATCCTAACACTAGTATCCATTCTCACTTGTCATACACATCTTGAACCAACGCAACACTACTGGGATTACCAAATGCTAATTGTTACTGGGTTACCAAGTGTTACACGCATGCTCGAAGTGATCGTACTATGTCTGCTAATAACAGAAATATAAAGTGCATAAAATAAAATAAAATAAATGCAGAAGAAAATAAAATAAAAAAATGAGTAAGAAAACAAATCTCAAGTGCTGCAAGGATGAATCCAAGAGCTTGTCTTTATCACCGTACACAAGGTGTGCTCAAGTAAACAATGCTCGAATAAAGATCCATCCACACTTAGACCTCCTGCTATGGGCACTTGTAAAATACTCTAACTTGACTCCTAAAAGACTTCCCTTGAAAGACTTCCTTCCAAGAATTCTTCTTGACTCTGAGTTCCCTCCTAAATTGTGCGCCTTGGCATTGTATTTATAGGCTTGGGAAAAACTACTCTAATAATTAGAGAAACTACCACTCTAATTTTAGAGAAACTGCCACTCTAATTTTAGAGAAACTACCACTCTAATTTTAGAGAAACTACCCCTCTAATTTTAGAGAAACTTCCACTCTAATTTTAGAGAAACTGCCCCTCTAATTTTAGAAAAAAACCGCCACTCTAATTTTAGAGAAAAATGCCACTCTAATAATAACCACTCTAATTATTAGAGTAACTACTCTCATCATACCCCCATAACTAAATGAAAACTTGTCCTTGATTTCCTTACAAAATATTGGGAAGGTATGGGATTATTAACTAACTAAAAACTGATGGTGGAATGGGATGATAGACTCAACGTGCCTAGTAAATAGATCAATAAGCATATTACTACATAAATAACATCCAATCCTTTATTTGGTAGCTTGTAGATAAATAAAGAGAGAAAATAAAGCATGTTGCCGCCAATGCTAAGAATGCACCTTCCGGTGTTTATCCATAGCCATGCCACTGGACTTGCTCCTTTCATAAATGCTCCAATTCCAATCCATCCTGAGTGCTTCCTCCAAGCCCAGTCCATTCTTTGTATGATCACCATCTGCACACAAAACACAGTCATAAATGAGCAAGAAATGATAATCCACAATGTAGTTGATACCTTGCCTCAATATGAATTTCATTAGTTGAGTTGTGGTTATGGTAGAAACTGGTTCAAAGATTTATCACTAGAAACTACCCAAGGTGTACGAGTTAGGAAATTAGTAAAATGGAAAAAACTGAAAAATTTGTGCTAGGGCCCCCACAACTAAGAGCAAACCTCTGGTAGCTATAAGATGGAAAAATATGAGAAATAAGAAAGATGGGAAAAAATAACAATGGCAACGCCAATAAAATGGATGTCATGGATGGGGATGAAACAAGAGATGATTGATTGTAGGAAATTTTTAAGGAAAAGAACTTTAAAATTGCACCAAAAAGGAATGCCAATGGATCCTCCCCAAAGCAGGCTCATGCCTTTTATGCCCTGACAAACCCACAAACCAAAGAGTCTGTAGGCTCTAGGAATGTCATTTAGAAGCAAGAGTTAAAAACTTACCTACAAGAATTCACCAAAGAAAAATAATGCATCAACCCAGAATGGACTAATGATAAAATCGGCAATGAGGTGAAAAATGGCAAGAAAGATGGAGAGGAGAGAATGGAATGGAATCCCAAGAACAAGGTTGTGTAAAGCCCCTTGTGTATTTTATGGTTAATGTGACTAAGTAGAACTCATTCCAAATCCAAACTCAAACAAACCACATCCAGTGACCTCAGATCAACACACTTGACCAATCCATCTACTTGAAGTAACAAGAATGCTTCCACAAAGAGTCATCACCATTCCGAGGAGAGTAAGATGGAGAAGTAGGAAGCGAGAAAGGGCCTTAGTTAGAGGGAACCTTCAGGCATGGGTAACATGTCTTTCTAGTTCCATAACCAGTGCTTATAGCCCATATTACTTTATTATGTCTAAGGGGTATGCTTTGAATTCTCACTTTTCTCATTTTTGTTTTTTTTCCTTGCGTGAGAACCACACCATGTAAAGACTTTGTAGCCATATTGCTTTATTATGTCTAAGGGGTGTGCTTTGAATTCTCACTTTTTCTTTTTTTTTCTTTTGCATGAGAACCACACCATGCAAAGACTTATTTTTATTCACTTAGCTTCCTAATTTTTGAACAATCTTAGAATGGCGAAAAACCCAAGAAAAAGCATCCAAGCACCCAAGAGAATGGCCAACACAAATGCATCGAATCCCCTTAAAG
Organism: Gnetum montanum; assembly: GCA_015680685.1. Taxonomy (NCBI): domain Eukaryota; kingdom Viridiplantae; phylum Streptophyta; class Gnetopsida; order Gnetales; family Gnetaceae; genus Gnetum; species Gnetum montanum. The sequence continues at coordinate 300,962 of MNCI01007380.1, forward strand.
TCACATCCTTTTCATCCTTTGAGTCTTTCCTTGGTTTAAAAAATAGCCAACCACTAATTCATTAAAAGTTTACTTCAAAAAAAAAGAGGGACTATACAGTTCCAAGCCAAAGGAGACCATAGAGTTGTATAGATGAGTGGACGACGTGGACTCATTGTCTGTTTTACCAAAAGAACCATACCTTAATATCAGCATCATAATTCAAAGGTAAAAACCAAACATTAGCAATCAATATGATATAATTTAATCCATCATCATGAGCACTTATTAGATGACAAGTAAAAGTAAATCAAGCAAACAAAGAAATAGTAAAAACATAAAAAATGGTGTAAAACAAAAATAAGAAAAGTTGAAAGAATGTGTAAAACCAAAAATATGTGAAACAAAAATTCAAAAAGAATTGAGGGCCTAGAACAGTTAGCATAGGTGGCCATCTCCCCCATGACTAAGTTGGAAGGAGAAGATCCAAAATAGTGAGCAAGGTTATCCATCAATACAGGTAGCATGTGTACTGGTTGTCCTAAGCTCATGGAAAGGTTTGGTTTGTTGCACGTTGACTAGCAGTTTCTTGTCTGGGCTCTCAAGTTTGTATATTATCATGGCCCCTAAAGGAAATGTTGCACAAATAATATAAGTTCTTTCCCACAGTGTTTGAAATTTGGTACATTGTGGCACATGTATGGGATTCTAGTAGAGAACCTTATCTCCTGGCTGATATTACACTTTCCTAATTCTTAGGTCATGATGTTGTTTATAGAAGGCCTTATGTAATTTGTTAGATGATAAGGCAGCTAGTCAGTTTTCATCTTGCAAGTTGGTGGAGAAATCATCCATAACTACTTCTACACCATTTCCTATCTCCTATTGGAAGATGCTTAGAACTAATCATTAAAATGTTGCAAGGGCATTGCAAAAGCCAAACGACATCTATTTATATGCAAACATTCTCCAAGGATTGGTGAACATAGTCTTGGCTTGGTCTTCTGGGGCTATTGTATTTGGTTATATCCACTATATCCATCCAAAAAACTCTAATAATGATTGTACCGCCCGAAATCGTCAGCCTCCAGCTGGAAGGAAACAGAGACCATGGGATTGCAGGACGTGCACAGAAGACCCTACCTTCGCCTGAGGGCGAGCTGGAATGAACAAAGGTAGAGCACCTTGGGTGGTCTGCACATGGATCAGACAAGGATTTCCCCAAACGTACACTGAAGTGCTATACGCTGGGTTATACGTAAATAGCGTAGCGGGCCTAAACAGAGCGTAAACAGTGTAACCAATGCAAACAGAGCGTAAACGTAAACATACGTAAACAGAATACGTACAACAATTAATGAAAACTGTAAATGAGTATGGGAAGAAAATGTAACAATGGCATTACAGAATGAAAATACAATGCACTGGTCTAACGCAATTGTGAGTGGAACACAAGGCGGACGAAAGCCCTGGTGGGTGCAAGGATGATTGCGGCTGGTTCACACTGTAAGCACAACGTAGAGGCTGTACGCTCAGTATACAGGGTTGTCTAGAGTAAGTGGTTTTGTGCTCTGGTTCACAGCGTCTCTGCTCTCTGGTGTGCTCTGGTAAGTTTTTCCAACCGTCTGTATTTCATGAAAAATTGGGCTTTTATACAGGGTTTTGACGGCAGACTCGGGTTGGGCGACACGTGGTGCGTTGATCGGGTGGAAGGGCGTAAAATTTACAAGCGTACAATATGTTACATTTGTCGGGTGTATACGCTGGGCATATACACTGTCTGCAGTGAGCGTAGACTGTGGGCGTATACACTAGGCGTATACGCTAAAGGTGCTGGGTATATGCGAACTTCGGCGTAGATGTCGTGGACGCTACCGTATACGCTGGTGGATGCTGGGCATATACGTTGGGGCGTATACGCTGATATGCTGGGTGTGTGTGGACTTAGGTGTAGATGTCGTGGATGCTGGCGTATACGCTGAGCGTATACGCTAATGTGCTGGGCGTATACACTAGGGCATATATGCTGATGATCGCTGCCTTGTACAAGTTTTTGCTCTGCAGTGTTGTTTCCATGCTGTCTCTGGGGATCTTATTGCTAGGCATATGCATCTGTTGTACCTACTGGGCATACATGTGAGGCATGTACGCTAGGCGTATACGCTGTGAACTCAAGCGTATACGCTGGGAATGTACACTTGGGCGTATACGCTGATGTGCTGCATACTTAGTGAAAATTAAGTATCGGATCTCCGAAGTTGCCGAGTGTGACACCAGATGTAGTTGTGGTCGCCTGTGGGTCCCATGGACTTTCTTGGTGTTGGACAAGTGCTAAGCTCAAAATTTTTTGGTATTTCATTGGCCCCTCTTTGTTGAGGTTTGGAGGAATTGACCCGAGAAGCGTCGACAAAGAAGTACAAAACACCACAAGCAGCTTGATAGAGACTTTGTCCATTGCCACTTAACTAGATGTCATCGCACCGTATTTAGTAGTACATGGGATTGGGATAATGGAATTTTGTAGCTGGTAGAAGAATGGGGATTATGGGGGGCTAGTAACTACTCAAGGGATTGTGCTTGATGAAAAGGGGATGCTCTAGTGTGTGTGTCATGCTGATTCTTGTCAAGAGTCATTATTTAGCAGACTTGGAACCCAGACATGTAATGTGCATCCTTTGGCAGAACATGACTCTTGGGTAATGTTCAAGAGAACTTGCTGGCAAGGCCAAAGCCACGGGAGGATGTGTTACATTCTTTGGAGGAACAGGGCCCTTGTTTAGTTTTTAGGGGAAGCCTGTTGGCAGAGAGCCAAAGCTAACCAACTAGATGTTTTTCGATTGTTTTTGACATGAGTACTTAGTTCCAAGACAACTGCCTTCCTGCCTGGGGCTTGTATGGGAAGTGCCAAGGGTCTTGCGTTTTTTTTTTTGGAAGAAAATTTTGCTTTGATTCTGTACTCATGCGCAAGTGCTATGTCATGTGTTGCAACTGCTTCAAAGCATTACAGTATGCAACAGCATGCTCAAAGTTTTGGATATACTGGGTGTATCACAGGTGTGACTGAGTAAACTAAGTCGGTGCATAGATAGAGAGTGTGTTGGGAGATGGGGATGTACTAGCGAATGGTTTGATTTAGTCTTGCCATGTGTGCTGTAAACATTGTCCCATCTTCCTGCTTATGATGACATGCATTGTTGTGTGACAACCTCTGGATGTCATCCTGCAAACATAACTCCAAGGAAACAAGAAAACCATGAGTGAATAAGCGAGCTTAGACTTACACAGTTACAAAGACATCGGAGGTGATTTCAGGCACTGTATATGAGCGGTAGCGACGTTGGTGAGATTGTTTGATGGCAGGCAATGCGGTGATTCTGATGACTGAATGTGACCCCAAGTTGTGGAACTGGAGATGAACTTGCCAGTTTATAGTCTTAGCGAACTATCATGGGATATTTTTATGTCATAACCCATCGGACATTGCCCGTTTAGCATCGTGGTGGACGTTATGTTGCCAGTTTCTAGTGTTAGTGGACGATGAAGAGGCAAACCAGTTTACAGTCTTAGTGGACTCTGGTGAATGCGACTGTGGCAGTTTACTTGTCATGCTAGACGGATGCTAGTTTATCATCATTGCAGACACTGTGTGGGATCCGTTTAGCGTCATGATGCCAGGACGAGCTATGGTATTAGTTTTAAGTCATAATCCAGGACTGTTCTATGGTATCAGTTTACCTTCATGATTCCAGGACGAACTGTGGTATCAGTTTATAGTCGTGATCCCAGAACTCGCATGTACCTGAGCTAGTACTCAAGTGTAGAATGGCTTCAGGAACAAGTGATTGGTTGGATTGGCAAGCTCATTTCCTTCCATATCGGCTAGCTTGAATGCTCTGTTGTCAAATGCTTTAGTGACCAAGTAAGGCCCTTCCCAATTGGCTGAGAATTTGTCCGGGTGTTCCTAAACAGCTTTAAGCACAAGGTCACCTTCTTTGATAGGGTGCTTATTGATGTCATGTCGATGTCATTGTCGTTGTTGTTTTTGATACCATTCGATCTGATCTAGGGCACATATGCATTCTTCCTCCACTGAGTCGAGGTCAATGATGCGCAGATCATTGTTTTTCCCATCATCGAGGAGTCCAGAAAGTGTTATCCTTAAAGATGGTACATGTAATTCCAAAGGTAAAATAGCTTCTGAACCGTAAACAAGACTATATGGTGTTTTACCTGTTGAAGTTCGATGTGTAGTATGGTATGCCCACAATGCGTACATCAATTGTTCGTGCCACCTTCGCTTGCTTTGGGTGAGCATCTTTTTGAGTATTGTAATAATCATTTTGTTTGTCGCCTCTGCTTGCCCATTGCTTTGAGGATAGTAGGGGGATGAAAATGAGTGTTTGATCCCTAGACTTTCATAAAAGGTTTTGGTCTCGACACTGCTAAATTGTGGCCCGTTGTCAGTGATGATTGTCATGGGAATTGTACTGACCTAAATCGTCGATGTGAGGCTGGAATGGAAACAGACACCAAAAGATTGTTGGGCAGTCACAGCTGACCCTGTCTTCACTTGACGGCAAGCTGGAAAAGGGAACGAAGGCAGAGTGCCTTGGATGGTTTGCACGCAAATCAACCAAGGACTTCCCCAAGCGTAAGCTACGGCTAGCGTTGGGGTTATCATGACCGATGTAAACAGGATGTAAACGGAATGCAAACAGCGACACAAAAATGTAAACAGAGTGTACTAAATTATAAATAAAGTGCAAACCATGCTATATTGTAAACAAAGCATAAACCAAAGTAAATAATGTAAATAGGAGGCAATGAACTTTATTGTATTGTTTAATAAAATTGTATGCACCGGTCGAAGTGTAGCTGCACGTGTGGATGGCAGGTTAAGCACTAAGCCCCGGGATGATGTCTGAAGTGACGATGCGATAATGTGATGTGATGAACGTGAGAAATACTTGGATGCCAATAGTCAGATGTGCCAAGCGCCCAAGGATTGCTAGCTCTATAATTTCTCAGAATTGCCAATGTCTCTAATTTTTGCCTCCAAATTGCCTCCCCCCCTTGATTTATGTGAATTGACAAGGTATTTATAGGGTTGGGCCATGCTCCGACACAGAATTTTAGAATGGAATCAATGACTGAGAGATGAGAGGAAAGTGGATATGGTAACATGTGTCCAATGGACAGTTGTGCTTGGGTTGGATGCATGTTGGCGAGAGTTCGATGTGTGTCAGACAGTTGTGCACGAGTTGGATGTGTGTCGGCAAGCTACGTTCTTGACCAGGTACATTGCATTTTACAATTTATGGGTTATTCAAGCTCATGAAAGTACATTTAATTTAAACATGAGGGCCTAACGTGCCCACATATGTCGATTTACAATGAAATGTACAACAAGAGAAATTTGACCCCCGTTTGCATGAAACTTCTTTATTTCTGAGTCTTTTTGAAATTTTCTGGAATGTTCTGAAAGTTACTGATGCTGATAATTCTCTGCCATTTTCTGAAATATTTCTAGAATTTTCTGAAACTTCGATGAATAGTGTTCGCGTGATGAATAGTGTTTTACGCTGATGAATAGTGTTTTACGCAGTGAATAGTGTTTCACACAGTGAATAGTTTTTTACGCAGTGAATAGTGTTTCACGCAGTGAATAGTGTTTTATGCTGATGAATAGTGATTACGCATCTTACGCTCTGTAGCATAATAAAATGTAGCCACAGCGTAATCAACCGAAAACACCTCTTTTAAGGCCCGAATTTTGATTTTCCAGAAGTTGCTGATGTTGAGGATCTTCTGCCATTTTCTGAAACTTTTCTGAAATTTTCTAAAACTGCGATGAATAGTGTTCACGCGATGAATAGTGTTTTACGTTGATGAATAGTGTTTCACGCAGTGAATAGTGTTTTACGCTGATGAATAGTGTTTCATGCAGTGAATAGTATTTCACGCAGTGAATAGTGTTTGACGCAATGAATAGTATTTTACGCATCTTACGCTCTACAGCATAATCAGCCAAAAACACCTCATTTAAGGCCCAAATCTTGATTTTCTGAAGGCTGGGAACCGCTGGGGACCTTGGTGTAGGTCATGGGGGTCCTTGTGCTTGATTTTGGCTTGTTTTGACTTAGTTTTAGGGCCCCAAACATTGGTGACGCTAATACTTACGCTATGTAGCGTAAACACAACGCGAGCACATTGTGCTTAGCCAAAATTCCACTTTTTGACCTTAAAATGGATAATTCTGGATACCAAGACTTGCCGTCATGATTTGTGGGCACCTAGGGGACCTTGCTTGCTCCATGATGGGCTGCTTGAAGCCATTTTAGAGGCTCTGAAGTTGTTTGGAAGTGTTGCCAAAATTTCTGTGGTGTTTCAGGAATGCCAAAGCGGGTTACAATGTTTTCGAGAATGAAATTGCATACATGTTTAGAGGTAGTTTTTCGAAGGGGAATAGCTTCTACCCACTTCGTGAAGTATTCTGTTGCGGTTATGATGAAACTATGCCCTGCAAAGGATGAGGGTGTTATCAGGTCGATAAGGTCTAACCCCCACTTTTGAAAGGGCCACGTGATTTGCGTTGTATGTAACTCATTTGGTGGGACATGTATTAGATTACTATGTTTTTGACAAGTACTACATGTTTTGACCTTGGAGAGTTAGTCGTATTCCATGTGTGGCCAATAATAGCCTAAGCGTTTGATCTTTGTTGCCATGGCTTTTGGCGCTATGTGTCCTCCGCATAGTCCGTCGTGTACTTGTTTGACAATGGTTTGGGCATCGGTACTATCAACACATGTTAGCAATATGCCTTCATAAGATCTATGACATAACGTGTCCCCTACTAAGGTATACTACTTAGAACATTTTCATATTGCACCTTTTTGTGCATTTGTTAGATGTCGCGATGTTTCACCACGTAGAAGGTATTCTTTTATGTCATCATACCATTCTACCACACGTATCGTACTAACAGATGTGATCGGTAGCGTGTCAAGAGTATCGGTTATTGGTTCGGCACAACTGGTTATGGAGCTTGGCAACGTGTGGAACATGTCAGGCGATACGTTTAATGCTATGGTGGCTAGTGCATCTGCGATGGTATTGTCGTTCCTGGAAACGTTTTGCACATCGATGTTTTAAAATCACCTTATTAAATGTTTCGCCAAGTCGTAGTATGGTTGTAAATGTTGGGCTTTACATGTGAAAACATCTGTGACTTGGTTTAATACCAGTTGTAAGTCTCCTCTGACTACAAGTCGTGTGATGTCTGAGGCTAGTGCTACCGCGAGACCTCTAAGGAGACCTTCATACTCTGCTCTGTTGTTGGTACAATGAAAATTGAAACGATAGGCAAAGGGTAGGATCTCCCCAGAGGGATAGGTGATGACAGTGGCTGCACTTCCCCCTCGAGAGGTGGATGCTCCATCAAAGTTTAGAATGGCATCGTAGTTGTTGGGCACCATGTCTATTGCACTTATATTCTCATCCAGGAACTCTGGCTCTATTATCGCTTAATCGCGCATTGGTGACGTGGCCATTTGATTTGCTATGGCTTGACCTTTGACTGATGATTGCACTATGTAGTGCAGGTCAAATTTAGCTATCATGGCTTTCCAGCGGGCTATTCGACTCATTTCGTAAAGGTTTCCTGTGATGGCCCTAAGCACATTATCCTTGCAAATTATATTTACTTGGTTACGGAAGAGGTAATGTCACCATTTTCTTAAAGAAAAGATCAAAGCTAAACATGATCTCTCCACATCGTTGTACCTTTTCTCGTGGGCAACCAATGTGTGGCTTAAGTAATACACGGGGACTTCGGTTCCATCATCTTGTTTCTAGCAAAGCATAGACGCGATTGACGAACCTGAAGTAGCGAGGTAGATGTAAAACAATTTATTGTTTTGAGGTGGATAAACCATGGGTAATTGGATAAGTGTCGTTTTAATGTTATCGAATGCTTCTTGACACTGCGGAGTCCATTCAAAATGGAAATTCTTGTGTAACAGGTGGTTCATAGGTTTTAGTTTATCTGTTAGTTTTTCTATGAAGCGCCTGATAAATTGTAATCTACCTTGTAGACCTCGAAGTTCGGTAAGGTTGCTGGGTGGTTTCAGGTTTGTTATGGCCTTAACCTTATCGGGGTCTACTCGTATCCCTGCTTCTGAGGCTATAAATCCAAGCATTTTGCCTGTCTTGATGCCGAAGACATATTTTTTTGGGTTGAGTCTCAATTCATACTTTAAACAACGTTTTAATACCAGGTCAAGGTCTTGTATATGTTGTTTTGATGTTTTTGACTTAACTACAATTTCATCCACATAGTGATTGAGTGAGTGTAACATGTAATTGCTAAAGATGAACATCATCGCTCTTTGATACGTGGCCCCAGCATTCTTGAGACCAAAGGGCATCATTGTGTAACAAAAGGTTCCCCATGGTGTCATAAAGGTTGTCC